>CM063510.1:72589401-72629401 GCA_032207245.1 Pardosa pseudoannulata
TACGCGTTTGACTCAAATCCTGTCCTATGTCTGCATTACATGTATACAATGACGTAGTACAGGGGAGTTGCAAGGGTTATAACACTACCATAAAGACTGTTGTATGCAATATCATATGTGTAAGGATTTTTGCATTGATTTTGAGTCGTAAATTAAAGAAAGAGACCTTTTGCCTATGGAACATTCCTCGCTACGCTCCTGCATATATATATATATATATATATATATATATATTGCATGCATATATATATATATATATATATATATATATATATATATATATATATAATTCTTTTGTCCGTGTGTTTGTGTGTGTTCTTTTAGAACTCCTCCAAAACGATTGGACTGATTTTTATGGAATTTTGTGTGTGTAATTGATTTGAGAATGGTTTAGATTCACAATTTGATCCTATAGAAAATGTTTTTTTATTAAAAATCCAGAATGGCCAGGATATTGAGATTATTATAATGCCACTTGAAACCCTTCACTGTCAGTGTATCTGGAACGCAGTGGTCAGCGCAACAGTCTCCAGAATACCCGTATAGGCAATATATATATATATATATATATATATATATATATATATGTGTGTGTGTGTGTGTGTGTGTGTGTGTGTGCATATATACAGATAGTTAGATATAATATATATATATATATACATATATATAATATAGATATGGATATGTACATACGTGCATCTGCATCAATTCATTATTCACAGAATAATTTATTATGTTTAAATACGTAATTATATACTTAATGATCTGTTGACATCAAAACAAATTAAGTGCATATGTTATTAAGCAGTTAATATAAAAATGTCCTAACATAAAAGGAAAATTGGTAGGTATGAGACAGCGGTAATATGTGAATTGCCGAACCTTCTTTATGATACATTATAATTATGAGTGATTTCATTACATATTCAATTATTCATATATTCAATCAAAAGTAGGTCTTATTAACCTTGTACGTCAGTTGTTTTCCTTTTACCGGGGAAATATTTGTAATTACTCTTTCAGTCCATAAAAAATGAATATTCAAAGATAATAATGAGATGTGTTCCGTAAAAAGCTCGTTTATCTCGCAAATCATTAAAATGATTGGAACTATGTCAGAAGGAATGCATTTCACTAAATTAAATATTTACATCAACAGATATCCATTGTAGTCATTATAGAAAGTAGAAGTTCCGTAATACGTTTAAAATAACTATTAAAAACATTTTGAAAAGTCACACAAATGTCAAACAAAAAAAACTATAAAAAATGCATTAAGAAGTAAAAAATAATTTTAGGGCAGCTCAAGAATGAGAAATTGAGTGAAAAGCTTCGGTAAGAAAATGGTAATGAGTTAATAAAGAAAAATTTCGCAAAAAACTTTTATAGGATAAGGACCACTTGTTATGATGAATTATGTGGCTAAATATAAAAGCATGGGGGGCACTCAATTTATAACAATTAATTATCGCATTAGTATATTAGTATAATTATTCCCTTATACATTATTAGTGTGAGCCGCGGTAACTCAGTCGCAAAGGCAGCCTTCTCGCAACTGAAATGTTGCCGTTCGAGGCTGGAGGCGGCATAAGATCCGCCGTGTATCCTAAAGTTGACTGGGGCACGTAAAATATGATAATGGTCACAAAGTCCTCCAGTTTCTCAAAAGATACCTCTGGAGGTTGCAGGCTAAGCCTAGGAGTTTTCTGCTTGGGGTCTGCTTTTAAATTACGAAGAACCAGCGGGGGTATAATGTGACTGGCGTCAGTAGCATATCTTACGTTACATGTGCTCCTCGGGAGATGATAAATGAATAACACGTTCGCAGCCTTGTTAAGGTGTTAGGATAATGTCTGTATCGCCTTCTGCATTGGAAAAAAAAACGTTGTTGTTACTCATACGGTTCGTCTGTTAATACTCATACTCATACTGTTGTTCTTATCGTTGGTGTAGAAGAGCCTACACCAGGTCCAAAACGCACCAGATCCCCATATACCTTAAAATCAATATGCGATTGGTTCATCTGGCTAAGGCTAGTTTGCAGCTTCTTTTTAGAGAGGGACCACAAAGGCATAAGACTAACTTGACATCTGAAATCGACTGCAGCCAGTTAGCTGAGCATAATGGAAGGACCTTCAAGCCTGGGGTAACCCTGCCAGGAGAATACTGTCCCTTATCCCCTATATAATAACAGCCTAAGGTGTCTGTTCGTCTGTCCTTGAATTTATAGAGCGGTTGGACCTTGAAGGGATAGAGGCATCCATATTGGTTAGTAAAACGACATCCATTAGTGGGTTAACAAAATTCAAAGCTAGTGAAGTTTACCGTCTCCTAAACTATCAAACCGATTCAAAAATAAATTGGTATAAATATGCTCCACATTACATCGAAAAATACTGTCGTCTTTAAAACGTTCGATATCAACCCCTTCACCCCTTTTCGAGCTTTTAATGTCATTATATCAAACCCTATTTTCTCAAGTTAAGAGCAAGTGATTAAATTTAGCAATTTATCACATAATAAACAGGTAAAAATAACACTTTTTCCAGCATTATAAGGTCATTCTTTTAATCATCTCATTTAATCATTGCTTATTATAAATTATTTAAATATCATCTGCTTTATTTTCATGCTTTTTATCAATGAACTTATATATTTCGTAAACAATTATCTTTTATATTTGGCTTAAATAATAGATTAGGTACATATGTGGTAATGTAAAATTTAATCGTCGATTATTTTTTTTGCAATGAACATTTTATCAGCGGTATTAACAACAAATTCTTTTCATAAAAATCTAGGAGTCTATTTCACGAACTAATAAGTATCTAAGGTTTAAGCTATATATATTAGACAATGAAGAAGTTTGTTCGTTTGTGTGCTTTTTAAACATAACCGGTTCGCAATCGATTTGCTAAATTTTGGATACCATTCATAAGGCAATTTGTCGCAACATCACGAACTACTATAATGCCTTTCTCATTCATTTTCATGTTTACAACAGCCAATAGACAAACAATGAACTGCCCTTCCATTTGAAACTAAAGCCAGAATTGTCCTAATTTGAGAATTTGCCCTACTTCGTGAAATCGCCTTATAAATATCACCAAATAATCACTGTCAATATTAAAACCTCTGCTGTCCATCTACGACAAGATAAATTAAAATTGGCAATAAACATGCGGTCAATAACGATAAACAAATTATTGAACGTGTGCCAGATAATTCTCATCCAAAAGGAAAATATTTTTTTTACCTGCCTCATAAGGTACTTTAAAATTCTGGAAAATTAAAAATTTTACTGATCCCGTCATATGACTGACTATATGCTAGTTCAATTATCTGAATTAAAAACTATGTTGCTTTGACACTGATCCCAACTGCAACCTACTATTTTATACTTAGTCGCATAACTCATCACAACAAATCACTGTAGAACCTCCTCACGCGGTTTTACTATATCAACACATTACAATTTTCAAATAGTAGCTTTTCTTGCAATTTCCCTTCTGTTTTAAAATTATTTTTTTACTTTTCAGTGCATTTTTAACCATTTTTTGTTAAATAAAAGCAATTTTTTTAATATTTTTATATTTATTTTATTTTTTACACTTTAAGTCTCAAATTTTCTATTCAGTTTTCATCCTTAATATTTTCAATTTATATTAAAGCAATTATCAGACATTTACCGTCAATGTAATGTTAATTTCTATCAATGTTCATGTCACTCCCTTTACTGTTTTTTTATTACTTTTTCTCACTTAATTTTAACTATGAGCTATTAATTCTCAGTCACACCAATTAATGGCCCTTCCAATATTTTGAGAATCACATCCATTTATCTATTTTGATAAATCACTCTAAATGTATCTATTTGTTTGTAATTGTCTCCTGTAAAAACAAAAAAGTAAATCTAGAATATACCAAAATATGTTAAAATGCTCTTAAAAATGAAAAAAAAATTTCAAAATTTTACAAGATCCTAAGAAATATATGTGTATTCTTTCCTGAACCAGGATTCATTATTTTAACTTTGTCCAAACCTCCTTTGAAATTTGAGTTTTTAGAAATGCCACTCGCCAATAGATGGCAATACCAGTTTAAAATTTCTGCAATTGGGATTCAAAGTAGTCTGAACAGTTTTAGACATTAATCAAACTGATTTTTTCTCCCAAATTTTTTGTGATTGAACATCGTATTGTCATCGACAATTAACCTATGCGCAGAATTTCAGATCTCTATCTAATCAGGAAGATAACTAAAAATTGGTTACAAAATTTGAACTCAAAGTGACTTTAAATAAAAACGATTAAAAAAAGAATCTGACGTTTGAAACATAAAGCGTCCCAATGGACGACATTTCTCCCTCCTAAAGTTTCCTTTAAACTTCTTAATAGTAAAAAGTACAGAAGGTATAGAATTTACTTTCTTACGAAATGATTCTAAACGTCAGTCTGCAATTTATAATTCCCAATCACCTGCTTAACCATTCCCATTCCCATTTTCATTCTCTCCATTTTGAAATGGAAAAGCTAAAGCCTTAAAGGCATGTGTAAGATTCATTTCGCTAATTAATATTCTTTTTAATTCTTTAGAAATATATCGCAGGATAAAAAAAACTTTGGATCCTTCTCACACGGGAATAGTAAGATGTGCAGTAGAAATTTACGGAGGTGCAAACAAAAATTTATATTTTGGTGTTCTTTCAGAACATGGTGCCTCTTGGCGATTTCCATGATTTTACTGGTGCTGTTTTAAATATAAAAGTGTAAAATAAGAAGGGTTATTGCTTTTGAGTGTGAAATCATTAATAGAAATGAAAAAGCGCGAAGAGTAACGGTAAACAAAATTATTCAAAAGGTATTATTATTCTATGTTACAATAGAATAGCAATAATAATAATTTATTAAAACTTTTACAAAAATGTAAAATGAAATGAGCCAACAACAACAAAAATGAGTCAACTGATAAATTTTCAGTTGACTCATATACATGTAACAAAATATTGCCATACAAAATCTTAAAGATCATCCGTGAATAAATTTAGCGATATTTAACAATTTATACCCATATCAGAAGGGGTACATTCTAATGTAGTTAAACCATTTATTTATATAGTGCACAAATAGAAATGAAAAGTTGTTATATTTTGGTGTTCTTTCATACATGGTGAATCTTGGCTATTTTCTTGATAATACTACCACCGTTTTAAATACAAAAAGGTAAAATAAGAAGGGTTATTGCTTTTGAGTGTGAAATTCAGTAAGAGAAATAACAAAGTGCGAAGAGCAAAGGTAAACAAAATCATTTAAAATGTATTATTATTCTGTGTTACAGTAGAATAGTAATAATAATAATTTATTAAAACATCTACAAACATATAAAATGAAACGAAAAAATAACAGCAAAAATGAGCCAAATAATAAATTTTCAGTTGGCTCATATACATATAATAAAGTATTAACATACAAAATCTTTAAGGTCATCCGTGAATAAATTTAGCAACATTTAGCAATTATTACCTATATCAGAAGGGATTTATTCACCTGTAGTTAAACCACTTATTTATTTAGGGCACAAATGAAAATGAAAAATTGCTATATCTTGCTGTTCTTTCAGAACATGGTGCCTCTTGGCGATTTCATTGATATTACTGGCGCTGTTTTAAATATAAAATTGTAAAATAAGAAAGGTTCTTGACTTTGAGTGTGAAATTCAGTAAGAAAAATAACAGAGTGCAAAGAGTATAGGTAAACAAAATTATTCAAAAGGTATTATTATTCTATGTTACAATAGAATAGCAATAATAATAATTTATTAAAACATCTACAAAAATATAAAATGAAATGAGCCAACAACAACAAAAATGAGCCAACTGATAAATTTTCAGTTGGCTCATATACATGTAACAAAATATTGCCATACAAAATCTTAAAGATCATCCGTGAATAAATTTAGCGATATTTAACAATTTAAACCCATATCAGAAGGGGTACATTCTCCTGTAGTTAAACCATTTATTTATATAGTGCACAAATAGAAATGAAAAGTTGTTATATTTTGGTGTTCTTTCATACATGGTGCCTCTTGGCTATTTTCTTGATATTACTACCACAGTTTTAAATACAAAAATGCAAAATAAGAAGGGTTATTGCTTTTGAGTGTGAAATTCAGTAAGAGAAATAACAAAGTGCGAAGAGTAAAAGTAAACAAAATCATTTAATATGTATTATTATTCTATGTTATAGTAGAATAGTAATAATAATACTTTATTAAAACATCTACAAACATATAAAATGAAACGAGAAAATAACAGCAAAAATGAGCCAAATAATAAATTTTCAGTTGGCTCATATACATATAATAAAGTATTAACATACAAAATCTTTAAGGTCATCCGTGAATAAATTTAGCAACATTTAGCAATTATTACCTATATCAGAAGGGATTTATTCACCTGTAGTTAAACCACTTATTTATTTAGGGCACAAATGAAAATGAAAAATTGCTATATCTTGCTGTTCTTTCAGAACATGGTGCCTCTTGGCGATTTCATTGATATTACTGGCGCTGTTTTAAATATAAAATTGTAAAATAAGAAAGGTAATTGTAAAATAAGAATTGGTAATTGTAAATTGGTAATTGTAAAATAAGAAAGGCCTTTGAGTGTGAAATTCAGTAAGAGAAATAACAAAGTGCGAAGAGTAAAAGTAAACAAAATCATTTAATATGTATTATTATTCTATGTTATAGTAGAATAGTAATAATAATACTTTATTAAAACATCTACAAACATATAAAATGAAACGAGAAAATAACAGCAAAAATGAGCCAAATAATAAATTTTCAGTTGGCTCATATACATATAATAAAGTATTAACATACAAAATCTTTAAGGTCATCCGTGAATACATTTAGCAACATTTAGCAATTATTACCTATATCAGAAGGGATTCACCTGTAGTTAAACCGCTTATTTATTTAGAGCACAAATGAAAATGAAAAATTGCTATATTTTGCTGTTCTTTCAGGACATGGTGCCTCTTGGCGATTTCATTGATATTACTGGCGCTGTTTTAAACACAAAATTGTATAATAAGAAAGGTTCTTGCCTTTGAGTGCGAATTCAGTAAGAGAAATAACAGAGTGCAAAGAGTATAAGTAAACAAAATCATTTAAAATGTATTATTATTCTATGTTACAGTAGAATAGTAATAATAATAATTTATTAAAACATCTACAAAAATATAAAATGAAATGAGCCAACAACAACAAAAATGAGCCAGCTAATAAATTTTCAGTTGACTCATATACATATAACAAAGTACTACCTTACAAAATCTTAAATATCATCCGTGAATAAATTTAGTAATTTATACCCATATGAGAAGAGATACATTCTTCTGTAGTTAAACCATTTATTTAAATAGAGCACAAATGGGAATGAAAAATTGTTATATTTTGGTGTGTTTTTTCAGAACATGGTGCCTCTTGGCTATTTTCTTGAAATTACTGACACCGTTTTAAATACAGAAATGTAAAATAAGAAGGGTTCCTGCCTTCGAGTATGAAATTCAGTAAGAGAAATAACAAAGTGTGAAGAGTAAAGTTAAACAAAATCATTTAAAATGTATTATTATTCTATTTTAAAGTAGAATAGTAATAAAAATAAATTTTTAAACCTTTAAAAGATGTAAAATGAAATGAGCCAACAACAACAAAAATGAGCCAACTGATAAATTTTCAGTTGATTCACATACATATAACAAAGTATTACTATACAAAATCTTAAAGATCATCCGTAAATAAATTTAGCAATATTTGGCAATTTATACCCATATCAGAAGGGGTATATTCTACTGTAGTTAAACCATTTATTTATATAGTGCACAAGTAGAAAAAAAATTAATGAAAGTTAAAATTGTCGTGTAGCTCTCGTTTATATTTAGTTATTAACCTGTGATCAAATGTATAGTGGTATTTATTTTGGTTTGTCACAAAGACTAAGTATTATTTTGGTTGCGTTGTGTAAAATATTTAAGTACTAAATTCAACCGCAGGTTCTGAGAGACTACAGACTTAAAATAAGAAAAAAAAACTAAAAAAAAGCTAAATTAAATTAACTAAAATCAGATTAAAATAATAAAAAGTAAATTTATTATAATGATATATATACATCTATATACACACAATCTGGTTCTATCTTCATAAAATTTACTTTATCAACACTTTCAAATTAGGTGCCACACTAAATTATCTCTTAGAATAATTTTCCATCAGTTAGGTAAATATATATATATATAAGAGAGAGGACCTAATCTCAATTCAAATATATGTAAAAAGGGGTACCTTTGTTGGTAAGTATGGTGTGCCAGGAACACTGCTGGTTGAGGTATGTGTGTTAGCAAATTTCAATCTTCCGTTGGTCTGGTCAGGGGCTTCCTTCTGAGTATTTGAGGTGCGGCCGTAATATTTGATGCAGGTACACTGCTGGTAGCCACGAGATGTTCCAAACTTCTCCGGAATCTCTGTCGAACTCAAGGCTATTCTCCTTGGACTCCCGAAGTCTCACTTTCACAATCGTCTCCTCCGAATTCTGACCTCTCTGCTCTCCTCGATTCGACTCCACTCTCTCTCTCGACTTTTCTTATTTTAAATTAATTTCTCTTTGTACCCTCTTCCTTCTTTTCGTCAAATCGGGATAGTTGTAAAAATCTAATTGGTCTCCTTAACCCCGTCTTGAAACCACCAACGTGGAAAAACCTTATCCCTTCAAATTGGGCACTGACCCATAGGGACTCATAAATAACTCCACAAAGGTACATTCTCATTTAGTGTCATGTACGGAGACGTGAATCTAATCTGGAACTGGGATCAGAACCCTGCACGAGAATCCCACACAAGACGAAAAACCATTGAAATAATTTTTATTGTCCTCTCCCCTTTACAAAAGATGTGATGAGGTCAGATTTAGATCCCAAGCATTTTACTTCTCGTATGAATTAATCAATTATATAACTGATCTAAATCGCCTCATCACAAAACTGTTCTATGAATATAACTTAAATTTGTATCACAGAAACTTATAAAGACAAGAAACCATCAAAATGGGCAAAAATTAACCAAATAAACCTTTTTCTCTTAGTTCTTTGATAATGAAATCCCATTTTCGTATTCGAATACTTTAATTGGGAGTCGAATATTAACTTAGCTAAAACTTTTTTGTTATACTTCTCTGTTTTAACCTTAAAAATCTTTTCTGTGAAATTTATAGCATACAAATTTTGTCTTAATTAGGGAAATATAATACCTTTGCTTACTTGGAAGTTCCAAGAAGTAATCCAATATCCGAACAGAATCGAAACAGATTTATCAAAACACATGCATTAAATTTATTAAACAAATATAAACAAATAATTAATTATAATTAGTACAAAAACTATATTTAGTTACGAATTTCATATTAATTTTAAAAATATAATAGTTTTTACGAGAGTTCAACAACCAATCAATCTAATCATTTCTAAGTATTTATTTACCCTTTTGCTACTATTTCATAAAACTTAATTTTTACGGTATTCAATATAATTAAAATTTCTCTTATCTCCTAAATTATTTTTGAAGTTTCATTCCCTGTGAGTGTCTCACACAAGCGTTCATACTTTCCCCAAACGGCATTATTAAAATAATTAATTATCTTTATAACATCTATTAACTTAATGAAAAGAAATTGGCAATTACGAAATTAAGCTACATTTTTATGGAAGGTAAATTATTCCAAAAAAAAAGAATTAATATTAAAGTAATCCTGATGCCCTAAAATTATCAAAGGTAATAGATAAGCATTCTACAAGCAACTATTTCAACACAAACATTCTACTTTATTTATGAGATTTCAAAAACAATATTAAATATTCCCTCACAAATATTTTGTTTTTCTTATAGATCAATTTTATAATTTAGTATATTAATATTCCAAATTAGATTGAAACATAAATGAATTTGCATATTCCAATAAAATATTTGTTATTTGCGTATTTTCGAAAACAAGTTTTGAGGACAAAATTTGTTGTTTTCACCAATTTATTAGTCAGTTAATATTTTTCTAGCAATATATCGTGATTGCCGTAGAAATTCGATTTACCCGGTTTATTAATAAAAATAAAATCTTTCTGCACTGACAGCAAGACAAGATTTATGAAGTGTCTAGTAAATTTAGTTTTAATTCATTAATTCTTGCACTTTTGTTATATTTTCCTATAATAGTTTTCGCTTTAAAAAATACCTATTATTTATTCTTGTTATTACGGCATCTACTTAGAAATAATATCTTTTGTTTTAAATATCTTTAATATTATAAATATTTTTAGTATGAACTTTATATGTACAATATACAATTTATATCATAACACGTTATGTGCCTTGTCGTGTACCACTAAGTTCTACGTCGATACATTTCTCGACCCAAATCTTTCTGTCGTATAGCTCTCCAAAGATCAAAAATATTTATCATATAGTTAGTACCTCAGTTATTTAGTTGCGTTGTGTTAATATATCATAGATGATAAACCAAGCTCTGAGAGACTACAGGCGATATTCAGGCTTCTAAATCTAATTTACTACCTTATAAAAGTACACATTCACTAAATAAGAAGCGTAAACAAAATTCATATGGCTTTAAATTAAAATATTTATTTTTACATTATATATCTATTCTATGCCTTTTTATCTATACTTTATATCTATACCTTTGTGAGTTGGCCATGTAGGTACATCAGTATAACTTCTGGCCGGAGGGTTCACGAACTTGGGGTGTAACCGTAATGTTGAGGCACATTTCAATAATGTGGACTAAAAGTTCGGACTCCTTCGTAGTTCTCTTATATTTCAATACGTGTTGGACCAAAGAGCAGATCAAGAGGTGTCCCTGTAGGCATATAGATGGTGTCCCTCTCCGACCGAAGATTCTTAATTTGGTACTAAGAATCTCGACTTCACTACCTCTTCTCTTTCTACTTTTCACTCTTATCTCTTTTTAATTGTTTGGCTTCATTTACATATCTTTCATATTTAATCCTTCTCTGCTTCCCTCACTCCATTCAGCAGAGTTGTATCTTTTGATTCTTTGCCTCTTTCTTTGGCATTCCAATGCCTAAAAAAGACTCCTTCAAACTGGTCATTCCTAAACTCCCAAAACCGCCAAATTGGTCTCCGTTAGGGACTCATAATAAAATGTCCACAAAGTTATATTCTTATTGAACTTCATGAAGGTAGACACCCGTCTGATCTTGTCTGGGAATCCGCACACGACGACCTTTCATAAAACCGTCAATCATTTTTTAGGTCCCCTCTTCTTTACAAGAAAGATGTGATGATGTTAAATATAGATCCGAAGCATTTTTAGCTGTCTATTCTTTTCATATTAATGCAATTATTTAAAAAATTTATAAATCGTCTCACCACACTTCCAACCAAATGAAAGATACCTCTTAATATCACCTTTAAATTTATTCATTTATAACGTCATAAACAGTTGTTGTTGATGATGTTGTTGTTTTATGCCACTTGGTCAGACCAAGATCGATATGAGCCGGAGGCTACTCTATTTAAGGCAAAGTGGTGTGACTTTCGTTTCAACAAGCACCTCAAGGGGAAAGTATGACATCTGCTCAAATGGGTCCTCGTAATTTTGAAGCAGGGACCAAGAAGAATACCCATAGACTCATATTTAATTCTAATAATCGTTTACTCAGAAAAACACAAAATAAATTTTAAGATACAATAAAAAGAAACTACTGAGTCAAGCCATTGTAAATCTAAAATTATTAACCCAATGAAAAACATTAACTGACTGTATGCAATGTATATATTTATTATTTTGAGTTTTTTATCTAAAATGCTTCATATTTCATCATCTCCTTGTTTTCCTTAATACATGTATGCAAGAATGAGTTAAAAGTTAATACACTTCATACGAAATTTAATTGAAAAACATTTTTGTGCTCAACTTACCAAACTTGGATGATAGTTGATTGCAGAATGACAGTTAACTAATCAATAATGTACTGAAATACAATAAGAAAAAACAGAATTTGGTGGTTATCATTATCTATTTCCTGTTAACCTCTTGCTAATGGGTAGAGTGCAGACATTAACTAATCGAAAATTCTGCTAGATAAATAATGTGTTTATTACAATTTTCCTATGAAAAGCTGCTCTGCTTCACTCTTGGTTATCGTAAATGAATAAGACATGAGAATTAGAATGACATGCTGAATAAAAAGTTTCCCATTTTCTCTCTGCTAAGATATTAATTAAGGTAAAAGAGGTATTTTGGAGAATTACAATATTGCTTTTCCCTAATTACTCCACATTGCATACAAATGAATTTGTTTAATGGAAATTTTTCTAATATTGTTAGGATAAACTTCATATGTAAAATATACTATTTCTACCAGAAGACTTTATATACCTAGTTGTATCCTTACTCTTAACCATATAAAATATATCTGGTAATCCTCACCTTTCAAATAATTTATTTATGGTGGAGCCACTGTAGGTCAGTCATAAATAGAGGGAGTTCGAGGCTCAAGCTGGTCTAAGATCCACCATGTTCATTAATAGTGGTTGTGTCATTTAAAGCAGGTTCGTAATCGCAATGTCCTCCAAGTTCCCAAACAAAACCTCTGGAACAAAACCTCAGCCAAAGCTTTGGTTTTCTCTTTGGTCGTGCTATTAAACTACGAATAGCCACTTTGTCTTAGGAGGTCCCGACTTAGTAATGATGCTCCCATAAGTAAATGTTCAACAAATATATGCTGTGTAATGGCAATGCTGTAAGAAGAAGTGCCTCTGCTTAGGAAATAATTTATCTATGGCATCATAAACAGTTAATTCTAGGAATCGCTTGCTTAGAAAAATACAAATTTAAACTAGAAGAATTAGCAATATTGGTAGTTTTTTATTAAATTGGCAGTTAATTATAGTTTAACGGAAATTGAGGTTTGTTGCAAGGAGATTCGTGGAAATTTCCAAATCTGTAAATACCTACCTCGATCATAAATTCCCAGCCGTTTTTGAGATAATGAAGTTACGGATACATAGAAAGACGTGAGTAGATTTTAATAAAAGAAAATGAAAGTAATTAATTAAACTTGAAATATAACTTGAAAACAAAATAATGGGCATTTTAAAGTCCTTGCCTATCATCAATATATCATGATTACCCTATTACGCTTAATCACTACAAGAAAAAAACAATAGTTTTTTCGCTTCCTATTGTATCCTTTGCAGCTTCTCGTGTAATGTTAACCATTCAAAAACCAGAGCAATACCGTTAGCCTGATGTAGCTTGTACCCAATATTTTGTACCCAATATTTTGCAATGGTAAAGATAAAATGTATAACGATATACGCCGTATACTCTTTAGTTCTCAAGTGCTGATTTTTTAAATTAGACTTATAAAAATATATATCATAAGATTCAAAAGAAAAACAAAATCTTGTTGCCAAAAGTCAAAAATTTTATTTTAGTTTCAATATTTCAAAACATGAATAATTTTAGAAGAATAAAAAATTATTATATATATAAAAAGTTTAAAGTTTGAAGGTAAAAAGTTTAATGTCTTCTCTTCGTACGGAATGTCTTCTGGTGTACGGAATTCGGATGTTTGAGGCTTCAGTGTCGAATAAGGTAATCTTACGCCGTTGTTATTGGAAATGATTCTGGTGGAACTTAATTGCAATTATAAATATGAAGATTCAGAATTTGAAGAGTGAAGATTGAGATATCTTTAATTTACGAAGATATAAATAAGATAAAAAGTTTGGTGAATGTTCGACAGAACAGATGGGGATGACGGCTATTGTTAGATAAAATAATTCCAAAATTATAAAAGAAATTGTTCGTGTTAGGAACTTTAATTATCGCATTTTTGAAATTTAGTTTCAAGTTATTGCCTTGAATGGCATTGAAATGAATTGATGTTATAAGCCGGATAATATATTCAGTTTATGTATAAATTTAGGCTTGAAACAACGAATCATCTGTTTCTTCAGTCGCTTTCTAAAAGATGTTTTTTTTACTTTAACTGGCTCTGCCATTAGCGAGACTGGTTTCGGCAATGTTCGTCGCTCCGGGATACTCAAAGATTCGGTGGCTTGTTCTCTCTTTATGTCAAAGTCATCAGCCCTGACTTGCCAATCCTCGCAATCCTTGAGAAATTTCTCCATCGAGGGATACTCCGACATTAAGCTGTTCAAACTGTTTTTGCTCAGGTGCAACCCCTGAGCGCGGACCAACTGGAATCCAGGAGTACCCCCTGCGGAAGTTTCCGTCGCAGTGTCGTAAGCTGAAGTTTCCATTGTAATGTCGTAAGCAGAAGATTCCGTTGCAGTGTCATAGTCACTGTCAAGTTCCATGACTTCCGTTGATTCCACAGGATCCAGTTCCTCAATTTGCAATTTCTTCCTTTTCAGTGCAACGAACCAGTAAATATGTAGAATAAAATAAGATACAAGGAAGATGCATGCAGCGTTGTACATGTCGTATAGGAAGAAAATTAATAAGAATAAAATCATAATTTTCAGATAAATATTTAAAAAAAAATTTTGTTTAAGTTTTTAAAATTAATAATAGACAATAGTATTAAATGTCCTAAATGTTTCTTCAAATCTTAAATGACTATAGTCGTTCTTAATTTCTTCAAATCTTTTATTTTAAATTCAGTAGACTCTTGTAAATTCACTTTGCTTGTATAATAGTTAATAATTCGATAAGAGTTTAAGGTATCAAAATGATTGTAACTGTTCTAGAAATCTACTATTAAATGTCGTACTTCTTCAAATCTGAAATGTTGAAAATGACAATAGTCGTCCTACTTTCTTTAAATCTTTTATTTTAAATTCAGTAGACTCTTGTAAATTCACTTTGCTTGTAGAAGTTAATAATTCGATAAGAGTCAAGGTATGAAAATGGTTGTAATTGTTCTCGAAATCAATATCAATAATACAAGAAAATTTCTTAAAATCTTCAAAATATCAAGAACTTATCAGTCTTAAATTCTTCAAACCTAAAATGCCGAAAATGGCAAGTATCTTTCCTAAATTCTTCGGATATTATATACCAGTTATGCGAAGAAATATTTTATAAACTTCAGATCTTAAATGTCACTAATGACTAGAAATGTTCTTAAATTCTTCAAATTTCGAAAATCAAAATTACTTATAATCGTTGTTCAATCACGATGCTTATAAAACAGCAAAATTGCGAAGAGTTCAGAGTTTAAACCGCTACACAGATTGTGTTAAGTTTAAAGATGGCGTCTTAAAGCACCTTCTGTTGGAAACATACTCTGTTGCAATAATAAGTTTAAATTCTTTAAATAACAATCCTGAATGATAGCACAACAAATCAGCGACTGAGCACATTTTTGCCTCACAATGATATTCTTTTGAAATTTCAATCCTGGATCTTCATTATTATTTACTTTCGTTCGATGACCATGGGGTCTTTGCAAATTGTGTCTGTGAAAACTGTATTCCTTTGAATTTCTGCCTTGTTATACTTCAAAAGAAAGGGTTTTACAGCAAAAAGGCTAAGCACAGAATGTTCAGAATACATTGATTTATGAAGCTACACATCTCATATAAATATTGCGCCAAAAATTACGAAATTACCATAAAATCGGTAGAACAACTTTAACATAGAATGCTATTGACGACTTATTACTTTTGGTAACATTTATGTCACGATAATCTACATAAAAAAAGGTAAAGTGGATATGTGTTAACAACAAACTCAAATCTACTGGACAGATTTCTTTACAAATTTCACAGTCTGGAGAGGAGAGTGTTAGGGGTTTGTATGAAATCCAACAGGTTTTTTTGCTCAAAATAACTCACATTTTTACCAAAATAATCAGCAATTTTGGTGATTTTTAATTAACACCTACCCTGATTCGATATTCGAGACCTGATTCTGTATGATTCGAAAAAGAAGAAACTTGAAATAAATTTCAAAAAAATTTTAAATAAGTGTATGTTCCCTCTTGACCGTAAACTCCCAGCCAGATAAAAGATATCTGGTGAAAATCATCTTTCAAATAAATTATTTATGGCTTCATAAACAATAACTAATAGTAATTGTGCAATGGCAGGTGAATTGATCTGGCAAGTTTTCAGAAAAACACAAATACAAACTAAAAGAATTAGCTTTTAGAGTCATTTTAAATTAATATATCTGTTAATTTTTGTCCTATAAGATATATCTACTCTAAAATCCCAAACGTTTCTGAAAAGTTGAGGTTACAAACATACAGACGGGAGCAGATTTTAAGATATGTAAGAAGATTAGGAGCCTAATATAATGTTTAGGGGAGCGAGAGAGTTAACTGTATATTTAAAGAATGTATCACTGCTTTAGCTATTAAACACCAATAAATACAGGCATTTATAAATTGCCTTTGCTTCATTAAGAGACATATTAGTTATTTGAAGCGTACGCGTGTCCACTATTAGGATAAAAATTATAACAGAAACTTAGCTTCATGATACCTTAAACTTTAATCGGCGAGTCAGTATATAAACTTATATAAATTAATTTTGCAACTTCTAGACTAAGGTCTAAAATTGCAGGGTTTCTAATCTCCCTTTATTTGCCAAAAATAATTAAATTAATGAAGTGTTCCTGTAAAAAATTAATTACGTATATATTACATACGTCTTTCTATATTCGTTCGAATTTATATCCTTAGATGTCTATAGTTAATGCATTAATGCGTAATTATGTAATGCATTAATGCTTAAAGCAAGTTAATATGAAATTGTATAAAGCTGCAGTAATTCAGGAGAAAATCTTTTGACACTAAGCTTATAAAACATTCTTGGTCCTTATCATATTTCCTTGATAACTAAATCATCTCGTGAACTAAATATAGAAATTAATCTGTAGCAATACAATATTATCCATTATATCCTTTCAGATAGCACATAAGAAAAATTCCCCCTTGAATGAGAAGAAAAAGCTTTTCAGTGGATGATTCATTTCAATAAATGTATTTCCTAATAAATAATTCTTTCAGAACCAAGAAGAAAAAAATATATAGACATATTGACCTTAGATATTAAGATTAATTCGGTTTCAAAGTTTTATATATATTTTGTAAGATTCACTTGACCCCTGATATCACAACATGTATTCATCTGGGCAGCAAACACTAAGTCTGCCAATCAAGTTTTAGACCCACAGATGTCCAAACCATAAACAGTCTTTGCACTCGTGGTCTGTGAATTTTCAGAATTTGAAAAGAGTGAAAACATTGGGGTGGATATTTATCTGTTGTTTACCACGACTCCTACAATCTCTCCTGCAAGTATTTCTGTAAGTCAAAGAATTTGACATTTTTTAACCTACAGAAGATAGCGCCAATATAAATTCATAGTCCATTGTGTTTAATGCAGAGGCAGGATAATGCAATGAGTGAGAAGGCGGTTCACCTTTCGCGACAGTTTTCCGAAGTTTGGTAACATGTCCAGAGCTGGGGCCGGCAAACTGTCTTCAGTGACAGTCTTCCCCACAGTCCTTATCTTGCTCTTATACTCCCTATATTTCTCTTATTCCGCCTGTATGTGAAGAAGTTCCGGTAAAGTCAATACAGTCGAAAACCTGCAGCTAATTGAAATATAATGGCTCTATTTCCAAATGAGAGACTTCTATGATACTGGACTACAAACACTTATCCTACGGTATGACAAGTGTTACAAAACCGATAGTTATGTTTGAGCAGTAGCAGAAATATTGCTATATCTTTTGTCTTTGTGCATAATACGGTTTCGTTTGGAGCATTACAATTTACTATTTTATTACACGATGGCTAATGAAATACAGACTTACTTCTTTAAGTAGATTCCTAACAGATAAGAACATCTATGTCAGCCGAGGGATTTAGTCCCTCGAACTCCGGTACCAAAGAGCTGCTCCCTACCATTCGGCCATAGTTCGGCTTCCTGGTAATAACGTTTTGTTTCTTCTTTTGATCTAAATGTCAATCGCGGCTGCCGGTCATCTGATATCCATGGCATCCTTTCATCTTACAGACTCGATCTTACGCTCAACAACTTTTAACTATTCTATCATCACGGGTGAAGACCTGAACCCAATTATGACACACTGGCTCTAATCCCGGGAGGAAGACTTCTATGACACAGGCCTTCAAAACCTTATCCCACTGTATGAGAAGCATTACAATTCCGGTGGTTAATATTTTGAGAAGGAATAGAACTAATACTATATCTTTTGTTATATATATTTTCAGGTAATGTTTTGTTACATTTTACAGACTTTGGGGAAGTTGCTTTCTAGATGATATTCTTAGTATGTGTAACGATGAGTTACACTGCTGACAACGCCAGCATGGCAGACTGACCAAAGGACGAAAGCGATGTCAGTGACCCCAATTGGACAAAAGGGGTTGCTAACTCGGGTCAGTCTTCTTTGGCCCTGGCAACAGTATTTATCGAACTTGTTCGGTAGATTTGAAGGCCCCTTCAAAGAAAAAGCAGGCCAGGACGGAGTGAACAGATAGCATCATCAGAGGCAGTACCTTTTCACCAGTATATCAGTATATTGATACTTAAATTGTTTTATTTGCTTCACCAGATTGTTCATCAAATATAATACTATAAATAAAGATTCTGCAAAAGCGTAAGTCTTTGCTCGTTTGTATCTGGTGTCTTATTCTTTGTGTTATCTCAACAGGCCTGGTATAAGTTATTGGTACGTAATAGCATGATATGCTTTTATTTATTTATATATACATGTGGGAATAATGTTACGTTGATTTAGTGTTTGAGAAAGAAGAAATTAAAACTCATTAATAAAACACACCTTCACTAATATGTCTTGATTAAATGATTTTCTACAATTGTAGAAGGAAATACACATGAATACAACTTATTGCTTGTAGATGTGGAAGACTCTTCTGGTATTCGGCGTCGGTCTCGCAATAAAATGGTATCGCTTTTTCTTTGTCTCGTGTCTTTCCAAATATCTATCCCGCTAGCAGCGGATGCTAGCAGCGTCCACCCTCTTCTTTCCTCTGGTAACAACCTCATACTGAAAAAATCAGCCTGACCCCGCGGAAGAAAAACAGGGGTCCACTCGAGAACGGAGGGGTCAGATCCCGCCAAACCAACAAGCACTTCTATTGGTTGGGAGAAGTCCGAAGTCTTCTTAGTCTTCTGTTCTGTTTGCCTTTGGCGATGGCTTACGAGAAGAGGAAAAAAAAGTTGAAGTACGGAATGTAACTTATTGTTACAATGCATAAAAGAACCCACAGCATGTGCTTCAACAAGTAGACAAGAAAGATACTCTACATGTTTTTTATCAAGTGTTTTATTATTTTAAATATACATTCGTGTAATTTATATCATCCATCTTGTCGTGGTGTTACCTAGGGTTAGCTAAATATCCAAAGCTGCGATAGGCTATCTGCCCTCGATGATGACCTCACATCCTAAAGCACCGATCTTACTCCCAGCAACTTCTACCTATTCTTGCACCCAAATATATCTCTATACGGTCACCACAGACAAAGACTTGCTGTTAGTTGTGATATGATGGATTCATTCTCAGTTGGCAAACTTCTATGACACTGGCCTACAAAACCTATCCTATTTTATCGCAAGTGTTATGATTTTCGGGGTAGTCTTACATACTACACCACTGACCTAGCTTCCAGCAGTTTCTACCTGTTTTTGCACCCGAATAGATCTCTATCTGGTCACCACAGATGAAGACTTGCAGTTAATTAGTATATTCTTGCTTCATTCTCAGTTGACAAACTTCTATGACACTGGCCTACAAAACCGTATCCTATTATATTGCAAGTGTTTCGATTTTGCGGATGAAATATTAATATACGTTTTACAATAAATTATTCATGCAATAATTTTTCATTGGGAAAGTGTCTTTCTGGATGATTCTTGTGTGTTACGCTTGAGTTAATTTTTTTTTCTATAAATCTACATAAAAGAACATACAGTGTATATGCATCATCAAGTATGAGAGCAGTTTACACATTTCTTATCAAATGTTTTATTCGTTTATGTGATACATTCGTGTAAATATATAATTTCAAGATAACTATCAACCTACATGAAGCTATATGAACTCATATAAAAAATCTGTCCAGCGTAGTATATTACGCTGTAGTTAGGATTTTATTATCTATAAATCTATGTTAAGGTACCCACACTGTGTGCTCCATCAAGAAATCGAGGATACTCTACACTCTTTCTGTCAAATTTTTTATTCATTTATGCCCTACATTAGTGTAAATATACAATTTCAAAACTTATATCAACCTGCATCAGACTACATGAATTCGTGTAAAAAATCTATCCCCGTAGTATGTTACTCTGTAGTTAGGATTTTACTTTCTATAAATCTTACGATAAGGTACCAACAGTGTATGCTTCATCATGTAAGCGAGGATACTCTACATTCTTTTTGTCAAGTTTTTTATCCATTTATGGCGTAAATTCACGTAAATACGTAATTTTAAAATAGATATCAACCTGCATGAGGCTACATGTATTCAAGTAAAAAATATATTCAGCATGGTATGTCATGCTGCAGTTAGGATTTTTTTCTGCAGTTCTACATAAAAGAACCCACGATAAATGCTTCATCAAGTAAACGAGTAGGATACTCAACATGCTTTTTATCAGGGTATTTATTTTATACAATATATTTCTGTAATATATAATTTCAAAATAGATATCAACCCACATGAAGCTACATGGATTCAAATGAAAAATCTTTCCAGTGTAATGTGCTATACTGCAGTTAGGATTTTTGCTCTGTAAATCTACACAAAAGAATCCACAGTATATGATTCATCAAGTACGCGAGTAGAATACTCAACACATATTTTTAAACAAAGTATTTATTTTTATACAATATATTTCTGTAATATATAATTTCAAAATAGATATCAACCCACATGAAGCCACATGGATTCAAATGAAAAATCTTTCCAGTGTAATGTGCTATACTGCAGTTAGGATTTTTGTTCTGTAAATCTACATAAAAAAACCCACAGTATATGCTTCATAAAGTACGTGAGTAGGATACTCAACATGCTTTTTTTTATCAAGGTATTTATTTTATACAATATATTTCTGTAACATATAATTTCAAAATAGATATAAACCCGCATGAAGCCACATGGAATCAAATGAAAAATCTTTCCAGTGTAATATGCTACGCTGCAGTTAGGATTTTTGTTCTGTAAATCTACACAAAAGAACCCACAGTATATGCTTCATCAAGTACGCGAGTAGAATACTCAACACATATTTTTAAACAAAGTATTTATTTTTATACAATATATTTCTGTAATATATAATTTCAAAATAGATATCAACCCACATGTAGCCACATGGAATCAAATGAAAAATGTTTCCAGTGTAATATGCTACGCTGCAGTTAGGATTTTTGTTCTGTAAATCTACATAAAAGAACCCACAGTATATACTTCATAAAGTACGCGAGCAGGATACTTAACACGCTTTTATATCAAGGTATTTATTTTATACAATATATTTCTGTAACATATAATTTCAAAATCGATATTAACCCACATGAAGATACATAGTTTCAAATGAAAAATCTTTCCAGTGTAATATGCTATGCTGCTGTTAGGATTTTTGTTCTGTAAAACTACATAAAAGAACCCACAGTATATGCTTTATCAGGTAAGGGATCAGGAAACTCAATAAGCTTTTCTATGGAGTGTATTATTATTTTATGCAATACATTCTTGTAAATATATAATTTCAAAACAAATCTCAACCCGCATAAGTCTTCATGGATTATATAAAAAATAATCTCTTTTACTTAATAGAGCTTAAAACATGGAGAATTATCTTATTTTCCATTATAATTAAATCACCCTTTAAAAATAAATAAGTACCACTATATGTAGTTGGATAAATATCAATTTATATACAGCTTTATGCATTCAAAAGCAAACCTTTCTATACTATTATAACTAAACTAGGAGCATTATCATTTTTTACATGACAATTATGTTCCCTCATAAAACAAATATAGAGCCCCATCCATTGAAATTTATTACCCATTATTTCTCACGAATAGCAATTAAGAAAATTTCCTCCTTGAATGAGTAGAAAGAGCTTTTAATGGATGATTCATTTCAATATTACAAATAAATGCGCTTTCGGGATAAATAATTCTCCCAGAACCGAGAAGAATAGAAAAACACCTATTGGTCTTAGATCTTTGGATTAATGAATTTGGATTCAGAGTTTTTATTATACCCCTATTTATATTTTTTCTGCTTCTTATGAGATGCATTCTTCAGTTAATTAAAATGCATTAAAAAGTATTTGATGGCTGGATAATTTTTTATAAGAATGAATTTCAGTTTATTTTGTACAAATATTTAATAATAGCATGCATTAAAAGAGTGAGTTATGAAAAACATTCCAAATTAATATAATCATTATCTACTCATTTTTCATGATTTGAGATGATTCAGCATGTGTTTTCTTGCATAGCAAATAAATTGAACTTTTCCTGGAGACAATATATGTTACACAAAGAAAATAAGGAAAGTTTTTAGCCTTTAATTACCGATAAACAACATTCTTTCTTTTCAAATAAAGTATACACTGTAAGGAGACAAATTTGTTTTGCTAGGTCTAAACTCAGTAAAGAGGATGCACTCGATTTTCGACACTCACTTCAAAATCCAAAAAATAAATCAGAAACCGAGTTCTTTTAATCATTTTCTGTTTATTATTTTATTCAAGGTAGTACAGAAAATGGAGCAGAGGCTGCTGCACGTTCACCTTTTAAACCAGTTGCCAGCAAACTGATAGAAATTTCACAACCCCGGAGCCATAAAGACGCATTTTCCCAGTCAAATTCGTAAATTCAGGATTCTTCTGGTTTGTTAGGGGTTCAGTCAGTCACTTCAAATAGCAAAATCAGCAATCGGGTTTACCATGTAGGCCTCGTTATATTGAAAATAGACAAAGCCTTAAAAATTGCAAGTTAAGATATTATTGAGGGGAAAAGGGAAGTTATTGCAGTTTGTATTAAGGCTTTTTCAATGGCGTAGTGAATAGAACTGGTCTCAGTTCTTTTTTGGCACCCCAAGAAAAAATACGGGATTATAAACAATTTGGAGCCTCTATGCAACAGGAATCCAAGCCATCATAACCTCCCTTGCCATCCTCTTACTGAGCTACTCCAAGAATGCTCAAATAATGGTCTTCTTTTATACACACGCTCTCATAGACTCAAGAACTAATGTTTTAATGACAGTTAATGTTGCGGCTACTCGGTCACAAAAACCGATTTTTAAATTTTGTTTGTAATTTATAGTGCAATTTATATTTTTATTATGAAAAATACATTTTATGCCAATTTCTTAAAAGGACCGTTTTGCCGCCAACGGAGTCTTCACGGTTAACCGCCACCAAAACCTCACTTAAATACGCTCAGACACAGAGCAAAGTCAACTTCCTTTTTAAACTTCCTATTCTTCTAATTACTTTTTCCCTTTTCACGACTATTATTTGCTATCAAGTGCCACATTGTTTTAACCTTTCATGTAATTTTATAATCTTAAACTGTAGTTTTATTTTAATGTAAAGTCCATTTCCTGATGCACACCCTGTTAGAAATATCTCATTCTCATGATGGGGTATACAGCTGTACAGCTAAGGCTCCCCGTACAACCTTCAACTCAGTGTCAAAGTCAAATTGCTCTCTCCCCTTCACGGCCTACCTACAACGTACGTGGACGGTGACTCCGAGGAAGCAGTTTTCAACACCAGACGAGGATTCTATCTATCCTTCATTCGAATGCCATCAGCTCCGAAACCATTCGGAAACGAGTTGTCATCAATCATCTTTACCCACCAAAACCTTATCTACTTCTAAAGACGTCACGGTCACTACACTTAAGGTAACTTTTTCCCCCTTCTGAAGAAAATAAAAGCTTCTGGTTTAACAAGTTCAAAGAATTAAACTTGTATTCGTTAATATTGTTTGAGTTCGTAATAATAAATGTTATGTTGTTAAAAAAAAACCTAGTTTGTATCATTCCGCTGAAGCAAAATGGTAATATTTAGCAATCCTTTTAAAATAGCTAAAAAGAAAGGGACATTTTTTATGATACCACACAATGGCGTCAAGCAACCAGTTACAAATTTATTCCCACATTGCAGCGCTTGTCACAATGTAAATGGTCAGATTACATTTCTTGGGATGGACCACATGCCACTGCAAACTTCAACACAATAGAACGTTCCGTAGTGCAATAATGTAAAAAGTTCCTTGGACGGAAATTTTTTTTCTTCCAACTAAATAGTTTTATCATCAGTCAAGATAATTATGTTGTGAGATACGAATCAAATCCTTGTCCATGGGCTATTATGTACATTATACTCAATTCTGTGTTCGTGCTTCGGGCTTTGAAATCAGAAACAGACAAAAAAAAGACGTAGGGAAAATATACCTTCATTTCGACGGACGTGATATGCGAATGTATTAATGTTTTTATTTACTATTTAGTGAATGTGAGACTGGAAAATCCTCTCCTTTGAAAACTTTGAAACATCAGTTTGGCTCCTCCTCGATGCTACGCCCAGAGACAGATGTCCCTTCCCTTTGCGGATTTCATGGTTTTGAATACCACTGTGGTAAAGATGTTCGTAAAATTTCGAAATCGGCTTTAAGCATTAGGCCACGGTCTTACTAGCACTCGTGTTGCAAAAAAAAAAGTAGACAGTAGCGCTCAAAATCAAACCAAACTCTTTCCTTTACCCCACCCCACCAGGTACGCCTTTGTGTCTTTTCGATACGGAATTAAAACTAATAAAAATTATTTAAGTCCATTTAGGGTAAATTTATAGTATATCACTTTGACTGCCATGGCTATCATATGTGATATCCAGTGATATTTCCGTTGAGACACTGGCTATCCGATATGATAGCCATGGTGTTTTAACACTTCAGGCTGATTTTATGAGCTAAGTTTTATGAAAAATTAAATATTTGGAACATGCAACAAAAAAGGGAATATATATAAATAGAGAGAGTTTGTTTTAAAATATTGTTTGTTTTGAAATATTGTTTTTATATATAGTTTTATGTTGAAAAAATACAAATTACACAAAAAAAAAGTTTGGCCCCGTTGTGAACATTTGCAATTTTGGCTTGGCAGTCAAAGTGATATATATACATACTTGTGTATATCAAGTCAGTCAATCCTGTCTGCAGTTGGAAGGTGTCATAAGTGGGAGGAAAGGTATCCCAAACCTTGATCAAAACTATTTTGGTTTATTTAACAAGATACTTTAAACCAGTATGTTAGAAAATCATACTTTAATGAGTCAGGATGGGGTTGATTAGCCGATGAGAAAGGTTAAAAGGGAACATACGGGGAACGATACTCATATATCACTTTACGTGTTAGATTTTATATGAGATGATTGATTATATATAAGCTAAGCTGAGTGTTCAGAAATATAGTTTGGTGATTTGGCACTTGCAAGCAGGGTTACCATAATTTAGAAATAGAACAAGACTTTCGCCAAAGATTTATTTGGTTTAGAGAGCTACGGTCTACTGTTTTGCTCACGGGGGCTAATGAGACCGGGACCTACTGCTTAAAGTCGATTTCAAACGGCTACGAACATCCATGCCATCAGCGGGATTCGAACCCGTGAACTCCGGTACCGAAGAGCAGCTCTCTACCATTCGGCCATCGTTCTGCCGCCAAAGGTTGTCTTTTTAAATTTTTATTAAAAATAGAATTGGTTTATTGGGTTGAAATATCATTACATCTATTTATGTGTTATATGTATATAAATTAAGGGGGAAGGATATACCACAAATCATGAAATTTTATTCTATGTGCCTATTCATTTTGTATATATTTGTTTTAATTTGAAAACTCAACTGCTAAATTTTTGTTTGCATATCTACATACATGTTTGTACTATGTAGAGACTTAACCATATTCCTTTAACTTCGACTCAGTGGAATAGTAAACAATCTTGTACAAATTTATTTAGAAAGTTTTGGAGTCAGGTCCATAATGCGATGATTCCCAGGCTTCATGATTATCTCATTATTCACCCAGACTAATTCACTGAGCGGAACATGCTCCATAATAAACTTAATTAAGAATATATTCCATACACCTCTCTATATTCGTTTACATCTGTGAGCTTCATCGTATATAGTTGGATGAATAGTACTCCATAAGCTTTAAACATTCAACACGAAATCTTTCTATACTAAGCAATTAAAATTAAACACGGTACATTCTCAATTTTTGTGATAATCATTGTGCAGCTTTTCTACGTTTTTTTATTTGGTTGTTGCAATCTTAAGCTATTTTATTTTGATAGTTCATAAAAATGGTTTCATTTGGTTTGCGTTGTGTTTGAGATTTAGTTTAACCCCTTTATGCACAGTTTTTTTAAAAAAACGACGGCCAAAAAATCAATTTTTTATGTAAAAAACACAATTTAGAACTTTGTCTTTCCAAGGAAATTACAAAAATACAAAAATAATCAAAAATTTTATTGCAATTTTGGATTTGGATAACATTGCAGAAAATAGTTGAATATTGTAATATTACACGCACAAAGACTTTTTATTTTTTCGAATTTCCATTTCAGAAAAAACATTATTATCAGTAAAAATACTTATTTATAATTTTAAAACATAAATAATAGCAATAGTAGTATTTGTAAAATTAATCGAAATTTTCTGTTGTGGGATATATTTCGAAATAAGGTGCAGCACATAGCCCAACATTGCAACTATTACACATGTAACGATTTTTTTTTTACATTGCTATTTTCAATTCTCGGTTGCATTCGAGTGTGAAAAATTATAGCAACATAAAGTACAACGCCCCTCGAATTATCTCGAGTGTGCACAATTTGGCCAATTCAGCGTGCTCGAGTTAACTCGAGCGTGCACGTTAAGGGGTTAAAATGCTTAATTTCATCAGGTTCTATGAAGAGACAGGAATAAAAATAAATAAATTATTTATTTACAATTTTTATAATTAACTAATTAATTTAATTCAACTTATTTTCACTTATTTTCACAACTATATATTTTAAGGTCAGATTCAGGAGCTATTAAATACTTATATTTTTTTTAATTTTTCAACATAACCACCGCCATAAATGAGACACTTGTCGTATTGTGGAATCAACTTTTGTATACCTCTGTCGTAGAACTCTGACACCTGTGAATGGAACCAGCCTTCCTGTTCCAGAAGGCCTTGCACATCCTTTTCCATATCAACAACATCTATTTGAATTTGGTCCTGACCGAAGATCCACTGTGATGCCAATGCATTGACTGCTGCTTGGTTTCCGGGGTAAAGTGCGAAATCCAAGTTTCATTGCCCGTGACGATCCTGTCTAGGAACTCGTCACCGTCATCGTGATACTGTAGCAGAAGTGTCAATGCTGCTCCTAAGCCTTCAATTTTGTGTTCGGGTGTCAGTTTCGGCTCATAGACTTGACAGAGCTGATGATGAATTTCAATTAGCGCAATACTTTGTGCATTCAAGATCACCGACAGAACCTTGCAGGCGGCGGGAGAAGGAATTAGAGTTTCTATTTCTGACCACTGCTACCCCGCTACTGGCATGAATCAGGACTTGTCCAGCTGGGCTATGATTAATACGTCATAGATCTGTTACGTACGCGCAATTGACACGGCTAATTACGTTTACTTTAAAGGGGAAAACATCGGGAAACTTACTTTCTGGATGCGCCTTGTATATATTATTTTCATAAAATATCCCACCGTAATCCACATTTTAGTTTTTATTTTGAATGTACTTATTGAATAAAATCGCGTGTTGATTGATTTCCTATCATTTTGCAGTTGTTCCTTTGTAAGCTCACTCCAATTAAACTTGCATTAATAAGACTCATGGTAGTTGATTGTATATATCATTTCTACTCATACGTGTGATACTGTGATTTGCTTCCGTTTTCTTGGAAGCTATTATTTTTCAAGCATAAAATCGGCCGTTTCGACGTCAACGTGACTATAGAGGTTTGGTTTGGTAAATTCAGACTGCTACGGTCTACTTTTTTGCTACAAAGACTAATGAGACTGGGACCTACTGCTTAAAGTCAATTATAAACGGATACTAACATCCATGCCCCATTTGGATTCTAACCCACGAACTGCGATACCGAAGACTAGCGCCATAACTATTCGGTCACCGTTTGGATATACGACTACTGAGTCAGCCAGTTTTAGCACCAGACGGCATACTATACGTAGTCTTTTCAGTACGTTAGTCTTTGTTTTTGACTTATAGTACTTTAAAATGAATAAAGTTAAAATATTTTAATATTATAAACGGATACTAACATCCATGCCCCATTTGGATTCTAACCCATGAACTGCGATACCGAAGACTAGCGCCATAACTATGCGGTCACCGTTTGGATATGCGACTACTGAGTCAGCCAGTTTTAGCACCAGACGGCATACTATACGTAGTCTTTTCAGTACGTTAGTCTTTGTTTTTGACTTATAGTACTTTAAAATGAATAAAGTTAAAATATTTTAATATTAAATGAAAGCTGTTTTACCTATATTTTTCCTGCATTACTAACAGTGGGTAAACAACCGACATGTGATTAATTGCATTGATTAAAATGATGTGACTACATTAATGTTAAAGGAGATTCACATATCCGTCTAAATCACTATAAAAATCTATCTTTTTTTCTTCGTAGTGCCACTTCAATTCGTGTTTTTTCTTAAGAGGTAAAATTAGAATATTTTCCCCTTTCATGTGTTTCTAAAATTTTTCAGAATTTCATGCTAGTGTCTCATGCATCTTTAGAAGACTCCAAAACACAAATAGCCTATTTTTTGTCTCCTAAAGAGTACATGGTTTTCCAAGGAATGTTGTTTTTCAAATTCATATTTATTATTCTAAAAATTTTATTCATTTTATATATCCAAAATTTTGCATTCTCTGAAAATGAAAGTGTTTTCTTAAATTTGTTTTCCGGATTTTAATAACATGGAAAACTGTTGAAAATATTTTCTTCTCGACAAAAAAGAATCTTAAGAAAGCAATTTTTTTTTCTTTAATATCTATTGCATATTCTAGAGAAATATTTTGACAAACTTCGAAAACAAGTTAATTTAAAATATTTTCCTCATTCAAAATGGAAAAAAAAATCGGAAAGAGTTGGTGGTTCTAGAGTTGTATTAAATATTTTAATATGCTCGATCTTTTAAAAATAAATTTAACTTTTTTAGAATTTAATCATTGTAAAGAAGTTTGTTTACAAGAATACGTTCCAAAGAATATAAATAAATGAAATAATAAATTCTAAATTAAAATTGTATACCCCAGATACTACTACCCAGATACTTCAGTAAAGTTGTACTCTCGGACTGAATGACTTTAAAATATTATAGCTGGAATATGGCCAAAGAAGTGAGATAGTGGTTGATTGGGTTCAAACCTTGCTGTAATGAAAATGCTTGTAGCATGTTTAATTGGCTTTAAGTCCTGATCTCATTAGTCTTCATGTACAAAAGTAGACCGTAGCGTTCCCTTTAATTAACCAACCAAATTTTAAAATACTATATACAAGGACCAATACTTAATCTATCGGTCGATTTCTCTTCACTGATGAGTCCCGGACTAGCTGAAATACTGATTCTTGACATACTTTCATAAGGTGAGAACTAGAAATCTGCTACTTGCCCTCCAATGCTTTTGAAATTTCCTATTACGACAGCTGAGATTTGATGATTTGGGTAGACAACATGTTGGATGGCCGCTCAACCCTCTTTATCACTAAAATAGGCACAGGATGTAAGATAACAGGGTGAGATCTTAGGACTCAATGTTCTTCTTTTCAGGGGTGTAATTGACCTTGATTGCATTTAATATGTTGATCCTAATGTCTGTTCACAGTGGGGTTTTAGTATAGGAGACATCAATATTTAGGGACTGACAGCGAAATTTTCATTTGAACTGCATCAGTTCCTGGAAACTGACAATAAACAAGCCGTTTCACCATCAATCCCCAAAGATAAACGCTGCTTGCATTGACAGTTCACTGTCAGTCCTCAAAAATTGACATTGCGCTCAGCGTGTTAATGGATGAACAAAGTCCTCATCTGATCAACAATTTTCTGAAAAGGGAAGTTATTATCTTAATGGACAGTGGGACTTCAACCATACAGAGCAAGTCAGGTACGCTCTGAGGACCACAACTTCAACTAGCATCTTCTCTAAGAAACATCTAGGATCTGAAAACAGCGTTGCTGAACAAGTGATACCAATTTCTAAAGGAACTCATAAACTCATAAGCTAACTCATTTCTAGTATGAAATCACGATGTGGGGCCTATATATCTCTAAAAAACGACCCCATCCGAGGAGAAATAATGGAGTCCGTAATGGACGAACAAAGTCCTCGTCTGATTAACAATTTTCTGAAAAGGAAAGTTATTATCTGAATGGACGGTGAGGCTTCCAGACTTCAACCATACAGAGCAAGTCAGGTACGCTCTAAGGACTACAACTTCAACTAGCCTCTTCTCTAAGAAACATCTAGGATCTGAAAACAGCGTTGCTGAACAAGTGGTACGAATTGCTAAAGGAACTCATAAACTAACTCATTTCTAGTATGAAATCACCATATGGGGCCTGCATATCTCTAAAAAAGAACCCCATCAGAGGAGAAATAATGGAGTCCGTAATGGACGAGCAAAGTCCTAGTCTGATTAACAATTTTCTGAAAAGGGAAGTTATTATCCGAATGGACAGCGGGACTTCCAGACTTCTACCATGCAGAGCAAGTCAGGTACGCTCTAAGGACTACAACTTCAACTAGCCTCTTCTCTAAGAAACATCTAGGATCTGAAAACAGCGTTTTTGAACAAGTGGTACGAATTGCTAAAGGAACTCATAAACTAACTCATTTCTAGTATGAAATCACCATATGGGGCCTGCATATCTCTAAAAAAGGACCCCATCCTTTTTTAATCCATTTTTTTTTTGTTTCTGGAACCTATGAATTATACTTTCCAACTCTACGAGTGTTACACACTATCATGTGCAACTAACTGTTAAATTGTTATTTTTTAATTATATCAACCTATGTTCAAATAAATATAGTTGTAAAATCTGTCCAGTAATTCTGTAGATAATTGACCAAATTTGAAAATTCTCTTAATTGTAAATAGTGATGTAGCATCCATGGTAGAAATTTTGTTAAACTTAAGGCCAGTTTATCATTTATTCCATTTATGAAATTTTATGCTTCTTCTACTCTCCCTTACATTAAATAGAGCTTAATCAAACTGTGGTTATTTGTTACAAGAATGTTATAGGTGTAGAATTTTAACATGTTGGGAAAAAAAGTTAATAATTAAGTTTCTATCCATAACAGATATTTATATATTGTAATTCTGCAAGCGATCATACTTAAAACTACCATCATACTTGGTATTTCTTTTAATAAAAATATGTAGATTTTAGAAAATCTATCACGTCTTATTTTACTGCACCAGTCATATTTTGGTTAAAAACAATTTGAGTAATAAAATAATTCCTATTGAAAAATCCATTTTAATTTTTTTATTATATATTTATTTCCTCTAAATTTTGAATAAATAACTCCATAAAACATCGAACTCAAAGAGATTTGACAGTGTTCTTTCAATTTTATTTAGAAGCCTCTAAACGAATCGAAAAGGTTTTCAGAATTAAATAAAAAAAGATTCTTATTCAATCGGAAAACTATTATCTAAAATTCAATATGCTATTCAGGATGAAAATACGACAAAATAATCATTTTTACTTATTCCTACATTTTGTAAAACTAAGTAGTTTTATTACAATACATTCCGATAGAGAAAGAAACTAAAAGCATTCAGAAAACTTTTTTTTTCGGATTAAGCTCACAAGCCACTTTAATAACCCGATAATGGGAAAAACGAGAACGCTGATGAAATTATTGATATCTATTCTATCATCTTCGGTATCATCTCCTATTAGATAATTTTTCCCTTGGATCTTGAAATAGTTTCTGCGAGGGTTTCCGAAACATATCATTCCATTCCTAGGAAATTACTCAGAATAAAGATGGGAAAAATGCCTCAGTGATCGATAAGATAATCAGTGCGCGATGGAGCTACAAAAAATATTGCTTGAAGTCCGAAGTTATTTTTTAGACTTGCTGTTACGAAGATTTGTAAGAATACGAAGCTAATATGTTTTATTATCAGTCATTCCAAAAAAAAATAATTAAACTAGATATTTTCAAAAACGATTTTTTATAAATAGTCTTTTCTTACAGGCTATTTTTCTATTGTAAGTGTGTACAGAAATTTTAACCTTATTCCTGGTCAAGGAACTATTACGCCACATGTATCATGAGTTCGTATGCCTTATGTCATGTAGCTCTCGTTTAAATTTAGGTATTTATTTATGATTAAATTTATAGTGGTTAATTATTTTGGTTAGTCACAAAGACTAAGTAATATTTGGGTTGCGTTGCGTAAAATATTTAAGTACTAAATTAAACCACAGGTTCTGAGAGACTACAGACTTAAAAAAAAACTAATAAGCTAAATCAAGAGTAACTGACATCAACTTAAAATAAAAAAAGTAAATTTATTATAATGATATATACAAACAATCTGATTTAATCCTCATGAAATTTACTTTTTCAACACGTTCAATTAGATGCCACACTAATTAAGATCTGACAATAATTTCTATCACTTAGCTAACTATATATAAAAGAGAGGACCTAATCTCAATTTCAAAATATTTATAATAAGTACCTTTGTGGGTCTATATAGTGTGCCAAGGCAGTACTTCGGTTGGATGCTCTTGTGGAATGACGTAGATACTTTGCGTATTATCTCAATTAGTGGGACGACAACGCTGACTCCAGTCTCACTACTGGTCTGGGGCCTTCTAAACAACTTGGGGTGATTTTGAAAAAGCGGATGAGCTGGAAACTTCTGGTCGTTGCGAGATGTCGAGGTCTTTCTTGAACCCAACTCCTTTGAGCCCTCGTGTGCAAAACAGTAGACCGTAGCGCTCCAAACCAAACCAAACATCCCCGTACTCTGTCCTCTAGTCCTGAACACTTGCAGTAGAACTCTCGACCTCCGAACTCTGACAGTCGGACTTCTCTACTCTACTTGACTCGACTGCTGAACCCCTCTCCCTCTAGACCTTTCTTATTTTATATTATTTTTCATCTGTGTTTATTCTTATCTCTCTTCGTCCAATCAGGAGAGCTGTAAAAATTCGATTGGTCTCTTTTACCCCGCCTTGAAACTCCAAACGTACAAAAACTTTATCCCTTCAAATTGGGCACTGTCCCTTAGGAACCCATAAATAACTCCACAAAGGTACATTCTTATTTAGTGTCATGTACGGAGACGTGATTATATTCTGAGACTGGGATCAGAACCCCTACCGAGGATCCCGCACACGACATTCAAATAATTATTATTGGTCCTCTTCTTCTTTACAAAAGATGGGATGAGGTCATATTTAGATCCCAAGCATTTTACTTCTCGTACTGATTAATCAATTATATTACTGATCTAAATCGCCTTATCACACACTACAGGTAATAGAACATATTACATTGATGGCAAGAAATGTTTATTTTCCTAGTAAATTATTAATAGAAATCCCAAATTCGATTTAGAGGAAAGGAAACAATCATTCATTCGATCATTTATCAGTCATTCAAAAAAAATAATTAAACTAGATACTTTCAAACGATCATTTATCAGTCATTCCAAAAAAATAATTAAACTAGATACTCTCTAAAAAGATTTTTTTGTAGTCTTTTCTTACAGGCTCTTTTTATATTGCTTGTGATTACAGAAATTTTAACCTTATTTCTGAACTAGGAACTATTATGCCGCATATAGCATGAGTTCGTATGCACTACAGGTGATGGTACACATTACATTAATAACAATAAATGCTTATTTTCCTAGGAAATTATTAATAGAAATCCGAAATTTGATTTAGAGGGAAGGAAAGGATCATTCATTCGATCATTTATCAGTCATTTAAAAAAAAATTAATTAAACTAGATACTTTCAAACGATCATTCATTCGATCATTTATCATTCATTCCAAAAAACAAATAATTAAACTGGGTACTTTCAAAAAAGAATTTTTATAGTCTTTTCTTACAGGCTATTTTTCTATTGCTAGTAGGTACAGAAATTTTAATCTTATTCTTGGACTAGGAACTATTACTCCGCATGTAGCATGAGTTTGTATGCACTACAAGTGATGGTACATATTACATTGATAACAAGACATGTTTATTTCCCTAGGAAATTATTAATAGAAATACCAAATTTGATTTAGAGGAAAGGAAACAGGGATTGCGAGAAGAAGAAAGGCGTACTTCTTAAGAATAAATGTTTATATTGTTGTAAACAAATATTGTTGTAACCCTCAATTATTTTATCAAAACGTGATGAAATATTAAGGCAGGTATGTGCTTTTATAGTTTGATCTTACTTACTGATATATATACACAGGTATTAAAAGTATTATATTTCCCCAATCTTCATTTCATTGTCTTATCCATTTTGAGTCTTTTAAATGCTTATTATTTGTTTGTGCATGAAAAAGGCTAAAGAGGAGTAAATACACAAACTTTTGAAACGTATTTGTGCATGATAAACTTTTTTTTATTTTATTTTAGATGACTTTCCAGGAAGTATTTTCTTTGTAACTGAAAACACCCACTTCATTTCGGATATTTAAATGGATAACCTAGTTGACGTTGAAGTACTTAACTTTAACATAGCTCCTTGAAGTCCATACTATATTCTTAAAATTTATATACCTTTAAGTCCTCTTAGCTGAGAAGTAGACACAGTAAAAGAAGCATTTTAGACTGAAATCATTCCTTTCTTTTTAAAGAATAAAGTTTGGAAATCTACCTTGAGGATAACCAGATAGACTCGTAGTTACCAAGTACACTGGTAGAGACCAGAAGTTCTACGAATTTGTGGCAGTTATTCTAATAATATATTCCACTGAATAAATAAATATATCCTTTATGAAATCTAAAGACATAATTTCACATCAATGCTACAACATTCTGTCTTCAATTAAATGAATAGAAGTTTAAATTCAATAGCAGTAGTATTTTGACACTTTATAAAGCTATTTCTAACTCACAATTGAATTGTGAAGGATTACTTCAATTAAAATAACAGTAGAATTTCATCATTTATGAAATATACACTTATGTCTTAAATTATTTTTACATGCATAAACTCACAGATTTCTCAGAAACTGTGATGAATAATTTCATGAAATTTTCTGGAATGCTACCTAACATTATGCCACATAAATACAAATGAAAAGCTTTAAGTTCACTTCATATGATATATAATTCTAACGTAAAAAGTAAAAATGATAAAATGCATTACAGAAAGTATTCAGAATAATAAATAACAGAAAATATGAAGCTTTACGAATATAATATGGAATGTAATCTCCTCTGGCATGTACACGAGACGATTAGTGTGTTTTTTAGGAAGGAACTAATGTTTTTAACCACAATGAGAAATTAAGCACCTTTCTTCCAGCAATGCCGTCTTCAGAACATTTACATGTGTAGGGGGAACATGACTATTTGAAATTACTTTTACAAGGTAATCACATAAGTTCTCTAACACGTTAAAATAAAAAAAATTTCTACTAGCAATGGTATTCAATATGTGTCTTTTTATCCAAGGAATTTGTCAACGTTTTCTAAATATGGTTGGAATAAGAGCGTTATCGCCCATAAATAAAATTTCATATTCAGATGTATTTCTAAAAAGTCTTACATAAGGTTTTAAGATCTCATATGAATGGGTGGTCACTGATCCGCTTTTGAAATTGTGTAGGATGTTCGTCCATGAATCATTGTTTTTCCTCATCCTGTTTCATCGCTACTACCAAAACGATCACATTCCTTAATGTTAGAGGAATAATTTCTTGTTCTTGACTCCTCCAGATATAAACACTTTTACAATCACCTGTAAAACTAAACGACGACTCATGAATAGGAATAGCATAGAACCATTCGTATTCACTCCAGGTCTGTTGTTTTTTCCACCAATTAAAGCGATCCTTCTTAATAATTGTGTTGTACTTTCTCAGAATGAGAGCATTGTTAAAAAGCATTGAAGAACCAGAACTAATGGCTATTGGCTTAATTTATGGCAATTAACTTAGGCGTTAATTGCTCGGCATTTGTAAAATAAATAAACTTTCTGGCATAAAGGTATTTTCCATTAAGACTGCTGTATACCTTGTGTCATGATACAGCAGTTCCAGTCGTGGTTATAAGCTGTTTATTGGCAAATAATACGCTTCCTGTTACGACTGGCATTTGTTGCCAGATATCGATCTTCAAAAGTACTTTTCTTTTACGACTTTTACCAGGCTTTCTGAAAAAAGTTCCATAATTTGAAATTGTTTCCATAACATTGAGACTGTCTTGAAATATCCAGACATATGGCTGTCACCGTAATTTGCTGCCTTGATTCTAAACTGCCTATATAGCACGCAACTTCACAAATTCATCCAAACGATACTTTGAACCAATATTAAACCTATGTGTTGCAGATATTCACTTTCCGTAAAGCGCTTAGTTTATTTATGTTTGAATGGATAATGCTAATTTTAGTCCTTTTTTATACGTTTCCTGCAAACATAGATTGCATTGATTATATATTTTATTGAACATCCTTATCTTTAAGTATGTAAAGATAATTTGGACATAAATGTACTTGTCAACTACAAATTAAATTCAATATTTACATATTTAAAGTTAACTAAACAGGGAATTTATGAGGAAAATTTTATTGTTACCAATGCCACTTAGACGAGTTAAGAACGTGAGACATAAGCCACATGAATTAAGGCAGATCGATACGCTTTTCGTTTGACAAACACCGCTAGAGTGAAATAACAGTTCTTCTCATGTGGGCTCATGTAGTAATTTAGAAGCAGGGACCAAGTAAAACCCTCCCCCCCCTTTATAGGCTTGACCTGCCAACCATGAGATGTATCTTTTGAAAACTTAGAGGACATTATGTCCACGTACATATTTTAAGTGTCCCAGTCACCATTCAAGAACATGACGGTTCTTAGGCCGGCTCGAGCCCCGAATTCGAAACCCTTCAGTTACGAGAGTGGTGCCTTTGCCAACTGTGCTACTGTTGCTCATTCCAAAGGTTTGATAAATAGAAACATCACTATACAATACTAAGATGAAAATATCTGCTGTTTCTGCTAGGAAAGAAAGTAAACATCCGTTTACAGAACTTTCATAAATTCCTGGTAAACCTATATTTGTTTGAAAAGGTTTCTCAGAGAGTAATTTCAAAATCAAAGGCATTCAAACTCACCTTAGTAATTCGTGCACCGTAATGAGACATTATAAAGTAGACAGTAATTTTGTGAGGCTGATTTAGATACTCAGTCAATATTCTTTCACTTTGAAAACCTATAATTGAATATTGACATATTTTATTTCTAATTCTTATTTTTAGCTTATATATCTATAACTTTTTAAAAAATAGATTGTTTGCCATTATTAACTGTTTAAGGTGCTTTTCCTTACAGACGACAGATGGCGCGGTGAACGTGGAATAAGAATGGCTGGTGTTTTCGATTGTATGATTCGCGCTTGATCACGAATAAATTTCTTAAGTGTCTTTCTATAAATAAAAGAGTTTTTTATGTGTCAACATCGTTGAATCAATGTAATCAGCTAGTAAGTTGAAATTTCTTAGGCATTTAAATTAATCACTCAAGTTTAAAATTACTTCGGATTTCGGATTTAAGATATCGACGAACTTTCGATTTTGGAACAATTATGTTTTGGCCACGACACCATTACACTGTTGTTTGTGTTTTTTTTTTTTCATAGATTTTATCATGCTACAAATAGCTTTTTCATATAATATCTGCAAAATAAATATTTTGATTACAAATGGTTTTAAACACTTTCTTGTAATACTAAAACATAATCCTACAAAACAATAGAAAAAGTGCTCTCTGAAGCTTAAAGTGTTAATTATTCTTTATAAATTTAACCAATAAAAATTTCTCTTTGGGATATCACGATTATTAAACATTTTACATTTTTTACCAGTGCTCAAAAGCTAAGTCATATTTTTAACTTGAAGTTAATACCGCTTAAGTTATTAAATTCTTGAGAATAAGTAAAGATAAAAAAAGTAAGTATTACGTTTAAATACATAAAACATTGATGTAAAACTCCTAACTAAAGTGAAACATTAATTTTTATCATAAAGTAAGATTTTACAAGTTTCTACAAAAGTTTCAATAGTCGGAAGCATTTGTTTTAATGTTATAACATGATTGAATCAACGCTAAAATTCTCTCTTAATAAACATATTTTTAAGTTATTTGCAATCCATTGACTTATCAATATTTTTTAATTCCTCCAAATCACCTCATAGAATATTACAACTAATTAGCGTACTTCAATGAAAATTCATTAGATTGGTATTAAATTTACGACGGTGTATTAATATCGATACATTAATAGTTTAAGAGATTTCTTCTGAAAAGAATTTTTCCTGAAAGGAATCTCGGAATATAGATAATTATTAGACTTAATTAATTAGATCAATCTTATTTTGAACTAAATAGTCGTTGAACAAAATTTTTATTTCTTTAAGCTGATTTCCTTAAGAAATTATTCGCCAATGAGCTTAGTTTAAATTAATTTCCTTCAACCCAATAGTTGTAAAAGGAAGGTGAATCGATTTTTTTTTCGTACATACACTCAACAAGTAGATTTCAAATTTCTAAATAAGCATTTCTATACGAGATTCAATTATGTTCCCTCTACTAAATAGGGAAGTTTAACTCAAAATGAGATTCTCTCTTTCAAGAATAATGAGAGAGATAAAATTAAATTACCTGAGAACGAAAGAGGGAAATACTCATTTTACCTTAAAAGTTTGTCTTTGAGCTCTCGTTTTCATAAAAATTGGAATGAAGCCTTAATTTCGTGTTTGAGATAAAATTTCTTATTCTTTGATATATTTTTTTTTTAATTTTTTTGGAGAAGTCGTATTTTTGGCATTTAATTTAAATAGTTCTAATGTAGTATTTGATATATCTCATGTTAAACGAAATGAAGATAAAATATCAGTTAGGTTATCTTTTATTCAGCAATTTAATTTACGGTCAAAACTCTATCAATTATTTTAACTTAGTAATATACTTTTAATTACATATGTTTTCTGTCGAAGTAGGAAATATTCCTTTTAACTTTGTATATTATGAACAGAACCTAATTTTGTACTTCGATGGTTGGTAAAAGCACAAAATTAGTCTGAGTCAACAAAGGAAATGCTCTGGTAACTGGAAAGTTGCGGGTTCTGAACTCGAACAGACCTAAGATCGCCTTGTTCGTTAAGGCGACTGGGGCACGTAAAATTTGTTCGTGGTCACAATGTCCTCCAAGTTCACAAACAATACCTCTGAAGGTGGTAGGCCAATTCTATGGGTCTTCTCAATTACGGGGACCCACTTGAGCAAAGTCGTTCTTTCATCCTACTGGTTCTCATTAAACGAAAGGCGTGCCCCTTTGCTTTAATACAAGTACCGTATGGCTCAATCGTGCTTAGTTTGTCCAAACGGCATCAGGAATAGCAAGAAAAACAAGAAAATTAGTAGAACCTTCCTTTAAGTGCCAGAGTTCTGATTCAGTTCCTGCTTCTGAATTACGAGGATCCACTTGAGCAAAGTCATTCTTTTATCCTAACGGTTTTCATTAAACGAAAGCGTGCCCCTTTGCCTTAATACAAGTAGCGTATGTCTTACTCGTGCTTAGTTTGTCCAAGC
>CM063510.1:72634401-72679401 GCA_032207245.1 Pardosa pseudoannulata
CAGGGTTCTTCACAGGCCTGATGAGGATGACTCATCGAACACAAGCGAGGTGGAGATGGAAAAAGAATTTATTATCCTATATACAGATATTTACATGAATTACATCCTCGGCGCGCTCATTCCACCTAGCTCGCCGGACAACAACTCCCCGCGTCTTTTCTTACATCAAACGACGCTTGGCCCTTCTGACGTCACTCGAAATCCCCCACACCCCTATCTCTCTCCTTCCCAGAGGAGAGGTTAGGGAGGTGAGAATGGAGGCATGGGGACCCCCCACATAGCAAGAATATGTTCGACTGACGTCAGAGTTAGCCGTAAAACACAAACAAATACAAATAGAAATAAATTTCCAGTAGCGTGATGCTACACCACTATAGGTGCATGGCAGAAGTGAAATAATTTATATGATATTAATGAGAAATTATGTCAGATCGAATAATAAAAAAGAAACTGTGACTCCTTTACTTCTGGTACTGACTTCATTCTTATAGTACAGACTCCAACCGACATAAAGGCCCGACTCTTCCTTATAGTTGTAGTTTTGAATATTTTTTTTCTCATAGAGTACACTATTTTTGATTTTCATTTGAACATATTTTAATACCCTTTACTTACTTACAGCTCGAAATAAAATATATATACGAGAAAAATAAAATAATCTGTCTCAAGGATGCAATCCTAAATAATTTTCAATAAGTATATTCTACTTTTATCAGTTCAGTTTCACTTTCAAAACTATTTTATTTAGCGATGAATAGATTTATTCAAATACCAAATAAAATATAGATTTCTAAATATATTCAACACATTTCATTTCCCCTTAAACATTTCTTTCGGGATCATCTATTGAAAGTATCAGCACAAATATATTTTTAATGCTTACAATAACTCTGTCAGTTATTTAAATAATTTCGTTTGTCAGGGAATTTTCCAATTATTTTGAAAAGATTTTTATTCCACTCTTGAAATCTGTTTCTTAGAAAGTAACTAAAGGATTTCGTGTTAAACTTTTGAATTCTTAAATTTGTGAATTAATTTTTGATTAAAAGAATTTGAAAGACGTTAAATTAACATATGTGTTATTTTACAATCTGGATTTAACGGAAACTGAGATATCCATTACGTATTATGTCCGTAAATGATAATTATTCAGAAATGCATTAAACATTTCTCTAGTGATTTCAAAGTGAAAAATAGCTGCTTTTGAATGCAGATTGCAAAGTTGTTTACACAACGTTGCAAGACTAGATGTACCAACTGTTGGATCGGATAAGTCTTTGATTAATTACTGCTTATTTATAAATTACTTGATAATAGCTGTTTCAAACTACTACTGTGATATCTAATTAATGTTATTCATAAGCTATGTGTCATGAATTCCTCATTTACATAAAACGAAAAGAAAGACATTTGTTTTAAACGATATGGAGAAGCACTGTTTATGTCCATATTAATATTTTATCTTTCTAATTTCTACTAATAGCAAAATGCCATCTTTGTATATCATTATCATTTTACAAAATAATGAGATAGAAATATTAAATTTGTAGTCAAATTTTGCATGCTTAAAAGTCTTTTGGAACTTTACATGCCTACAGAGTAGGAAGTAAAAAACCTTTTTAATGTTTTAATCTCTAAACTTTTGTGAATCTGCGCCAAACATTTTAGGTCATTTTACATACTTTCAAGTCTTGATTTTACAGTGTATAAAGCGGATTCATAAAAAACCATTTCGAAGTCAGACATTCTGTAAAACTGAAATTAATTTTATAAGGTAAAATGTTTCATAAAAATTATACGTAGAGACTTATAATTCCCTATAAATAATAATTCGCAATAATGATTAATTAGTAATAATAAATCGTTAAATAATAATAGTAGTTCCTAATAATAATTCGTAATTATTAATAACAATCGGTAATTCGTAATAATAATTCGCATAATTCCCTATAAATTTACTGTTCAACCTATCTGCAAAACAATACCCAAATATGTTGATACTCTACATACATATGTTAATATATATATATATATATATATATATATATATATATATATATATATATATATATATATATATATATATATATATGTGTGTGTGTGTGTGTGTGTGTGTGTGTATGACCATTATTAACATATTAACATACTACATATGTTAATATGTAGATACTTTTAAATAATAATAATGCAAAAAAGGAAAATTTTAAATTAGTTAAGGTAGAGCATTTTAAAAATCAACGAAATATTTCAAAAAATTGAAATTTAAAAATGCTATCTGATTTATAAAATATTTCAAACATGATTTTTATTTGTTTTAAATATATTTTTTATTGTTTAGTTATTGCAAATGAATACAAAGTTTCGTAAATTTAAGTTAATAATTTTCATAAATCCATTGCAACATTATCTGTCCTCTCTTTATATGAGGAATATATTTTATTTTAAATCACTACAAATACTACTTTTCTTAAATTTAAATTTAAAAATTTTTAATTTTTAATTTTAAAATATTACATATTATTTAAGTTTAAGTGAATATAATAAAACGTATATTTTACTTCAGTTAGGTATAAAAATTTAATTTTTACTAAACATGGTTCAAAATGTATCTTGCAAGTAAGTAAATTTCAATTTTTTTTTCATTTGGTTTACATTTATTAAGCTAATTTAAAACACATACAACTTGAAATAACAAAACTAAGTAGTTTTGTATAAGTCAGAGCGTTATTAAAGAATTTATAAAAAATTACTTTATAAGAACTGCAACGAAGAAAATTTTTAGCCTCGAAACGTATTCATTTAATAATAATTAGGAGAATTCTGTAAGAAATTTTTAAAAATACTTCAAAACTACTCAAATTTATATTCATCAATAATAATAGCAACAACGAAAATAATTAGTTTACTTATTGAAGCATTAAATAATACGAAACAATGAAATTATATAAGTGCTTATAAACATAGCAGCTTTTATGTAGCATCAGAATATAAAGAGCAAGCACCTTAGTATTAACCGGTTTCCTGATGGAGAAAATTAATCGTGTCTGCAGTTGCATGTCTTCATTGCAGAAGTTTTATCATTTCAGACATGACGTCATTTATGACAGCAGAAGCTTGCTTCAGATATGTAAGCTAAGAGATGGGAATTGCTTTGCATGCTGGCGTTTTGATTAATGTGGGAAAGTCGTTTAATGAAAACTGCACACCTGTCTTGGAAGTGTTAATGAAGACCTAATTTCTGAGGCATTATACGTCAGTTCGTAATTTTATTTCGGGCTTGCCCATTAAATATAACTCACACGTATTTTTAGAGTGACACGCGTCAAAATTTAACACTTTCAGATAATTGTGGAAGCTATAGTAAGCTTTACAAAAAAGAAATTACATATATAATACTTTTACTAAACTTTATTAGAATTACAGTTATGGATTTAATATCATTATTTAATATTTGATTATTAAACTATAGGTTATTTATTTTATTCAACATTACTATTTATAGTACTGTTCAATAAAATAAATAATCTATAGTTTAATAATCTATGTACTATTTATAATGTACTATTTATAAGGTGCATTTAATAAATAACAAACCTCACCCTGTTACGTCAAATCATTTTTTATTTTAACCCAGAAAAATGTTATAATTTTGTAAACTTTTATGAAAATGCAATCCGTAATGTTTTTTATCCTTTTGAACGCATATATAAAGAAATAAGTTTTCTTTTCATCACAAGGAATACGATCAAAGGATATAAGAATTTATTAAAAATACTTCACAACCACTCAAACTGATATTTATCAATAATAATAGCAACAACGAAAATTATTACTTTACTTATTCAAGCATTAAATATTACGAAACAATGAAATGATATAAGTTCTTATATATATATATATATATATATATATATATATATATATATATATATATATATATATATATATATATATATATATATATATATATATATATATAGCAGCTTTTATGTGGCATCAAAATATAAAGAGCACCTTAGTATTAACCGATTTCCTGATGAAGAAAATTAGTCGTGTCTGCAGCTGCATGTCTTCATTGCAGAAGTTTTATCATTTCAGACATGACGTCATTTATGAGAGCAGAAGCTTGCTTCAGATATGTAAGCTAAGAGATGGGAATTGCTTTGCATGCTGGCGTTTTGATTAATGTGGGAAAGTCGTTTAATGAAAACTGCACACCTCTGTTGGAAGTGTTAATGAAGACCTAATTTCTGAGGCATTATACGTCAGTTTGTAATTTCATTTCGGGCTTGCCCATTAAATATATCGCACAGGTATTTTTAGAGTGTCACACGTCAAAACTTATTGCTTTAAGATAATTAAGCTGTACAAAAAAGAAATTACATATACAATAATTTTACTATAATTTATTAGAATTAAGGTTATGGATTTAATATTATTATCTAATATTTAATTATTAAACTATAGATTATTTATTTTAATCAACATTACTATTTATAAGGTGCGTTTAATAAATAACAAACCGGACCCTGTTACATCAAATTGTTTTTTATTTCAATCCAGAAAAATGTTATAATTTTGTAAACTTTTAATAAATTGCAATCCGAAATATTTTTATTCTTATGAAAGCATATATAAAGAAATAAGTTTTCTCTTCATCACAAGGAATACGATCAAAGGATCAAAGAATTTATTATAGTAAGCTTTACAAAAAAGAAATTACATATACAATAATTTTACTAAAATTCATTAGAATTAAGGCTATGGATTTAATATTATTATTTAATATTTAATTATTAAACTATAAATTCTTTACTTTATTCAACATTACTATTTATAAGGTGCATTTAACAAAAAACAAACCTGACCCTGTTACATCAAATCGTTTTTTATTTCAACCCAGAAAAATGATATAATTTTGTAAAATTTTAATAAATTGCAATCTGAAAATCTTTTATCCTTCTGAACGCATACATAAAGAAATAAATTTTCTATTCATCACAAGGAATACTATCAAAGGATATAAGAATTTATTAAAAATACTTCACAACTACTCAAATTTGTATTTATCAATAATAATAGCAACAACGAAAATAATTACTTTATTTATTGAAGCATTAAATAATATGAAACAATGAAATGATGTAAGTGCTTATATATATATATATATATATATATATATATATATATATATATATATATATATATATATATATATATATATATATATATATATATATATATATATATATATATATATATATATATATATATATATATATATATATATATATACATATAACTACTTTTATGTAGCATCAGAATATAAAGAGCACCTTAGTATTAACCAGTTTCCTGATGGAGAAAATTAATCGTGTCTGCAGTTGCATGTCTTCATTGCAGAAGTTTTATCATTTCAGGCATGACGTCATTCATGACAGCAGAAGCTTGCTTCAGATATGTAAGCTAAGAGATGGGGAATTGCTTTGCATGCTGGCGTTTTGATTAATGTGGGAAACTCGTTTAATGAAAACTGCACACCTGTCTTGGAAGTGTTAATGAAGACCTAATTTCTGTGGCATTATACGTCAGTTCGTAATTTCATTTCGGGCTTGCCCATTAAATATTTCGCACCAGTATTTTTAGAGAGACATACGTCAAAACTTAATGCTTTGAGATAATTGTGGAAGTTATAGTAAGCTTTACAAAAAAGAAATTACATATAAAGTAATTTTACTAAAATCTATTAGAATTAAGGTTATGGATTTAATATTATTTCTAATATTTAATTATTAAACAATAGATTATTTATTTTAATCAGCATTACTATTTATAAAGTTCATTTAATAAATAACAAACCGTACCCAGTTACATCAAATCGTTTTTTATGTCAACCCAGAAAAATGTTATAATTTTGTAAACTTTTACGAAATTGCAATCCGTAATGTTTTTTATCCTTTTGAAAGCATATATAAAGAAATAAGTTTTCTTTGCATCACAAGGAATACGATCAAAGGATGTTAGAATTTATTAAAAATACTTCACAACCACTCAGATTTGTATTAATCAATAATAATAGCAACAACGAAAATAATTACTTTACTTATTGAAGCATTAAATAATACGAAATAATGAATAATTATTAAACTATAAATTATTTATTTTATTCAATATAACTATTTTAAGGTGCAGTTAATAAATAACAAACCTTACCCTGTTACATCAAATAGTTTTATATTCCAATCCAGAAAAATGTTATAATTTTGTAAACTTTTATGAAATTGCAATCCGTAATGTTTTTTATCCTTTTGAACGCATATATAAAGAAATAAGTTTTCATTTCATCACAAGGAATACGATCAAAGAATATAAGAATTTATTAAAAATACTTCACAACCACTCAAATTTGTATTTACCAATAATAATAGCAACAACGAAAATAATTACTTATTCAAGCATTAAATAATACGAAACAATGAAATGATATAAGTGCTTATATATATAGCAGCTTTTATGTGGCATCAAAATATAAAGAGCACCTTAGTATTAACCGATTTCCTGATGGAGAAAATTAGTTGTGTCTGCAGTTGCATGTCTTCATTGCAGAAGTTTTATCATTTCAGACATGACGTCATATATGACATCAGGAGCTTGCCTCAGATATGTAAGCTAAGAGATGGGAATTGCTTTGCATGCTGGCGTTTTGATTAATGTGGGAAAGTCGTTTAATGAAAACTGCACACCTGTCTTGGAAGTGTTAATGAAGACCTAATTTCTGAGGCATGATACGTCAGTTCGTAATTTCATTTCGGGCTTGCCCATTAAATATATCGCACAGGTATTTTTAGAGTGACACGTGTCAAGACTTAATGCTTTGAGATAATTGTGGAAGTTATAGTAAGCTTTGCAAAAAAAATTACATATGCAATAGTTTTACTAAAATTTATTAGAATTAAGGTTATGGATATAATATTATTATCAAATATTTAATTATTAAACTATAAATTATTTATTTTATTCAACATTACTATTTATATCTTGCATTTAATAAATAACAAACCTCACCCTGTTACATCAAATAGTTTTTTAGTTCAACCCAGAAAAATGTTATAATTTTGTAAACTTTTCTGAAATTGCAAATCCGTAATGTTTTTTATCCTTTTGAACGCATATATAAAGAAATAAGTTTTCTTTTCATCACAAGGAATACGATCAAAGGATATAAGAATTTATTAAAAATACTTCACAACCACTCAAACTTGTATTTATCAATAATAATAGCAACAACAAAAATAATTACTTTACTTATTGAAGCATTAAATAATACGAAGCAATGAATAATTATTAAACTATAAATTATTTATTTTATTCAATATTACTCTTTATAAGGTGCATTTAATAAATAACAAACCTGACCCTGTTACATCAAATCGTTTTTTATTTCAACCCAGAAAAATGTTATAATTTTGTAAACTTTTAATAAATTGCAATCCGAAATTTTTTTTATCCTTATGAACTCATATATAAAGAAAAATGTTTTCTCCTCATCATAAGGAATACTATCAAAGGATGTAATAATTTATTAAAAATACTTCACAACCACTCAAATTTGTATTTACCAATAATAATAGCAACAACGAAAATAATTACTTATTCAAGCATTAAATAATACGAAACAATGAAATGATATAAGTGCTTATATATATAGCAGCTTTTATGTGACATCAAAATATAAAGAGCACCTTAGTATTAACCTGTTTCCTGATTTAGAAAATTAGTCGTGTCTGCAGTTGCATGTCTTCATTGAAGAAGTTTTATCATTTCAGACATGACGTCATTTATGACAGCAGAAGCTCTCTGCAGATATGTAAGCTAAGAGATGGGAATTGCTTTGCATGCTGGCGTTTTGATTAATGTGGGAAAGTCGTTTAATGAAAACTGCACACCTGTCTTGGAAGTGTTAATGAAGACCTAATTTCTGAGGCATTATACGTCAGTTCGTAATTTCATTTCGGGCTTGAGCATTAAATATATCTCACACATATTTTTAGAGTGACACGCGTCAAAACTTAATGCTTTGAGATAATTGTGGAAGTTATAGTAAGCTTTACAAAAAAGAAATTACATATACAATACTTTTACTAAAATCTATTAGAATTAAGGTTATGGATTTAATATCATTATTTAATATTTGATTATTAAACTATAGGTTATTTATTTTATTCAACATTACTATTTATAGTACTGTTCAATAAAATAAATAATCTATATACTATTTATAATGTACTATTTATAAGGTGCATTTAATAAATAACAATCCTCACCCTGTTACGTCAAATAATTTTTTTATTTTAACACAGAAAAATGTTATAATTTTGTAAACTTTTATGAAATTGCAATCCGTAATGTTTTTTTATCTTTTTGGACGCATATAAAGAAATAAGTTTTCTTTACATCACAAGGAATACGGTCAAAGGATAGAAGAATTTATTAAAAATACTTCACAACCACTCAAACTGATATTTATCAATAATAATAGCAACAACAAAAATAATTACTTTACTTATTGAAGCATTAAATAATACGAAGCAATGAATAATTATTAAACTATAAATTATTTATTTTATTCAATATTACTCTTTATAAGGTGCATTTAATAAATAACAAACTTCACCCTGTTACGTCAAATCATTTTTTATTTTAACCCAGAAAAATGTTATAATTTTTTATACTTTTCTTAAATTGCAATCTGAAATGTTTTTTATCCTTATGAACGTATATATAATGAAATAAGTTTTCTCTTCATCACAAGGAATACTATCAAAGGATAAGAATTTATTAAAAATACTTCACAACCACTCAAATTTGTATTTATCAATAATAATAGCAACAACGAAAATAATTACTTTACTTATTGAAGCATTAAATAATACGAAGCAATGAATAATTATTAAACTATAAATTATTTATTTTATTCAATATTACTTTTTATAAGGTGCATTTAATAAATAACAAACTGGACCCTGTTACATCAAATCGTTTTTTATTTCAACCCAGAAAAATGTTATAATTTTGTAAAATTTTAACAAATTGTAATCCGAAATGTTTTTTATCCTTTTGAACGCATATATAAAGAAATAAGTTTTCTTTTCATCACAAGGAATACTATCAAAGGGTATAAGAATTTATTTAAAATCGTTCACAACCACTAAAATTTGTATTTATCAATAATAATAGCAACAACGAAAATAATTACTTTACTTATTCAAGCATTAAATAATACGAAACAATGAAATGATATAAGTGCTTATATATATAGCAGCTTTTATGTGGCATCAAAATATAAAGAGCACCTTAGTATTAACCGATTTCCTGATGAAGAAAATTAGTCGTGTCTGCAGCTGCATGTCTTCATTGCAAAAGTTTTATTATTTCAGATATGACGTCATTTATGAGAGCAGAAGCTTGCTTCAGATATGTAAGCTAAGAGATGGGAATTGCTTTGCATGCTGGCATTTTGATTAATGTGGGAAAGTCGTTTAATGAAAACTGCACACCTGTCTTGGAAGTGTTAATGAAGACCTAATTTCTGAGGCATTATACGTCAGTTCGTAATTTCATTTCGGGCTTGCTCATTAAATATATCGCACACGTATTTTTAGAGTAACACACGTCAAAACTTAATGCTTTGAGATAATTAAGCTATACAAAAAAGAAATTACATATACAATAATTTTACTAAAATTTATTAGAATGAAGGTTATGGATTTAATATTATCCAATATTTAATTATTAACCTATAAATTATTTATTATTAAAATTATTTATTTTATTCGACATTACTATTTATAAAATGCATTTAATAAATGACAAACCTGACCCTGTTACATCAAATCGTTTTTTATTTCAACCCAGAAAAATGTTATAATTTTGTACACTTTTAATAAACTGCAATCCGAAATTTTTTTTATCCTTATGAACTCATATATAAAGAAATAAGTTTTTTCTTCATCACAAGGAATACGATTAAAGGATTGAGAAGATCTGAAATAGCTTACTTACGGGGTTAGGAAATGTGTTAATGTTTATATAAAATAGATTGGGTTGTTATGGTTTGGTTTAGTTTGGAGAGCTACGGTCTACTTTTTGCAACACGGGGAATAATGAGACCAGGACCTATTGCTGCAAGCGGATTCTGAACGGATACGAACATCCATACCTCAATGGGATTCGGCCACACAAACTCCGATAACAAAGATCAACACCTTAGTCATTTAGCCATTGTTCGGCTACATCAAATGGAAGAATTCATCAATGGAATCATATTTCATGGAAGCATCAAAAGATGAATAATAAGTCTTAGTTCGATTCCTTACAGCAGAAAAGATGTGAAGGAAGATAAATTCACATATTAATATCTGAAAGCTTAAATGCCAGTGGGAGGCTTTAAACAATCCCATCAATAGTCCTGATCTGTTTCTCACCGACTTTCGTCAATTTCGAAAGCTCGGAAAAACATTTACATGAGAAATGAATTCAACCGGATGATAAAGTGCAAGATGGAGTTCTAAATAGGTTCTTGCAGCAACCTAGAACCTTCTGTGAGACGAAAATCTCTCTCCTAGTTTGACAGTGGGATAAATACTCAAACTTCTAGGGTCTATATCTTTAATACGGTCTTCTATTGCCACAGGTATTCGTGGCTTGTTATTTAATGAATTTACTTTATAATATTCACAATCTTACTGAAAAGGTGGGGGGAGAGGATTCTTGAATATAAGAATAGTGACACAAGTAAAATTTATTTGAGTAGCTGTGTTATCTTAAAAAAGCAACTAATGGCATTTGGAACTTTTTCATCGAAGTTAGTCATTTATTAGGTTTGCTTAAATTAATGTTATCACATTCATTTATATAATTGTCTTTCTGTTCTTATTACATTTAAAAAGAAAGTAAAATTGCTTTGTATAGTTACTGTGTGATTTTAAAAAAGCAATTAATAGAATCTGTAGTTTTTTTTCGAAGTCAATCGTTTATTTAATTAGGTTTGCTTAAATTAATATTATCACATTTATATTGTTTTCTTTCCGCTCTTATTACATTTATAAAAAAAGTAAAATTGATGTGTGTAACTGTATAATCTTAAAAAAGCAACTAATGGTTTCTATAATTTTTTCATCGAAGTCAGTTATTTAATTAGGTTTGTTTAAATTAATGTTATCATATTTATCTTGTTGTCTTTCTTTTCTTATCCCATTTAAAAAGAAAGTAAAATTGCCTTGTGTAGCTAACTGTATAATCTTAAAAAAAATGAACTAATGGAATCTGTAATTTTTTCCTTTAAGTCAGTCATTTAATTAGGTTTGCTTAAATTAATGTTATCATATTTATATTGTTGTCTTTCTGATGTTATTTCATTTAAAAAAGAAGTAAAATTGTCTTGTGTAGCTGTGTAATCTTAAAAAAACAATTAATGGCATCTGTAAGTTTTTTATCGAAAACAGACATTTAATTAGGTTTGCTTAAATTAATGTTATCATATTTATATTGTTGTCTTTCTGATGTTATTTCATTTAAAAAAGAAGTAAAATTGTCTTGTGTAGCTGTGTAATCTTAAAAAAACAATTAATGGCATCTGTAAGTTTTTTATCGAAAACAGACATTTAATTTGGTTTACTTAAATTAATGTTATCATATTTATATTGTTGTCTTTCTGCTCTTAATACATTTATAAATAAAGTAAAATTGATTGGTGCAACTGTATAATCTTAAGAAAGCAACTAATGGATTCTGTAATTTTTTTTATCGAAGTCAGTCATTTAATTAGGTTTGCTTAAATAAATGTTATAATATCTTTACTTATCTTTGTCTTTCTGCTTTTATTACATTTAAAAGGAAAGTAAAATTGCTTTGTGTAGATTACTGTGGGATCTTAAAGCAACTAATAGAATCTGTAATTTTTTCTTCAAAGTCATTCATTTAATTAGGTTTGCTTAAATTGATGATTTACTTATCATATTTATATTGTTTTCTTTTTATTCTTATTACATTTAAAAAAAAGTAAAATTGATTTGTGTAGCTAAATGTGTAATCTTAAAAAACAACTAATAGAATCTGTAATTTTTTCTTCAAAGTCATTCATTTAATTAGGTTTGCTTAAATGGATGATTTACTTATCATATTTATATTGTATTCTTTTTATTTTTATTACATTTAAAAAGAAAGTAAAATTGATTTGTGTAGCTAAATGTGTAATCTTAAAAAAGCAACTAATGGCATCTGTAACTTTTTCATCGAAGTCAGTCATTTAATTAGGTTTGCTTAAATTAATGTTATCATAGTCATTTATATTGTTGTCTTTCTGTTCTTATTACACTTAAAAAGAAGGTAAAATTGCTTTGTGTTGCTTACTGTGTGATCTTAAAAAAGGAAATAATAGAATCTGTAATTTTTCACTAAAATTGGTCATTTAATTATATTTGTTTAAACTAATATTATAGGGCCAACCCAAAATATCTGTGATATTCATGAACCAAATTACATTCACAATTGGCTTTCTTAATAAACCTTCAAAACGTTATTTCTTTAAGACTTAATACACCTGCCTTGTCACAACGGAGAAATAATTGGCTCAACTTTTGTTTGGCTCGAATTTCCTCAGCATTCATCAGCAAAATACATTAATGGTTCTCGTAAATGAATCGAAACACTTTACAGGCCTAAAGAATGCAAAATGATGGTGAGAAATATAAGCCTTCTGCTGTCAAGAGATGAATTTTCGTAGTTTACAGATTTCACGGCAGATTCCCCACGAGAAATAATTCATAACACGCGAACACTTTTGATGAAAAGATTAATGCGGAATAATGATTAATGGATTGTTTATCTGCCGGAAAATTAATAAAGTATGTTTGGGTGAATAGCTTTATTTGTGATAATGGCTTTTACGAAGCAAAGGATCTTGCGAAATGTTTGATGGTGGAACATTAAACCTGAAAGTTCTGCACTGACAGCTCCTGGCCTCTTACGTTCCAGAGCATTAAAGCCTCTTGAGCATTAATATCAGCTTCATGTGTTTATTGAACGTACACGTACTGGTTCATTACATATACATTTAGAAAGAAATTACTTGTATCAAACTGAATAGACAAAAAAATGTCATAATACTTTAATTTACTATATTCCTTTGACTTTTCTTTGTTCATGCATATACTTCACTATCACAATGAGTTTATATATTTAGTTTTCTTTACCATGTCTTATTAGACGACAAAAACATTTGAAGTTTCTCGTGGTATAGTAATAAAAGAAGTTCTTCATTTTTTGAACAGAAATATGGAAAATGCATGACGAGAGCGTACTACATTTTCCTTAATTACTGGAGGCATTTTTAATTAGTTGATTGTAATAAATGTTTAGTAATATTCAATCTGTAATAGACTAAATTTACTGTTATAAGCCGACAGTTTGTATATATTTGTATGTGAGTGTGTGTTTGTGCTTGATTGCGTGCTTGTATGTAGTACAAAATTATATCTAACAGCTTGTCATTAATTATCGGAACTTTCTTCCTCGAAACTATTTATGTAAACGATCCAAATGATTTCTTTTCCAATGCATTTGGTAATACATATAGATATTTTTATGTCAAACACCGCATTGGAGAGAAGATCATGTATTTTGTCTTCTATTCGTTTATGACACAGCCCATTTGTCTTGCAGCCTCTTCAAGAGCAAGAAATGGCTCTTTCAGGGCAGAAATACATCAAGCATTTACATCAATATCCTCAGCCTATGCAAGTAGTAGTATGGATCTAGAAATTATATGACCACTGTCCATATTACTCGAATTAAACGAGTGAATTTTTTATGGAAAATCAAATTTTCCTTCAAAGCAAGACATGAAAAGTTAGTAAAGAGGCTCAGTTTTCTTGCAGCCACCTCAAGGGCAAGAAATGGCTATTTCAGGGCAGAAATAGATCGAGGATTTACATCAATATCATCAGCATATCAAGTAGTTGTATTGATCTAGAAAATATATGACCTTTGTCTATATTACTCGTAACAAACAAATGAATTATTTATGGAAAATCAATTACAAATTCAAATTTTCCTTCAAAGAAAGACATGAGAAGTTAGTAAAAAGGCTCAATTGTCTTGCAGCCCCTACAAGGGCAAGAAATGGCTCTTTCAGGGTAGAAATAGATCGAGCATTTACATCAATATCATCAGCATATGCAAGTAGTTGTATTGATGTAGAAAATATATGACTGTCCATATTACTCTCAATAAACGAATGAATTTTTTATGGAAAATCAATTACAAATTCAAATTTTCCTTCAAAGCAAGACATGAGAAGTTAGTAAAAAGACTCAATTGTCTTGCAGCCTCTTCAAGAGCAAGAAATGGCTCTTTCAGGGCAGAAATACATCAAGCATTTACATCAATATCCTCAGTAGTAGTGTAAAGTAGTAGCAAGTAGTTGTATTGATCTAGAAAATATATGACCTCTGTCTATATTACTCGTAACAAACAAATGAATTATTTATGGAAAATCAATTACAAATTCAAATTTTCCTTCAAAGAAAGACATGAGAAGTTAGTAAAAAGGCTCAATTGTCTTGCAGCCACCTCAAAGGCAAGAAATGGCTATTTCAGGGCAGAAATAGATCGAGGATTTACATCAATATCATCAGCATATCAAGTAGTTGTATTTATCTAGAAAATATATGACCACTGTCTATATTACTCGTAACAAACAAATGATTTTTTTATAAAAAATCAATTACAAATTCAAATTTTCCTCCAAAGCAAGGCATGAGAAAGCAAAAAGGCTCAATTGTCTTGCAGTCACCTCAAGGGCAAGAAATGGCTCTTTCAAGGCAGAAATAGATCAAGCATTTACATCAATATCATCAGCATTTGAAAATAGTTGAATTTATCAAGAAAATATGACCACTGTACATATTGCTCGCAATAAAAGAATGAATTTTTTATGGAAAATCAATAACAAATTCAAATTTTCCTTCAAAGCAAGACATGAGAAGTTAGTAAAAAGACTCAATTGTCTTGCAGCCTCTTCAAGAGCAAGAAATGGCTCTTTCAGGGCAGAAATACATCAAGCATTTACATCAATATCATTAGCATATGCAAGTAGTTTAATTGATGTAGAAAATATATGACTACTGTCCAATAAAACAGAGGTCCCCTCCAGAACGGAGGGGTCAGAATCCCACCAAACCAACGGGCCCTTTATATAGGTTGGGAGAAGTCTGAAGTTTCTTCTAGTTCAAACCGGTCCTGTTCTGTATTCTTTGATGGTGGCTTGACGAGGTAGAGGTAAAAAAAGCTGAATCAAATGTAACTTATTGTTACAGCAAGACATGAGAAGTTAGTAAAAAGGCTAAAATTTTTCACAAAAGAAATTAGTTAGTCAAATTATATAATCTCCAATAAGACGAAAATAAAAACAGGTATTCCATATTACCGGAACCTACTCCAACAAGGCAATCTCATACAGCATGAGACATCTAAACTCATAAAAATTTAAGTTTTCTTTGAAACGGGAGGGTAGAATATTGCTTTCTTATTGGGTATTACAGACATATAAATTAATAGGCATTAGTATTAACGTAGTTAGGGACACTACATGAAACTGCTTCTAAGTAAGCTTATTAAAGGTTTGATACCGAATCTCAAAATATCACAAGAAATGTAAATATATAGCATAAATATCTCAGGTTGAAACCAGGGCGTCAGTAATAAATAAAAAGAGTCAAAATTCCAAATCCTTCTCCGTTTTTATAAAAAAAATATTATACCTATAAAAAAATGTATCCCTTATTTTGTTTTTATATGAAACACAAATATGCCAGATCTGAATTGCACATTCTTATAAAGCTCCACAGTAAAAGTATTTGAAGGAAAATTCATGAATAAAAAATAGTATTCGTGGAAAAATTTAAACATGCTCAAATATGTCACCATTTTTTCAAAGGCTTTGCATTTTTTTTTAAACGACAGCAAAGATTAAAATGAGCAGTGCAAGTCTTATATTTTATGCATGTAAATGCAATAAGATGAAAAGCCCCTTTTTTTCACAAAGTCACTGAAGCAAGAAAAAAGCAAAATTTAAATGCCATTTAGAATGAAACTCAGTTAAAAATGTTACTGCTATGTCATAAACAATTTTGAAAGGAAAGGCAATCTCACGTTTTCACACGTTGCTTTGAACTCTGAAGTAAATGAACTGTGAATTTATGTATTTCAAACTGTTCCGCTCTATATTTACTTAAGTAATTCAAAATTTTTAGTTTGCAGAACCTTCAATTTCTTCAAAATAACTTTTGCATTTTGCTAACATTTTGATTTTTTCTATAAAAAAAACTAAGTAGAAAATTTAGATTAGTTAAAGTACATAAAAAAAATTAACAGTGTCTGCAAATGTTATAAAGGCAAGAAATAATTTAATGCCAGAAAACTATATTTATTTAATGTATGTTACACAGGATGAATAATCAAGTTCTTATTTGGCTTTGCCTCCACAACCATTGGTTGAAAAACTATACTTCAAATTTTAAATTGACAAAATTGCATCGTCTAAATGTTATAATTATTACAAATTTGAATTTAAATAGATAAGATTTTAGAAGTTTAATAAAATTAAAAATTATTAAAAATTTGGATTTTTTATTACGTTTTATCAAACTATAAAATTAAATATATAGCTAGTGTTAATGTAATACAGTATGAAAAATAAAAAAGATAATTTGCTTCAATTTTAATATGAAATATTAGTTTCTTATTTACACATTTAAAAAAGTATTTAGCACTTAAATTGATTTCTATACTATAAAATCAAATATATAGCTAGTACTAGTATAACTGAGGTTCAGGTAATAAAAAAGATAATTTGTTTCTATTTGATATGAAAAATTAGTTTCTTATTTACACATTTCAAAAGTTATTTAGCAGTTAAGTTGATATCTATATTATAAAATTAAATATATAGCTAGTACTAATATAACTGATGTTCAGAGAATAAAAAAGATAATTTGCTTGTCTTTGATAGGAAAAATTAGTTTCTAATTTACACATTTCAAAACTTATCTAGCACTTAAGTTGATTTCTATACAATAAAATGAAATATATACATCATCTGTATATATCATCTAGTACTAATATAACTGAGATTCTATAATAAAACAGATAATTTTCTTCTATTTGTTATTAAAAATTAGTTTCTTATTTACATATCTCAAAAGTTATTTAGCACTTTAGTTGATTTCCATACTATAAAATTAAATATATAGCTAGTACTAGTGTAATGTATTCTGTGGTTCACAGATTAAAAAAGATAATTTGCTTCTCTTTGATAGGAAAAATTAGTTTCTTATTTACACATTTCAAAAGTTATTTAGCACTTGATTGCAAGTTGATTTCTATACTATAAAATTAAATATATAGCTAGTACTAATATAGCTGAGGTTCATAGAAAAAAAAACATAATTTGCTTGTCTCTGATAGGGAAATTTAGTTTCTTATTTACACATTTCAAAATTTATTTAACACTTAAGTTGATTTCTATACTATAAAATGAAATATATACATCATCTATACACATCATCTAGTACTAATATAACTGAGATTCAAATAATAAAACAAATAATTTGCTTCTACGTATTTGATATGAAAAATTAGTTTCTTATTTACACATTTCAAAAGTTATTTAGCACTTAAGTTGATTTCTATACTATAAAATTAAATATATAGCTAGTACTAATATAACTGACGTTCAGAGAATAAAAAACATAACTTGCTTGTCTTTGATAGGAAAAATTAGTTTCTTATTTACACATTTCAAAAATTATCTAGCCCTTAAGTGGATTTCTATGCTTTAAAATTAAATATATAGTTAGTATTAATATAACTGAGAATCAGAGAGAAAAAAAGTATTTGCTTGTATTTTATAAGAAAAGTTAGTTAATTACTTACACATTTCAAAAGTTATTAATCCCTTGATTGCAAGTTTCCATATTATAATATTAAATATATAGCTAATAATAATATAACTGAGGTTCAGAGAATGAAAAAGATAATTTGCTTGTCTTTGATATTAAAAATTAGTTTCTTATTTACACATTTCAAAAATTATTTAGCACTTTAGTTGATTTCTATACTATAAAATGAAATATATGCATCATCTATATACATCATCTAGTACTAATATAACTGAGATTCAGATAACAAAAAAGATAATTTGATTATATTTTATAGTAAAAATTAGTTTCTTATTTACACATCTTAAAAGTTATTTAGCACTTCAGTTGATTTCTATACTATAAAATTAAATATATAGCTAGTACTAATATAACTGAAGTTCAGAGAATAAAAAAGATAATTTATTTGTCTTTCATAGAAAAAATTAGTTTCTAATTTACACATTTCAAAAATTATCTAGCACTTAGGTTGATTTCTATGATGTAAAATTAAATATATAGCCAGTACTAATATAACTGAGGTTCAGAGAACTAAAAATGATAATTTGCTTGTCTTTAATAGGAAAAATTAGTTTCTTACTCGTATTTACACATTTCAGAAATTATCTAGCATTTAAGTGGATTTCTATGGTATGAAAGTAAATATATAGCTAGTATTAATAGAACTGGGGTTCAGAGAAAAAAAGATTATTTGGTTCTATTTTATAAGAAAATTAGTTGCTTATTTACATAGTTCAAAATTTATTTAGCACTTAAATGGATTTCTATTATTTATCACTCTGTCTTCATATTTGATGTTTTTTAAAATTCTATTACTTATTATTGAAATGTAGCAAGCAGAATAGATAATAATCCTGACCCCATACACAGATATCAACCAATTCCGTCTGCGAAGTTGTTACAAATTTAGCACCACTCAAAGACCACGTATAGCTTGAGGAATGTTACGAATGCAAGTAAACATTGCTCCCGGAAAGCGAGTCCTCATTTAGAAAAATGGATCAAACAGAAGACCTACCCCCTTGCCAAGCTTGGCTTACCACCTCCAGAGGCATTATTTAAACTTGTAATTTTAAGTGCACCCTCCGTCATTAATGAACACGGAGGAGCTTTGACTTACGAAAGCCTCGAATCCACAACCCTCCGATTATGAGTCCGAAGTCTTTATCGTCTGGGATACTATAACTCAAACCGTATTGGTTACCTTTTCTACCGGTAACTTAGAGTGCAGTTATGTAAATAATAGCAGGGGAATTGATGTATGTGACTTGTGCAATATAAAAATATGTTAAGTCCAAAAAGCTTCTTTAAAACAGCCAATTTATTATTTAAACAAAATATACTTCTGTTATTTACAAATTAAGGTATCCGTCTACGTTCGGAGAACTTTTTTCTTTAAACGTAGAAACTAGTTCATGTTTTTACATTTTTAGATTTATTTTTTATATTATCATAGAGAATTGCACTTAAAAAAATTTATTCCTGGAGAAGTTTTTATAAAATTTTTAATAAATGAAGAAAATTTAGTAAAAAAATCGGGTTTTTTCAAAAGGTCTAATTTTTTAATAAATTAAATTATTTCAATATTTTTTGATGCAACACATTTCTTATACACTGGACTAGTGAATCACCTAAAATCTTTGCTTAATTTACATTTGGTAAAAAATTTTAGTCCTCCAATATCATACACATAGAATTTTTAACGATTTTTTATTACCTTTATATCTAACTATGAGTGTAACATCATTTAAAATTATCCAAATTTAAAGCTTTTAGGCCATTCACTAGTACATACTTTTAAAAGCATTCATAATAATTTTCAATAAAATATTTTAAGAACTTTTTGAGAAATCATATTTCAAGTTTCAACATTTTATTAAAAATACCATTCTGAGAAAAACGCATTTGAAGTTTATGAAAGCAACTTTAACTATTAACACTAGAATTACGGTGGTCTTTGTATACCTAGAATAACGGCTGGTGTCATTTTGACCCCTTGATAAGATATCTGCATATTTCTCTATATGATATAATATATTTGTGAAAAATAAATTAAAATAACGCAAATTATGACAACTACAGTTTGTTTTTAAAAATATATAGACATTGCAGGTATGTAGGATCAACTAAACGATTTACTACGTTTTCTCCTAAACTTTGATCACTTGGTCTCATTTCACCTTTTCCTAAATATGGAAATCCGTTTAATAAGTATTTTGTCCTAACATCTACTGCTAGCCAAAATTTTATTACGAATGTTTCGAGCTTGTTAGGCATAAACTGCAGAAAACTGCATCTTGTTTTTGTAAGGAATAACTTTTCATCAAATGTAATGTTTTCATTTGGTTTGTAGCAAAGCTTACAGTTTTCTACAAAAGTATTCCATACCTCGGATATTAGTGTAAATTTATCGCCCTGCAAAAGTGAAGACCTTGTTAGTTTATTATCAAAACGTTAAATTACGTTGAATTTCATATTCCCTTTTGAGCGTCTACTAGTTCCCGCTTTGGCATTCTTAGGTACGGCAGAATTGAACTCGTAGAAACAAATCCATTTGTACTTTCACTTGATCTAGAGGATGACTGATTACTCTCTATAATAAATTCCGAATCACAAGATGATTCATCTCCATCTTTATCTGTAGAATTATTTTCGATTTCAGAACCGAAATCAGCATCAAATAGTTCTTGAGTCTGTTTCACGATTTCTTCATGCATTAGTCCTTTTCTAAGCTCCATTAGTACGTCACTATAATAAATTCATGCAAATAGGATACTATTTTCCGCTAAAACTTGTTATAAATAATAAACAAATTATCTATGAAAAATTTACAAACGTTTAGCTCAACGTTCAGCTCGTACTAATCTCTTTTTTCTGTTTTCTTTCCACACTGAAAAGTATTACACATATTTCAAATCATGTGACTGGCAGATGTGACTACGCAAACCCACCATATTATTTTTCTTTGTTTGTATTTTGTTTAGAAGGTGCAAATAAAATAGTTTACAGAAGTAACAGTGTGCAGATAACACAATGGAATGTATTCACATTTCTTTTCTCTCAAAGGGGTCAAAATGACACCTGCCGTATTTCTAGGTATAATCATTTGTTAGGGCTAAAATAAAAATACGATTTTCTTGAAATCTTTACTATTTCGTAAATCACAATGATTTAGGAAAAGTCAAGAAAGAATTAAGATATTTGAAAAAAAATAGGAAATCTGTTAGAGATAAAAGTTTGCTAGGTGTCAAAATGACCCCTTCCGTAATTCTAGTGTTAAAAAATTAGAATACATGCTTAAAATTCCCCACACTTTATGCTTCAAAATTTTCTAATTGCCAAATTGCTAACTATTAAAAATACTAGAAAAATATTTAAACTAATCTTCATGAAAATTTAAAATGTTTTCTCCTGCTCTTTAAAAGGCTTTAAATTCACAACTTCTGGTTCCGAAGTCACTACTCCCGTTTTGTTTTAACAGCTGTACTGTTGTTTAAACAGATGTAACTTTTCTTTAAAAGGCCGTAGAGACAAAACAAAAACAGATTTAGAAGCCTAAAAGTTGAAATTTTACAATGGAAAATTTTTTAAAAAATCATGATTTTTGACAAAAAATGACGTTTTTAACGTAGACGGATACCATAAAGCACTGTTGTGAGCATCACTTGCTACAGCTAACCAAACAATCACCGTGTTTACATTCTATCAGCCGCCTTCGACACACAACACGTGTTTTTATACTTGCAGTAAAACTTAAAAAGTGCATTAAAAATATATTTGCATAAACATTATTTCATTCTGATACGTTTCAAATCTAATTAAGCCGAATGCATATTTGGATGGAAAGAATAAATAAATATAGGGCCAGGCACTTCATATTGCTAACAGTATTACTTCATGTTATAAAATTAAGTAGTTTTCAAAAATTTAGACTTATTAGTGATTAAGGAAAAATTTTATTCTAAATAAAATAGACCTTTTTGCTTTATTTCGAATAAATTACAGGGTGATATAATGAAGATTTTTCAGTTCCATAGGTATTATGTCCCATTTAATGGACAGTATTTTACCCTAAACACTAGTAAAGTAATAACACCGAATTCAGCCATTTACTCAGCGGATTGATTGGTTTCTAAAACATACCTTAAAAGAGAAATGGAACACTCGGAAGAAAATTTTCGAATGTGTAAAACCGATAGATATTATAAGTCATTTTGAAATGAAACTGTGAAAATCATCAAATAATGTTCTGTTTAATTTTCTAATGGAGCAGTTTTTATAATGGGCTTTCCATTTTTCTTAATATATTTCATGATAAATTCGTGGAACTCCAAATTTTTCCTTGAATAATATTGAAATCTTTCTAGCCGGAAAACGATCTAAAGTAAGAATCTTAGGCTCTAGTAAAACTTTTTTCTGGACAATAACGTAATTTAAAAAAATGTAACAAAATCACCAGAAATAAATCACTAATATGATATTAGAACTTGTTTTTAATTAATACAAACTTTAAAATATGCAGTAGTTTATATAAATAAACGCATACTATAAAGGAATATTCAATTGAACAAAACACAACATAATTATATTGAAACTTATGTAATACTTCTAAAGTTAACCATTCCGCACAATCATTGCTACCATTGTTCATCATCTTAGTTTATAAATACTAGACGTTTTTAGCCATGGAACGATCTAAAGTATGAATCTTAGTCTAGAATGAAATTTTTTTGCGGGTAACATACATAATTAATGAACATTAACAAAATCACCAGAAATAAATTATTAATTTTATATTAGAACTTATTTTTAATTAATACAAAATTTTAAATATGCAGTAGTTTATATATATAAACGCATAAAGTATATAAACTACAATTGAACCAAACACAGCATAATTATATTGAGACCTATGTAACACTTCCAAAGGTAACCATTCCTCACAATCATTGCGACCATTGTTCTTCCTCTTGGTTTATAAATACGAGATTATTTTAGCCCTGAAAAGATCTAAAGTATGAATCTTAGTCTCCAAAGAAATTTTTTGCTGGCATCATACATAATTAATGAATATTAACAAAATCACCAGAAATAAATTATTAATTTGATATTAGAACTTATTTTTAATTAATACAAATTTTAAATATGCAGTAATTTATATAAATAAATGCATACTATAAAGGACATACTATAAACTACAGTTGAACAAAACACAGCATAATTATATTGAAACCTACGTAACACTTCCAAAGTTAACCATCCCGCACAATCATTGCGACCATTGTTCATCATCTTAGTTTATAAATACGGGATTTTTTTAGCCATGAAACGATCTAAAGTATGAATCTTAGTCTCCAATGAAATTTTTAATTCATTGGAGACCAGAAACGAGATTTTGGGAAAGGGGAGGAAGAAGTTGAAAATGAACTTGAACGAACTTGTTCAGTGTACTGCGAACAGCACAACGATATTTGGCTCTTCTTTGGCTTTTCTAGACTACTAAAGAGTTAGTAATTTAATTCCTTACCTGGTAACAATAATAGATAAATTCTTACAGAGACCAGAAACAAGATCTTGAGAAAGGGAATGAGGAAGTTGAAACTGGACGAAGGAGTAAAGATGATAAATAGAAGAGAGAATCCTCACAGCATCAGAATCATTAGAGACAGTTCCGAGTTTTTCTGAAACACATGAAGCTTTGTCAAAACTAGAATAAATTTTGTAAGTGTATAGCGACAGTGATAGTGTAGTTGGTGAAGCAAAGGAAATAAATCGTGGATTTTCTGAGTTCAAGTGGTCTATTTGGGCAAAATATGTGCTATAATGGTCAACTCGAGAATGGCTTGAATTTCCAAGTTCCCAAGGGTATTGTACAATGAATACTTTGTCAAAAACTACATTCAAATGTATTTAAAATGGGTTTATTAAAATAATACTTTGATTGCATACAAAGAAATAACTCAACATGTCAGGTTATATGTAAAACAGTAAAAAATAAGCCTGCCATACATAACAGTCTCATACTACATTTTATACTTATCAAAAATAATCGAAAACGAACTGAGTTTACCTCTCGCATGTGAACGTGACTAGCTATATTAGAGATGTATCGATTACAAAATTTACCTCAATCGCGTATCGATTACAAAATAATTTTAAATTGTTAAGTATCGCTCTAAGACCGGTCTCACCAAAGTCGTTTAACAGCTATCCACGATTAAAACATGGCGCCAACCAATGGTGAGAAGCAATTCTCCGTTTAAACAGAGATTAATCGCGATTAGCCTTTAAACGACTTTGGTGAAACCACCCTTATATGTAAGTTATATTCTATGAAATGTTAAATACATCCAATTAGTGATGGAAATAATTAAATTAGTCATAGTCACACGTTTTATACAATATCTACATTCATAGCCCGCATTCACCGTTTTCTATTTCCGTTCAATTGAAAACGATATATCAGGACTCCATTGTATTAAGATATTAAGTAAATGCATTAAATGGTAAAACATCCATATGTATTGGCTTCACATATAATTGTGTGCGTACACAAGACAGAGAGCATTACACAAACAAATGAAAAATATACCCTTCCCGTCCACCCTAACATTATTTTCTAATGCCTTGAATTATTATCCTCTCCGATCTCTTCCTAAACTGTCAAAAAAAAGAAAAGAAAAGAAGGCGTGGAGAATAAATTTGAAAAGTTAAAGCATAAATTTTCGTGAGAAAAATTTTCCGGATTCGGAAATCAAATAGGATTTTTAGATTTCCAATATCCTTAAATCTGAATAATGTCAAGAATATGATTTTTTCCCAGGATACTGGGATGGAGAAAAGTTCCAAATTTGTACTTATCTTTGAGGAAATATGATATTTAAAGCCAGTTTCTTAATATAAATTCCAGCTGTTCCGCATCGAATGAATTTTACTTTGTTTAACCTCTTAATGTCCGTTCATTTCTGATGAATATATATTTATGAATATCTAAAATCTAAGTTAATATTAAAGACAGAAAATAAAATAAATATTAAATTTAAACAACTTTGAATATTTAAACGTGTCTATATTAGTGATAAGCTGTCACTTTAAACATCACAGAATGACAGTTATAAGAAAATAACTTCCTGATAAGAGATTTATTTGGCATCGCATATTAACAGAGTATACTGTAAAGGAAAGATTTAAAATAGATTTTGGTAATTAAAATAAAAAATTCTGAAATTTAAATAAGTCAGTTTATGTGATGTTGTGAGAACAAAGGTCACTGCATTATAAATACACACATGGCTGTAGTTCCTTGGTCTCTTAACTTTTTATAAAGCCATTTTTTTCCTAGACTTGGAGCATTAAAATACTCTTTGAATTGCATTATTTTGAACATTTAACAAAATAAATTCATTTATATAATTAGATTATATGAATTAATGTAATAATCCAACTGAACTAAATAGTAGTTATGAATTATATACACAAATGGCTATGATCCCTTCACCCTGTATAAATTATTTTTCCCTAAAAATAGTATATTAAAATACGTTTTGATCTGAAATTGTTCTAAGAAAACAAATGCATTTAGATTATATAGATTGTGGAACTTAATCTAATAATCTAAATGAATTAAGTAGTAGTTATTAATTAAATACATAAATGGCTAAGGTCCCTACCCTGTATAAACTATTTTTCCCTAGAAATGGTATATTAAAATACGTTTTGATCTGAAATTGATTTGAGAAAATAAATTTATTTAGATTATTACATTGTGTGAATTAATCTAATAATCTAAATGAATTAAGTAGTAGTTATTAATTAAATACATAAATGGCTAAGGTCCCTACCCTGTATAAACTATTTTTCAATAGAAATGGTATATTAAAATACGTTTTGATTTTAAATTGGTTTAAGAAGATAAATTCATTTATATTATTAGATTATATGAATTAATCTAATAATCTTAATGAATTAAGCAGTAGTTATTAATTAATACATAAATGGCTATGACCCCTTGGAACAGTATAAACTATTTTTCCCTAGAAATGGTATATTAAAATACGTTTTGATCTGAAATTGATTTGAGAAAATAAATTTATTTAGATTATTACATTGTGTGAATTAATCTAATAATCTAAATGAGTTAAGTAGTAGTTATTAATTAAATACACAAATGGCTATGATATCTACCCTGTATAAACTATTTTTCCCTAGAAATGGTATATTAATATACGTTTTGATCTGAAATTGTTTTGAGAAAATAAATTTATTTAGATTATTAGACTATATGAATTAATCTACTAATCTAAATGAATTAAGTAGTAGTTATTAATTAATACATAAATGACTATGACCCTTTGGCACAGTATAAACTATTTTTCCCTAGAAATGGTATATTAAAATACGTTTTGATTTGAAATTGGTTTAAGAAAATAAATTAATTTAGATTATTAGATTGTGGGAATTAATCTAATAATCTAAATGAATTAAGAAGTAGTTATTAATTAAATACATAAATGGCTATAGTCCCTACCCTGTATAAACTATTTTTCCCTAGAAATGGTATATTAAAATAGCTTTTGATCTGAAATTGGTTTAAGAAAATCAATTCATTTTGATTATTAGATTACATGATTTAATCTAATAATCTAAATGAATTAAGTAGTAGTTATTAATTAATACATAAATGACTATGACCCTTTGGCACAGTATAAACTATTTTTCCCTAGAAATGGTATATTAAAATACGTTTTGATCTGAAATTGATTTGAGAAAATAAATTTATTTAGATTATTAGATTGTGGAAATTAATCTAATAATCTAAATGAATTAAGTAGTAGTTATTAATTAAATACATAAATGGCTAAGGTCCCTACCCTGTATAAACTATTTTTCAATAGAAATGGTATATTAAAATACGTTTTGATTTTAAATTGGTTTAAGAAGATAAATTCATTTATATTATTAGATTATATGAATTAATCTAATAATCTTAATGAATTAAGCAGTAGTTATTAATTAATACATAAATGGCTATGACCCCTTGGAACAGTATAAACTATTTTTCCCTAGAAATGGTATATTAAAATACGTTTTGATTTGAAATTGGTTTAAGAAAATAAATTAATTTAGATTATTAGATTGTGGGAATTAATCTAATAATCTAAATGAATTAAGAAGTAATTATTAATTAAATACACAAATGGCTATAGTCCCTACCCTGTATAAACTATTTTTCCCTAGAAATGGTATATTAAAATACCTTTTGATCTGAAATTGGTTTAAGAAATAAGTTCATTTAGATTATATAGATTGTGGAACTTAATCTAATAATCTAAATGAATTAAGTAGTAGTTATTAATTAAATACATAAATGGCTAAGGTCCCTACCCTGTACAAACTATTTTCCCTAGAAGGGGTATATTAAAATACGTTTTGATTGAAATTGGTTTAAGAAAATAAATTCATTTATATTATTAGATTATATGAATTAATCTAATAATCTTAATGAATTAAGCAGTAGTTGTGAATTTAATTGCTTATCTGGTTATAGTCCCTACCCTGTATAAACTATTTTTCCCTAGAAATGGTATATTAAAATAGCTTTTGATCTGAAATTGGTTTAAGAAAATCAATTCATTTTGATTATTAGATTACATGATTTAATCTAATAATCTAAATAAATTAAATTAAATAGTAGTTAGGAATTAAATACACAAATGGCTATGGTCTTTAACCCTGTGTAAAATATTTTCCCTAGGTATGGTATATTAAAATACTTAATGAAAAAAGGAATTGACTTTTCTGAAATTGGTTTAAGAAAATAAAACTCATTTAGATTATTAGACTATGTGAATTAATCCAATAATCTAAATGAATTAAATAATGTTTATGAATTAAAAACACAAATGGCTATTTTTCCTTGACCCTGCATAAACTAATTTTACCTAGGAAAGGTATATTAAAATACTTTTTGATCTGAAATTGGTTTTAGAAAAAAAAAATTAATTTAGATTATTAGATTATGTGAATTAGTCTAATAATCTAATTGAATTAAATATTAATTATAAATTAAATACATAAATAGCTATGGTTCTTTGACCTTGTATAAACTATTTGCCCTAGGGATGGTATATTAAAATACTTTTAGGTCTAAAATTGATTTAAGAAAATAAATTCATTTAGATTATTATATGGAATTAATTTGATTCTACATCATTTTTCTTTAGTTAAGAAGTATGTCCTATTAAAAAGTGCCGAACGATGGCCGAATAGATAGGGTGCTAGCCTTCGGAACCGGAGTTCATGGGTTCGAATCCCACTATGGTATGGATGTTCGTAGCTGTTCGGAATCGGCTTTAAGCAGTAAGTCCCGGTCTCATTAACCCTCGTGTCGCAAAAAGTAGACCATAGCGCTCCAAAACAAACCAAACCTATTAAAGAGTAGGGCATTTTAATATTATTATTTCTTTTTATGCCGTACTGCATAACATTTATAAAGTATAATTTGCAAACACTACAACCTAAGAAAGAATTTTATCGCATGACTGTAAATGAGTCTGACGAACGAAGAGTTATGGGCAGAAGAAATTGGTTTCCTAATGTTATCGTCTCTTCGTCTTCCACGGGTATAGGAGTTCATGGGTTTGAATCCCCCTGTGACATGCATGTTCTTAGCCATTCGGAATTGGCCTTAAGCAGTAGGTCCAGTTCTCATTAGCACTTGTGTAGCAAAATGTAGACCGTAGCGCTCCAAAACAAACCAAACCAAACTACAGCTAAGCTTAATTATTAAAATTTAAATTCTACAAACTATTTCTAGCTGTCTCTTAAATGAGACGATAGTCAGTAAAATAAGCACATATTGTTTACAGCTTTAATAAAAGCTCTCAAAGTATTGTAACGTCACGGGATCCTCTGGTAGCGGATGGGTGTCGAAGTGGTTATGGCATGACGTACAGCTTAGAATAATAATAACAACGTTTATTCTTGATTAAAATAGAGTTATGTACAAATTTTCCGAATGGAAATCACAGGGCTCAGGTGAGCTGTAGACCTAAAAGTCCTAGGTTAAAGGCGAACCTAAAAATACAATCTATGGACAGGTGCCGACAGATACCATTGTACAGGGGTACAATTGTGTCTTCTTGAGCCCCACACAAAACTGGAGAAAAGCTCTCCAATAAAACCAACCTCCACAAGTCGAACCTCCTTTCGTTCGTCTCTGGGGATTCTCTCAGGAGAAAAACTCGCTCCGCCTGACGTCACCTTTCGCCTCTTCCCATAGGCTTTTTCTTTCCGCTTCTCCGTCCTGGTAGCCTCTAATTGGTTCCATCGTTCGCGCCTCACAGTCTGACATTTAGGTGTCATGTCCGACCTTCCAATCACCTCAGACATCTCAAGGCGTGGTCGAAGCAAAAACCCTTTGTAGTATAGTGTCAAACACCCAGACAGAAAGTCGCCTTGGCCTGGGCTTTAACAAAACCTCTTTGTGAAGTCAATGGGGTGTAGCGACGTTACATTATATTACCTGCAAAACATTTGAAATGGGGTTTGGAAAAAGAATAAAATTCCAAAATATAATGAATTGATTAAACTCTTTCTAAATACTAATATCTAGTTTTCTAATAAAAATGCAGACTTTTGTTTTGTCCTATAAAATGTACGCTGACAAATTAGGCAAAAGACTAATTAAAATATTTTTCAATTATTAAAATTTAACGATTCTGAGTGAAGCATTTCTTTAATCTTCCAGAGAAAAGCTTCACTGAAAAATTACCTTTCTCTCAATCATTAATTCATTTGTTTTGAGAATTGCGAAACGATGTATCGATTGAGAAAAATCAATACTATTTCCGTAACATTTAAATTAAAGAAGTATATATAGTTTATAATTTATAATTAAAAGTGTTTTAATTAGTACATTTTTCCAAAAAAATAAACTACATATCACCTGTTGCTTATTAAAACATTTAAATTAATTACTGCATGATACTGGAGTAAAGGATTTACTAAGTAATTAAGAAATTTACTTCCATTCAATTAATTATTAAAGAATCTCACACTCAATTATATGAGATTAGTAGCTTCGCGCCGAGCCGTTATAAACATAATGAAATTAAAAGATATATTTATTTCAAAATTTAAATTATTTTTTTTATTATAATGTATGCTAGTAATATAAATTATTTTGAAAAAAACTTATTCTTGTAAAATAAAAAACACATTTCATTAAAAGTTTATGTTTGTTATAAACTTAGTAAATATAAACCAAAGAAATGAAAGTGCTATATTAGGCGATATTTTGCAAATAATTCTGTCAGTCAGATAACATAAGTAACCATGTTTTTGGCGATAGTATTCATAGAGATCCTAGATATGTAACAAAAATTAAAAATATTAATCGCGTGACATAAATTATTGTTCAATACTTCTAATTCTGCTAAAAATTTAACTGTTGTTAATAAGGCGATTTCACGCAGAAGGGCAAATCTCAATTTATGACAATTCTGGCTTTAGTTTCAAAGGGAACGGAAGTTTATTGTTTGTCTATTGGCTGTTGTACACATGAAAATAAATGGGAAGGGCATTATAGTAGTTCGCGACGTTGCGACAAATTGCTCTATAGTAATGAAATGGATTGGAGGGAGGAAATGCGATTCATAGAAGAATTAAATAAAAACAGATAAAAGTAAATAATTTAAGTAAGTATCGAAAAAAGTTATATATTATCGTAAAGAATATTTTATACAGTAGAATAGGAATTAACTTACTTAAAAGATTTATGCTCTTTTTCGTGTAATGTAAGAAAATTAGATCTTATTGCTCCTAACCAATTGGTCCAATGGTGGGGAAAAAATCATACTATCTAACAATTCTCTAAACAATTTAAACTGCCTAAAACCTTCTCGCGGTTTATCGGAATCACCATGCAAAATGTCGTGAAAATTGGTCTAGGACGGAATCCATAGCAAAAAGACAAACAGACGTACAGCGTAATTCATATAATTGGTGGGGAGGACAATTTGCGGCTCGTGAGCCACATGCGGCTCTTTGAAGGATTATTTGTGGCTCTCGATAAATGTACCCGAGTTCTCTTTTCCTTTTAGTCTTTTTAATATTTAAAAAAATATTACAACTGATGGAGCTCCGGCAATGCTGGGTAAAAAAATCGGTCTTATTGGGCTTTTAAGAAATGATTCTCAAATTCCACAATTCATACCGATTCACTGCATAATTCACCGAGAACATCTCGTTACAAAATATTTAAAATATCCTGATGTTATGAAAACAGTGTAACACATTGTAAATTACATTCGCACCAATGCAAAAAATCATCGACAATTAAAAAAAATTCCTTGAAAAATTAAAGGACGAAGAACTTCCAAAGGACATTCATTAAATATAATTTGTGTTAAAAAAAAAGTTTAATAACTTTTTTGCATATCTTTTAAATACTATTTAATTGCGGCTCTCGAAACTTTTCAAATTTTGAAAAATGGCTCGGACTAACAAGGAACTTGGCCATCCCTGTCATATACAGACCAGCCACTTAGACTTTGATCAAGCTAATTGATTGGTTTGATGATATCATGTCCATTTGACTCCTCTTGGAGAAATGGTTGCATTTTCCTCGAGAGGATGGACTTCTTAGAATGCATCCTTGTTATTTGGAAGCAAGGATCAAGCAGAAGACCCAAAGGTTTAACTTGCCATCTCCAAAGATACCGTTTTAACTTGAAGGACATTACTCCCATGGTCCCATTTCATTTGCCCCAGCCACTATGATGCCTCGTGAGGTTGGACTTCTAAGAATGAATCCTTGTAATTTAGAAGTAGAAACCAAGCAAAACCCTCACACTCACACCAGATGTGGCCTGCCACCTCAGGAGGAAAGTAGAGGACAATGCTTCAACGAACTTATTTTACTTGCCCCAGCCACTTTTAGTAGACACGGTGGTTTCTGGTCGGCTCAGGACTCGAACTCACAATCCTCCGACTATGAGTTTAAACCTTTGCCGACTGAGCTACAGCGGCTGAAGGTCTTGCTAATTAACGTTCACAAAATAAAGGATACCTTTATTTCAAAATTTAAACTAACTTTTAATTTATATTGTTGCGCAGATAGTCGTAGAATAGATAGGAAGCTCAACTATCATAAACTCTAATTATTTATTAAGTTGCACTTGGCTGGCAGAACGAAGAAATGACCATGAAACTTAGCAACTTGATCCATGGATTTAGAGGGTGTGAGAAGGCAACAGAATCCAGTTTCAGTGGCAAAAGCTATTTATTTCATAATCGACAGGGAACAATTTTGCACACCATTTTAATAACGCGAAGAACTGCAAAATTCTCTAAAAGCTGTAAAATCTATAAAAATTATCTAACAATATAAAAATATGCTCTCCGAAAGCGTGTGACACCTTTTAGTTCCAGAATTTTATTAACTCGCAGAAACAGCTTGGTAAACTTAGCGGTCAGATCCATTGCCTGAGAAATAATCAGAGATACACGGGGGGGGGGGGTTCAACCCCTAGGTGCAGATCTGTGTGCCCCTAAAATATTTCAGAGGGGCAGTGTAGACTTTTAGCTGTAAATTCACTTCGGCGACTTTTAAGTGTCAATTATCAGGATGCTTTGGATATACTTTTGGCACCCTATTTTCCTTACGGGGCAGTCTTTGTTAGTTTTATTGAAGATGTATACCTTTGTCTATTGGTTGGTTAGGAGTACTACAGTCAACTGCTTTGTTACACGAAAGCTAATGAGAACTGTCTTAAAACCGATGCTGAAAACCGTTTCCGAACAACTACGAACTTTCATTCCAGCAGTGGGATTTGAACCCTTGAACTCCGGTACGGAAGATCAGCATCCTATCGATTTGGCCATTGCTTATGTTCATCTACAGTTTAGTTAAGTTTGTCCTTTCATAAATACATATTATTATTATTATTTCCGGTGCAGGGGCATTTGCTTTTATAACATTCGCCACTACCAAGCCGCAAATGCCTGTTGTTTATTTTACTATAGGAGCACCATATAGGTGGCCAATATTACTTCTTGGGACAACACAAACAGACAAAATATGTCTTTGTAATTTAAAGGCTGCGGCCAAGCAAAAGACTTGATCCAGGTTTGACCTGACCCTACCAGAGGTATTGTTTAGGAACTTAAACGACATTAGTACCTCGAACCTATTTTACGTGCCCCAGCCGCTATTAATGTATACGGTGGATCTTTAGTTGACTCCAGAGTTAAAACCCTCAAATTATGAGATCGATGCCTTTGACAACTGAGCTTCTATATACATATGCCGAACGATGGCCGAATGGCTAGGATGTTGGCCTTCGGTTTGAATCCCACTGTGGCATGGATGTCAGTAGCCATTCGGAATCGGCTTTAAACTGTAGGTCCCGGTCTCATTAGCTCTTGTGCAGCAAAAAGTAGACCGTAGCACTCCAAACCAAACCAAACCAAATCTATATACATATATACATTTCCAAATATTTAGGGTTTTTCAAAGAGAGATGTACTATTTCAATTCTAAGCAAAGAATGCTTATGATCGTTAAGATTCAGTCATCTTTCATAACAACTTTTACATTATTTTTCTTGTTCAAAATAGTATCAAATTAACTAGCTAATTTTTAAAAGGTCTTCGTCGATACCATCAAAAAAATATTTTCGATATTAAAGTCATTTCCGCCCACTTTGTCACATGATACCTCAGTCTAAGCAATAATAATGCTGGATGTAGACAGAACTTTATATTTACCAAGCGAGTTATTTTCATATTTACCAAGTGCTAAATATATGCTACCTAATTAATAGCTATTCATAATTTAACAAGCAACAGTTTATCGAGAGATAAAATTACTCACGAGTTTTAATATATTTGGCATTAAGATATGAATAAACTGTAAAATATATCCTATTAAAAAACGTAGTATGTCTGTAAATATAATGAACTAAATGATTAAATAAAGGGGGGTTTTTTGCATGCCAATTCTTTAATTTTCAAAATTTCTGCTCTTATTCCGGAAATCTTTCTGAAGCTTAATACTGTCCTGTGTTCTACTTTTAATTTTGGTTTAGAAAAAAAATTATGAGCATTTGGTTTGGGTTAGTATGAAGTTCTACGGTCAACTTTTTGCTAAACTAGCGCTAATTTTGCCACGACCTACGACTTAAAGAAGACAACCACGACTACGACATACGTTCAACGAGATTCTAACCCGCGCAAATTGTAGTGCCCAACGAAGGGCACTACAGTTGTCACGATCCGCGGTAGCTCAGTAGGCAAAGGCAAAGATCGCGTAACTGAGAGATGATGGGTTCGCAACCCGAGTCAGCCCAAAATACGCCATGTTCGTTAAAGGTGACTGTGGCAAGTAAAATATGTTCGTGGTCACAATGTCCTTCAAGTCCTCAATTAATACCTCTAGGGGTGGCAGAGCAAGTCTATGGGTCTTCTGAATCCCCTATTGGTCCCTGCTTGAAAATTACGATGACCTACTTGAGCGAAGTCGTTCTTTCACCTTAATGGTACTCATTAAAGAGAAAGGCCCACCCTTTGGCCTTAATACGAGAGCCTGCAGGATCAATCGTGCTTGGTTTGTCCAAGTGGCACGAGAAACAACAACAACAACAATAACACTTATCGCCTATCTTCCGGTAGAAGCATCACGGTATGAGATTCTGAGCTTACTTTGGTGGAAAACACAGAATTAAAATATCTTTGTTAGTTTCTGTCACAGAGAAGTAGAATTTTTCTGTTATAACTCTTAGAACAAATTTCAATTATTGATAAACATAACGATGAAGAATGAGAGGACGTATAAAAATTTAAATTTCATAATTTTCGCAAAATTTCTGCATCAAAGTAATTTTTGTCATACATTTTTAAAGGTAGAAGTATATGTATATGCCCAACCATAGTGGTGACGAAGAGAGGTTAAGGACTCGGCTATGCAATTGGTATAAAGAAGTATAAACTTTGGAAATTGTGTCTAACCTTCTTATGTGTAACTGTTACTGATATAACTAATTAACTAAGAATAAATTATTTTCCCAAAATTAATTTTTTAATTTAACCATAAAAGGAATTTTTATCATATATAAAACATTTTTGTAGTTAGAAGTATATGCCTTTGCCCAACGATTGTGGCGACAAAGAGAGGTTAAGAACTTGCCTATGCAATCGGTAGAAAGAAGTATAAACTTTGGAATTTGTGTCTAACCTTATTATGTGTAACTATTATTGATATAAATAATTAACTAAAAATAAATAATTTTCGCAAAATTAATTTTTTAATTTAACCATAAAAAGAATTTCTATTATATATACGAAGCGCATCCAGAAAGTAAGTTTCCGATGTTTTCCCCTTTACAGTAAACGTAATTAACCTTGTGAATTGCGCGTACATAACAGATCTATGACGTATTAATCATATGCCATCTGAACAAGTCCCGATTTGTGCCAAGAGCGGGGTAGCAGTGATCCAAAATAAAAACTCTAATTCCTTCTCCCGCCGCCTGCAAGGTTCGGTCGGTAATCTTGTATGCTCAAAACATTCCACCAATTGAAATTCATCGTCAACTCTGTCAGGTCTATGAGCCGAAACTGACACCCGAACACAAAATTCAACGTTTAGGAGCAGCACTGTCATTTCTGCTACGGTATCACGATGTTCTCGACGAGTTTCTAAACAGGATCGTCACGGGCAATGAGACTTGGATTTCACAATTTACCCCGGAAGCCAAACAGCAGTCAATGCATTGGCATCATAGTGGATCTTCAGTCAGGACCAAATTCAAACAGACGCTGTCGGTACGTAAAGGGATGTGCACGGTGTTCTGGGACAGGAAGGCTGGTTCCATTCACAGGCGGCAGAGTTCTACGACAGAGGTATACAAAAGTTGATCCCAGAATACAACAATTGTCTCAATTCTGGTGGTGGCTATGTTGAAAAATAGCTGAAACATTGCTGTACTTGTTGCCAATAAATATGTCAGTGAAAGTGTGAGTTCTTTTTTTCTTTTAAATAGGGAAACTTACTTTCTGGATGCGCCTCGTAAATCATTTTTTGTTGTTAGAAGTATATGTCTATGCCCAACGATTGTGGCGACAAAGAGAGGTTAAGGTCTTGACTATGCAATCGGTATAAAGAAGCATAAACTTTGGAATATCTGTCTAACCTTATTATGTGTAACTATTATTGACATAACTAATTAACTAAGAATAAATAATTTTCGCAAAATTAGTTTTTTTAATTTAACCATAAAAAGAATTTTTATCGTATATACTAAACATTTTTGTTGCTAGAAGTATATATCTATGCCAAACGACTGTGAAGACAAAGAGAGGTTAAGGATTTGACTATGCGATCGGTATAAAGAAGTATAAACTTTAGAATTTGTGTCTAACCTTATTATGTGTACCTATTATTGATATAACTAATTAAGAATAAATAATTTTCGCAAAGTTATTTTTTTTATTTAACCATAAAAGAAATTTTGATCATATATAAAACATTTTTGTAGTTAGAAGTATATGTCTATACCCAATGATTGTGGCGACAAAGAGAGGTTAAGAAGTTGACTATGCAATCGGTAGAAAGAAGTATAAACTTTGGAATTTCCGTCTAACCTTATCTTGTGTAACTATTATTGATATAACAAATTAACTAAGAATAACTAATTTTTGAAAAATTAATTTTTAATTTAACCATAAAAGAAATTTTGATCATATATAAAACATATTTGTTTTTAGAAGTATATATGTCTATACCCAATGATTGTGGCGACAAAGAGAGTTTAAGGATTTGACTATGCAATCGGTAGAAAGAAGTGTAAACTTTGGAATTTGTGTCTAACCTTATTATGTGTAACTATTTTTGATATAACTAACTAACTGAGAATAAATAATTTTCGCAAAATTAATTATTTAATTTAACCATAAAAAGAATTTTTATCATGTACCAAACATTTTTGTATTTAGAAGTATATATGTCTATGCCCAATGATTGTGACGACAAAGAGAGGTTAAGGAGTTCTATGAACCATTCGGTATGAAAAAGTATAAACTTTGTAATTTGTGTCTTACCTTATTATGTGTAACTTTTATTGATATAACTAATTAACTAAGAATAACTAATTCTTTATATACATTCAAACTTTGATGCATTACTGGGAATGGCTCTTGTGTTCTCAGGATTTCTCGGAAATTCCCTGGAAGGTAAAAAATACTGGAAATCAAAAATCCTAGAACCCAGAAACCTAGAAACCTAGTATGTTTATAAATTGCATGTCAAAATTCTCCACGCTCCGCTTCGATTTTAAATTAAAAAATTTAAAAAGAACATATTGAAGGTTTCTTGTCCCGTTCAATAAGCATTCTGCTAAAGTGCGACATTTAACGAGTCATTACATCATTAATACGGAAAAGAAATACGCTTCAAAGAAATAAATTTATTGAAATTAATTAAGCGCCTCATTTCGGAGCGCCTCTTTTTGAATCGATTCGTTCCGGAACGAGTTTCAGGAAAAGAAATATTCAAAAATACTCGAGTAATAAATCATATACCCGTCTCTCGTATTAGCATTGGGGAAAAAAACTTAATAATTTTAATGTATCACAGTAAAGTGATTTAATTAATAACATGGGGCATCAATCATAGAGCGGACTTATCGATTAAGTTTCCGTATAAGAAGCTTATTTCCATCGCCATAAACACAGAACCAATACGTCATTAAATTAAGTTAATCACAAACAGGTGTTTAGATTCTTATCAGTCAATTAATTACCTGTAAGTGTGGCCTTTGGCTTTTAATCATTTTTAGCATTTTCAGTATCAGCTGGGTTTTTCGTAAGTTGCAAACAACTTACGAAAGCTTAAAACTATGCATTTAGCGCTGTTGCCGTATTTCTCAAAGAAATAAATGGCTTAAGCTTCAATGCTTAATCACCGGCTAAATCTTAATCATTCGTTTGAATTTTTAATTACGTTTCATTGGGATACTATGAAAAAAGTAATTAAAACACCTCTTCGTGTTTTTCTTTATTAATTAAAGCTAAAAATGTGTTTTGATTGGTATCTCAAGAAAAATTTGTTTGTGAAACAAGGAAATATATAAATATAAATATTATACATAAACGCTTTTATCTTGATTATATCTGGAAATTGACGCATTTGTTTTAAATTAACATTTTTTGAAAATGTACTATAAATAAGTATGGTAAAATGCTATTTTAGAGGCATTTATTCCCACGTGCTTTAATAGGAGATTAAAGATAATTAAGCATTAAAAAAAGGGAAGGAATTTTATAGAATAATGTAGGCAGCATTGAGATAGCTAATTAATATTTGTTTAATTAACATCCCGATAAAATTTTAAAAATCTAACTCTTCTGTTAATAAAAGTATAAGAGAGGTATTATGAAGACTTGAAGGGGGTTCTAACTTAAAAGTATTCCCGAATAGATTTTAAATACGCGGAAAATTAATTCTCTTTCCTGCAAGTTTTAATGTTTTATATTTAAGACTACCGATAATTAATGTATAAAAATCCACCTTTTAACTTGTTGTAAAAATTAGAGACTTTAGATTTAATGTACGTCTTGTTTAACAACATTCAAATTACAAAACAGTGAGGCTTAAAATAGCATTTTCAGTTAGGGAATACTATGACGTATTAATCATATGCCAGCTGAACAAGTCCCGATTTGTGCCAAGAGCTGGGTAGCAGTGGTCCAAAATGAAAACTCTAATTCCTTCTCCCGCCGCCTGCAAGGTTCAGTAGGTAATCTTGTATGCTCAAAGCATTCCACCAATTGAAATTCATCGTCAACTCTGTTAGGTCTATGAGCCGAAACTGACACCCGAACACAAAATTCAACGTTTAGGAGCAGCACTGTCATTTCTGCTGCGGTATCATAACACTAGCGACGAATTCCTCGACAGGATCGTCATGGGCAGTTTACTCCGGAAACCAAACAGCAGTCAATGCATTGCCATCATAGTGGATCTTCGGTCAGGACCAAATTCAAACAGACGCTGTCGGTACGTAAAGGGATGTGCACGGTGTTCTGGGATAGGAAGGCTGGTTCGATTCACAAACGGCAATGTTCTACGACAGAGGTATACAAAAGTTGATCCCAGAATACGACAAATGTCTCAATTATGGTGGTGGCTATATTGAAAAATAGCTGAAATATTGTTGTTGTTAGATTAATTTCGCCACCGAAAGCTAGATGGCGCTATTGAGCGAGGGAGAAAAAAAACAAACTGTTAGTCGAATAGAAAAGCCGTTGGGATTCGGCGTCGGTTTTAAAATGTTATTCTATTCATATTCCTGTATTCTATTCTTATTCATATATGAAACGGGTTTAAAGCCTAACATTCATAATTTTCTGTATTCATTGCTCCGTTTATATTCTATTTATCGTGACGTGTTGTTTAATAAAAAACAGCACGTCGTTTTCAACAGCCGTTGTTTGGTTTTATACAGTCTTCATGCAATTCCCAAGAATAAACAAAAGGTAAGAAGTTACCTTATTTTTCTTCCTTACTATTGAACATTTTCATTTATTATTTAACTTCAAGTTACCTGATTTTATTCTTCATTACTATTGAACATTTACATATTATTTAACGTCAAGATAATTCTTAAAATCAAAGATTTGTGACTATTCAAATTCAAATTCATTAACTATTCTATCCAGTTGTACTTGTTGCCAATAAATATGTCAGTGAAAGTGTGAGTTCTTTTTTTCTTTTAAATAGGGAAACTTACTTTCTGGATGCGCCTCGTACAACATTTTCTTGTTAGAAGTATATGTCTATGCCCAACGATTGTGGCGACAAAGAGAGGTTAAGGTCTTGACTATGCAATCGGTATAAAAAAGCATAAACTTTGGAATATCTGTCTAACCTTATTATGTGTAACTTGACTTAATTAATTAACTAAGAATCAATAATTTTCGCAAAATTAATTTTTTTAATTTAATTATAAAAAGAATTTTTATCATATACTAAACATTTTTGTTGTTAGAAGTATATGTTTATGGCAAACGATTGTGGCGACAAAGAGAGGTTAAGGTCTTGACTATGCAATCGGTATAAAGAAGCATAAACTTTGGAATATCTGTCTAACCTTATTATGTGTAACTATTATTGACATAACTAATTAACTAAGAATAAATAATATTCGCAAAATTAGTTTTTTAATTTAACTATAAAAAGAATTTTTATTATATACTAAACATTTTTGTTGTTAGAAGTATATGTCTACGCCAAACGACTGTGGAGACAAAGAAAGGTTAAGGACTTGGTTGTGCAATCGGTATAAAGAAGTATAAATTTTAGAATTTGTGTCTAAACTTATTATGTGAAACTATTATTGATATAACTAATTAACTAAGAATAAATAATTTTCGCAAAAAATCGCCATTTTTTAATTCAACCATAAAAGAAATTTTGATCATATATAAAACATTTTTGTTGTTTGAAGTATATGTCTATGCCCAACGATTGTGGTGACAAAGAGAGGTTAAGGACTTCTATGAATCAATCAGTATGAAAAAGTATAAACTTTGGAATTTGTGTCTAACCTTATTATGTGTAACTATTATTGATATATCTAATTAATTAAGAATAAATAATTTTCGCAAAATTACTTTTTTAATTAAACCATAAAAGAAATTTTTATCATATATAAAACATTTTGTTGCTAGAAGTATACGTCTATATCCAACGATTGTGGCTACAAAGAGAGATTAAGGACTTCTATGAGCCAATCGGTATGAAAAAGTATAAACTTCGGAATTTGTGTCTAACCTTATTATGCGTAACTATTATTGATATAACTAATCAACTAAGAATAAATAATTTTCACAAAATTAATTTTTAATTTAACCCTAAAAAATTTTTTTATCATATATGAAACATTTTTATAGTTAGAAGTATATGTCTATACCCAACGATTGTTGCGACAAAAAGAGGTTAAAGATTTGACTATGAAACCGGTATAAAGAATTATAAACTTTGGAATTTCTGTCTAACCTTATAACATATAACTATTATTGATATAACTAATTAACTAAGGATAAATAATCTTCGCAAAATTAATTTTTAATTTAACCCTAAAAGAAATTTTTGTCATATATAAAACATTTTTGTAGTTAGAAGTATATGTCTATACCCAACAATTGTGGCGAAAAAGATATGTTAAGGACTATGCAATCGCTATAAATTAGTATAAACTTTGGAACTTGTGTCTAACCTGATTATGTATAACTTATTAACTAAGAATAAATAAGTCTCTTAAAATTATTTTTTTAATTTAATCATAAAAGTAATTTTTTTCATATATAAAACATTTTCGTTGTTAGAAGCATATATCTTTGCCCAACGATTGTAGTGACAAAGAGAGGTTAAGGATTGACTATGCAATCCTTATAAAAATGTATAAACTTTGGAATATCTGTCTAACCTTATTATGTGTAACTATTATTGACATAACTAATCAACTAAGAATAAATAATTTTCGCAAAATTAATTTTTTAATTTAACCATAAAATTAACTTTTATCATATATAAAACACTTTTTAGTTAGAAGTATACGTCTATGTCCAACGATTGTGGCGACAAAGAGAGGTTAAGGATTCGACAATACAGTCGGTATAAAGAAAAACGTTGGAATTTGCGTCTAACCTTATTGTATGTAACAATTACTGATATAACAAATTAACTAAGAATAAATAATTTTCAAAAAAATGAATTTTTTGTTTAATTTAATTTAACTTATTAAAGGAGTTTTTATCATGTATCAAACATTTTTTGTATTTAGAAGTATATATGTCTATGCCCAATGATTGTGACGACAAAGAGAGGTTAAGAACTTCTATGAACTAATCGGTATGAAAAAGTATAAACTTTGGAATTTGCGTCTAACTTTATTATAAGTAAATATTATTGATACAACTAATTAACTAAGAATAACTAATTCTTTATATACATTCAAATTTTGATGCATTACTGGGAATGACTCTTGTGTTCCCAGAATTTCCCGGAAATTCCCAGAAAGGGAAAAAAGACTGGAAATCAAAAACCCTAGAACCCAGAAACCTAGAAACCTAGCATGTTTATAAATTGCATGTCAAAATTCTCCACGCTCCGCTTCGATTTTAAATTAAAAAATTTAAAAAGAACATATTGAAGGTTTCTTGTCCCGTTCAATAAGCATTCTGCTAAAGTGCGACATTTAACGAGTCATTACATCATTAATACGGAAAAGAAATACGCTTCAAAGAAATAAATTTATTGAAATTAATTAAGCGCCTCATTTCGGAGCGCCTCTTTTTGAATCGATTCGTTCCGGAACGAGTTTCAGGAAAAGAAATATTCAAAAATACTCGAGTAATAAATCATATACCCGTCTCTCGTATTAGCATTGGGGAAAAAAACTTAATAATTTTAATGTATCACAGTAAAGTGATTTAATTAATAACATGGGGCATCAATCATAGAGCGGACTTATCGATTAAGTTTCCGTATAAGAAGCTTATTTCCATCGCCATAAACACAGAACCAATACGTCATTAAATTAAGTTAATCACAAACAGGTGTTTAGATTCTTATCAGTCAATTAATTACCTGTAAGTGTGGCCTTTGGCTTTTAATCATTTTTAGCATTTTCAGTATCAGCTGGGTTTTTCGTAAGTTGCAAACAACTTGCGAAAGCTTAAAACTATGCGTTTAGCGCTGTTGCCGTATTTCTCAAAGAAATAAATAGCTTAAGCTTCAATGCTTAATCACCGGCTAAATCTTAATCATTCGTTTGAATTTTTAATTACGTTTCATTGGGATACTATGAAAAAAGTAATTAAAACACCTCTTCGTGTTTTTCTTTATTAATTAAAGCTAAAAATGTGTTTTGATTGGTATCTCAAGAAAAATTTGTTTGTGAAACAAGGAAATATATAAATATAAATATTATACATAAACGCTTTTATCTTGATTATATCTGGAAATTGACTCATTTGTTTTAAATTAACATTTTTTGAAAATGTACTATAAATAAGTATGGTAAAATGCTATTTTAGAGGCATTTATTCCCACGTGCTTTAATAGGAGATTAAAGATAATTAAGCATTAAAAAAAGGGAAGGAATTTTATAGAATAATGTAGGCAGCATTGAGATAGCTAATTAATATTTGTTTAATTAACATCCCGATAAAATTTTAAAAATCTAACTCTTCTGTTAATAAAAGTATAAGAGAGGTATTATGAAGACTTGAAGGGGGTTCTAACTTAAAAGTATTCCCGAATAGATTTTAAATACGCGGAAAATTAATTCTCTTTCCTGAAAGTTTTAATGTTTTATATTTAAGACTACCGATAATTAATGTATAAAAATCCACCTTTTAACTTGTTGTAAAAATTAGAGACTTTAGATTTAATGTACGTCTTGTTTAACAACATTCAAATTACAAAACAGTGAGGCTTAAAATAGCATTTTCAGTTAGGGAATACTGAAGATATATATATATATATATATATATATATATATATATATATATATATATATATATATATATGACATAGTCCAGTGTTAAGGCGAATGGAAAACAGTCTTTCTTGATAATAATAAGTTTATTAAATCATCGTTTCATTTAAAAGCAAAACTTGCGCCATTTTCATTTGTGAGTGGTGGATCTAAGTGGGGAAAGGTGTTGACAGCTCCAATTCCCCGAGCTAACTAACTCATATCGGTTCGCTTAATCATCAAATCCTTCAAAAAACTTTCCGCTTGTCCGCTTGTCTATTATTATAAAAGAGTTCCCTTTTTAAAATCGTTTATAACTCACGTAATTTCCAACTACCCCTTTTTTAGACCTGACATATATATATATACATATATATATATATATACATACATATATATACATATATATATATACATATATATATAAACAAATACGTCACTTTTAGGTTCGCCTGCATGAGTAATTTTTTTAATGTGAGAACCTTTGACCTTATTATTAACCACTTAACGTGCACGTTCGAGTTAACTCGAGCACGTTAAACTGGCCAAACTGTGCACACTCGAGATAAATCGAGCGGCGTTGTACTTTATGTTGGTATAATTTTTCAAACTCGAATGCAATCGAGAATTGAAAATAACAATGTAAAAGAAAAAAACAATCATTTTATTGATATTTATCATTTACATGGGATTGTAAGCTATACCATTTATTTATTCAAGGATAAAATGTATATTTTTTCTACTTATCACTTAAGATTTATCTCTTCCTCGTGAGCCACTTTCCGACAGCTTATTCAGGTTCTGATTCACTCATTTTTCAATACATATTTTACTAAAATATAATGTAAAATAAAATATAATTGTTAACTATTAATGACATTTTTGTAATGCTTTTGCTGTAATGACATTTTTGACACGAGGCGTCGCTTCATATACTTTATTCTTGAGATATGAAACATAAGCGTTTCCTATTTGATACCTACGCATCAAGGTATGTGACATCATACTGTTAATTGATAGATTCCCTACCAATTGAAAAATATACTCTTTCGACAATAATAATAATATTCTTAAAATTAGAAATCATACCAATTGTGTAAATATCCAATATACTCAAATTTTGATTATTTTTGTATTTTTGTAATTTTCTTAACAAGACAACGTTCTAAATTGTGTTTTTTACACTAAAAAATATTGATTTTTTTTTGCCTGCCATCTTCACAATTACTGTGCATTAAGGGGTTAACATTCACATTTTTGTCACGGTGGTTGTTGAACATTTTATTATGGGATTGGGAGCACCATAAAGTTAGATCAATGTTGCTCCCTGTCAAGAAACAACATTAATGACATCTAAACCTTAAGTGGGATGTTCAGTCAGCAACAAAATGTTCAGTTCAATTCATTTTACTCCGCACCCCCTCACCTCCCTGCGGGTAGGCGAAAGCTCTAACCAC
>CM063510.1:72681901-72696901 GCA_032207245.1 Pardosa pseudoannulata
TCTCTTTCTCCCTCTCTTCCTCTAACTCATCCAAATATTACCGAATGATAGGAATTCTTCACTTCTTCCATTCGTTGGTTCTAATCCAATTCTAGACAGTGACATAGTCGTTTTTCTTCGGAATGTAATTTCAGCAGTAGGTCCCAGTGTCATTAAATTTCGTGTAGCAAAAAGAAGTAAACCATAGCACCCCAAACCAAATCACTATTTTTATTTTTCTCTAATTACATAGAATCAAATAAGTATTTACCATAAGAAGTACTATAATACTTGGTGATTCATAAGTATGCTTAAGAACTTTTCCATTATTTTTTAAGTATATTTTACTAGAAGTATATTTTACTAGGAATAAAACTGTACTTACTTTTAAATGAAAATGTTTTCACACTATTATGTCTTCCAAAAATTTTATAAAATGAAATAAATTAAAAAACTTGAAAATCTAATAACAGGGCATATTTTTTTACTAATTTCATAAATAAAAAAATAATATTATTTATAAAAAATAAATTATACGGTGTTCATTGATTGAGCTGGTGTCATAAAAAGTTTCATACAAAGTTTCAATTCTTTTAGAAGGATAGGTATTTTTTTACAAGTGTACCTAATTACTGAAAAAACACATTTAAAAAAATAATAACTGTATAATTGGTTCCTTACATTGTATTCTCCTAATTAACCAGGCTTGAAGTCTTGCTTCCTGTAAGAACTGCAGATTTTTTAAATCGGTATGAATTTGCAATTTTTAAAATAAAAATAGAAAAATCGAGTTTTTAAAGGTTGACTTCCCTTAAAACATATACAGTGAAATCCGCTTAATGTGGTCAGTTTGGGACACCGTGGTTTTGATAACAATAAACGATATGAAAAATTAGATAAATTTACCCCCCCTTTAATTTACACGTACTAAATTTCAAAACAAAATGAAAAAAAACCACACCTTATATTATCTTTCATTTGTGTATATTATCCCTTAAAATATAGGAAATGTATGCATAATTAAAAAAATTGATAAATTGTTGACTGTCTACAATTTTTTCTAAGAACTCATTGATAAATTGTTCGTAATCATAATCAACCTGTCATATCGATTTAAAATTTCGATCTTTTGTTTTAACGTTAAATCATTTCGCTTTCTGGCTTCCATATCGACAAACTGCATGTAAGCGAGCAAGGCATAAAATGTGAATACGCTCCTTCTCAGTTCCGATAAGAATGTGCTGCCTTCTGCTTATCTGACAACCACTGACCACCAGCAGGGTGTGCATATTTCTGAAAAAATTTAGGAACGTGAAAATCCCCCACTCCTTTGTTCATTCCCCATTTCCTTAGTTGGAAGAGGGAGTATTTTCAATCATTCAAACAACAGCGAAGGGAAGGAAAATAATGGGTTAATTCTGAATATATTGGGAATATTCCTTTGCCAGTTAAAATGAGGTTCAAAAACTGATTAACATTAACCAATGTAACGATCACATACAACGATAATTTTAACAACAAGTGAATAGAGAAAATGGGACTAAGTGATTTCGATAACAATAAGCGATTGATAACATTAACAATGATCACATTAAGCGGAGTCCACTGTATTGTTTTATAGCGTCATGGTACCATTGCTTTTAAAGAATCGATACACAATTGCCTGAGCGTTTAAAAGCTTTATCATCTTTGATACCTTTTTGTAAACCTAAATAATTTTAATAGCAAAATATTGAATAATTGAGAAGTGTGAATATCCATGCCAAGCACGAATAACCCTATTCATAATAAATGAGCTAAGGTTAATTTACTGCAAAACAAAAACAAAACTACAATATCCTAGCTAAGAACAACTAATTCAAGAGCAAGGAAATCATAAACTTTTTAGCGTAATTAAATAATAGCTTCTAATGAACGGTCCCACAATAATCGATTAGAACTAATTGGAGATTAACTACCATACAGATGGGTTAATCACTAATTAGACCTAAACGACTTCGGTAAAACCGGATCTAAAAGATAAATTACTCATAAAGTTAGAACAAAAGAACAGAACAAAGACTTGAATATAACCCATAATATCTATGGTCGATGAATTTTTCTTCATTTGTGCTCAAGCTAAACAGAGCACTTTTCAATACTCTACTAAAATAAATCTTTGCAATACTTCGAAGAGTACTTATAATTACAATAATATACTTATAATTATTAAGCTCTTTTAGATACTTAAATTAGCGAGAAATACAAATAGGATAAAATTATTTTCTCTACATTGAATATTGTGGATATCAACCGTTTATTTCAACAAAACTTAATTAAAATATGTTTCTTCAACTATTGCAATACAGTGTTTCAAATATGTTAGAAATCCTTTTTCTTTACTTTAGCATAGAAATAAAAACTTATTGGCGAAAAAAAAAGTGTATTTTCTACAAAATAAATCAATTAAATATCGCTTTTTCTTATAAATATCATAAATTACTTTGCACAAAATTATCTTCATGTAATCAATTTGAAACTATTTTGTGAAAATTCTACTTATGACACCTTCACATTTTTTTCATTTTTTTACATTTCATTCATTGTTATTTCAACAAAACCTAATTAAAGTATATTTCCTCAACTATTACAAAACAGTATTTCAAACATGTAAGAAATAATTTTTCTTTACTTTAAGCATAGAAATAAAAGCTTATTGGCAAAAAAAGCGTATTTCCTACAAAATAAAATCAATTAAATATCATCGCTATTTCATATAAATATCGTAAATTACTTTGCACAAAATTATCTTCATGTAAAGAATTTGAAACTATTTTGTGAAAATTCTACTTATGACACCTTCACTTTTTTTTTCATTTTTTTCACTTTTCATTCTTTAATATTTCAACAAAACCTAATTAAAGCATGTTTTCTCAACTATTACAAAACAGTATTTCAAACGTGTAAGAAATAATTTTTCTATAATTTAAGAGTAAAAATTAAAATTTATTGTCAAAAAAATGTGTATTTTCTACAAAATAAAATCAGTTAAATATCGATATTTCTTATAAATATTGTAAATTACTTTCCACAAAATTATCTTCATGAATTTGAAACTATTTCGTAAAAATTCTACGTATAATGACTTCACTTTTTTTTTCACTTTTCATTCAGTGTTATTTCAGCAAAACCTAATTCAAGTATGTTTCCTCAATTATTACAATACAGTATTTCAAACATGTAAGAAATAATTTTTCTTTACTTTAAGCATAGAAAAAAAACTTATTGGCAAAAAAATGTATTTTCTACAAAATAAAATCAATGAAATACCACTTTTCTTATAAATATTAAAAATTACTTTGCACAAAATTAACTTCATGTAAAGAATTTGAAACTATTTTGTAAAAATTCTACTTATGATACCTTCATTTTTTTATTCTGTCACTTTTCCTTCTTTGATATTTCAAAAAAACCTAACTAAAGCATGTTTTCTCAACTATTACAAAACAGTATTTCAAACATGTAAGAAATAATTTTTCTTTACTTTAAGCATAGAAATAAAAGCTTATTGGCAAAAAATGCGTATTTTCTACAAAATAAATCATTTAAATATCACTTTTTCTTATAAATATCGTAAAATACTTTGCACAAAATTATCTTCATGTAAGGAATTTGAAACTATTTTGTAAAAATTCTACTTATGACACCTTCATTTTTTTTATTCTTTCACTTTTCATTCATTGTTGTTTCAACAAAACCTAATTAAAGTATGTTTCCTCAACTATTACAAAACAGTATTTCAAGTATATAAGAAATAATTTTTCTTTTATTTAAGCATAGAAATTAAAATTTATTGGCAAAAAAAGTGTATTCTCTACAAAATAAAATCAATTAAATATCGCTATTTCTTATAAATATCGTAAAATGCTTTGCACAAAATTATCTTCATGTAAAGAATTTGAAACTATTTTGTAATGAAAAAAAAAAGTGAAGGATACTTCTGATACCTTCACTTTTTTTTCATTTTTTCACTTTTCACTCATTGTTATTTCAACAAATCCTAATTAAAGCATGTTTCCTCAACTATTACAAAACAGTATTTCTAACATGTAAGAAATAATTTTCTTTACTTTAAGCATAGAAATAAAAGCTTATTAGCAAAAAAAGTGTATTTTCTACAAAATAAAATTAATTAAATATCGCTATGTCTTATAAATGTCGTAAATTACTTTTCACAAAATTATCTTCATGTAAAGAATTTGAAACTGTTTCTCGAAAATTCTACTTACGATAGCTTCACTTCTATTTCACTTTTTCATTTTTCATTCATTCTTATTTCAACAAAACCTAATTAAAGTATGTTTCCTCAACTATTACAAAACAGTATTTCAAACATGTATGAAATAATTTTTTTTTACTAAAGCTTACAAATCCAAAACTTACTGACAAAAAATATATATTTTCTACAAAATAAATCAATTAAACATCGTTTTTTCTTATAAGTATAATAAATTACTTTTCACAAAATTATCTTCATGTAAAGAATTTGAAACTATTTTGGGAAAATTCTACACGTGATGTCTTCACTTTTTTTTTCCTTTTTCCTTTATTATCCATTGGTATTTCAACAAAATGTAATGCAAGTATGTTTCCTAAACTATTACAATACAATATTTCAAGTGTATAAGAAATAATTTTTCTTTACTTTAAGCAGAGAAATAAAAGCTTATTAGTAAAAAAGTGTATTTTCTACAGAATAAAATCAATTAAATATCGCTATTTCTTATAAATGTTGCAAATTATTTTGCACAAAATTATCTTCAAGTAAAGACTTTGAAACTGTTTAGAGAAAATTCTACTTACGATACCTTCACTTTTTTTTCACTTTCTCACTTTTCCTTCATTGTTATTTCAACAAAACCTAATTAAAGTATGTTTCCTCAACTATTACAAAACAGTATTTCAAGTATATAAGAAATAATTTTTCTTTGATTTAAGCATAGAAATTAAAATTTATTGGCAAAAAAATGTATTTTCTACAAAATAAAATCAATTAAATACCGTTATTTCTTATAAATATCTTAAATATCTTTGCCCAAAATTATCTTCAAGTAAAGAATTTGAAACTATTTCGTAATGAAAAAAAAAAGTGAAGGATACTTCTGATACCTTCACTTTTTTTTCATTTTTTCACTTTTCACTCATTGTTATTTCAACCAAATCCTAATTAAAAACATGTTTCCTCAATTATTACAATACAGTATATCAAACATGTAAGAAAAAATTTTTCTTTACTTTAAGCATAGAAATTAAATCTTATTGGCAAAAATGCGTATTTTCTACAAAATAAAATGAGTTAAATATCGATATTCCTTCTAAATACTGTAAATTACTTTCTACAAAATTATCTTCATGTAAAGAATTAGAAACTATTTTGTGAAAATTCTACTTATGATGTCTTCACTTTCCTTTCTTTTCCCTTTTACCCTTTTCATTCATTGGTATTTCAACAAAATCTAATGCAAGTATGTTTCCTAATCTATTACAATACAATATTTCAAACATGGATGAAATAATTTTTCTTTAAGCATAGAAATAAAAACTTATTGGCAAAAAAAGTTTATTTTCTACAAAATAAAATAATTAAAAAAACTCGATTTCTTAAATATTGTAAATTACTTTTCACAAAATTATCTTCATGAATTTGAAATTATTTTGCAAAAATTCTACTTATGATGCCTTCACTTTTTTTTCGGTTTTCATTCACTGTTATTTCAACTAAACCTAATTAAAGTACGTTTCTTCAACTATTACTATACAGTATTTCAAACCTGTAAGAAATATTTTTTTAAATATCGCTATTTCATATAAATATCGTATATTACAAAATTACCTTCAAGAATTAAAAACTATTTTGTGAAAATTCTACTTAAGATGCTTTCACTTTTTTAACACTTTATCTCTGTTTTTACAGTATGTATATGTTAAAAAAAACACCATTTTAAGTAAAATAAATGTATGTAAAATATTTATAGTGTCCTTGGAAGCTATATTATTAAATGTACAGATTCTATAGATTTACAGGTTCTAATTCGAATAATTCAATGGGGTTTGCTTTAGCAAATTTAGAAATTTTTATAGATTTTTAAAATATAAAAATCAAATAAACACATTTTTGAAGGTTTAAATGGAATTACCCAGGGTTTTAATTCGAATATTTCACGGGGTTTTGTTTTAAAAGATTTAGAAATTCCCATAGATTTTAAGTGTAAAAATAAAATGAATGAATTTTTGAAGGTTTAAAGGTGACGCTTTCCCTTAAGAACCTTAACTACCCAGACAGGTTCTAATTCGAATATTTCAATACAGTTTGTTTTAAAAGATTTAAAACTTCCAATAGATTTTTAAAATGTAAAAATATATTAAACGAATTTTTGAAAGCTTAAAAGTGATACTTTCCCTTAAATCCTAAACTACCCAGACATGTTCTAATTCGAATATTTCAATGGGGTCTGTTTTAAAAAATTTAGAAATTCCCATAGATTTTTAAAATGTAAAAATATATTGAAAGAATTTTTAAAGGCTTAAAGGTGATGATTTCCCTTAAAAGAACCTTAACTTCCCAGACTGGTTCTATTTCGAATATTTTGGTTTGGTTTGGAGTGCTACGGTCCACTTTTTGTAACACAAGGGATAATGAGACCTGGACCCACAGCTTAAAGCCGATTCCAAACGGCAACTAACATCCATGCCACAGCGGGATTCGAAACCACGAACTCCGATTTCGAAGGCCAGCACCCTAACCAATCGGCCATCATTCGGCTCTAATTCGAATATTTCAATGGGGTTTGTTTTAAAAGATTTAGGAATTCCCATACATTTTTAAAATGTAAAAATAAAATGAAAGAATTTTTTAAAGGTGATGCTTTCCCTTAAGAACCTTCAATTACCCAGATAAAAGGCTAGAGGTGAAGCAGCTGGAGGAATACCCTATAATTTTAAATATTATTAAAATCTAATCTTTTACCGGTCTTGTAACTGCCCCTTTTATTAAGGAATTGAAGGATCATTGCTAATAATCAAATAAAATTAGTTTAAATGAAGTGTAGAAGAAATATTTTATATAATTTAATAGGAAATCATGTGATGTCTCCATAATTTTTTTTTATTATAAAAATCCGTTTCGAGATATTTTTTGGATCTCCTGGTATTACTCCAAGATATTGATTCCCTCGTCAGTTGTGACAACTTTTTCAAGGGATGGTGATTTATGTAAAAAAGCTTTAAAATGCTTTTTCATCAATTTTCTACTACTTTGGAAGGGATTTGTGAGAGATCTTCCTTCCCTATTTTATATTTTTATCTTTAAGAATATATAAATATTGTTATGGTAGCTCATATTAATCCTGCTTAGAATAAAACAAGAAATCTTGGACAGAAAACCATAAGGTTTTGAGATTCGTACTATCGGCATTCAATTTCTGTTATTATTTCTATTAACAGTCTATTAATTAACTACAGTTTCTATTATAATTTCTATTGTCAGTTTACTACTACTTTATGAAGAGTTTAGGGTAATGATTTTCAGCCTGTGTTTTGCAGCACACTGGTGTGACTCGAAAGATTATCAAGTGAGCCGTGATGATGTTTGGTAAATAATTAAAATCCCTATATCAGAATTTAAAAACTGCTGTGTCTTGTTTGTCCCTTCCAATGGGTTTCAAACTTCTATTCATACTATGAGTTTAGCTTTCAACTCGACGAGCATACGTTCGCCTTCATGAACAAGCCATTTATTTTTCCTACTCAGTCGAGAGTTTTTCCTGCAGGTCCCAGAAGGAGTGCATGTCTCTGTTATAAAGAGGTTTAGAAGTAAGACTCTTGACTTTTACTTTTATGAATAGTTAATAATTCCGGAAAGACCAATAAAGAAAATCCTCTGCAATGAAAGCGTCAGGATTTTAAGCATAAACTAAAATAACATACATCTTTGATGATTCTTGGCTTTGTTAAAAAAAGGGGGGGAAATGGGTCTTTTTAATGGTATCTATTTCTCCCTCTGTTCTCACTTTGCCCCTTCAATCTTCATCTCTCTCTCACTCACTCTCACTCTCTTTTCTCTCTATCTCACTCCCTATCTCTCTCGATCTCACTTGCTTTTTTTTTCTCTATATATCTTTCTCTCTTTTTTTTCATTCTGTTTCCCCCCATGTCTCACTACACCCCTCTTTCTCTTCTCTTCTCTCTTTATCTATCTCCATCTTTCTCTTTCACTCTATTTTCTCTGCTGTTTTACCCTCTCTTTCTCTTTCTCTCTTCATCTCCCTCCCTCTCCTGCATTTTCCCCATATCTAAATTCCTCTATCTCTCTTTCACCTTCTTTACCCTTATCTCCCTCTCCCATTTCCCCACTCTTCTTTCACACTATCTCTCCCTTTCTCTTTGTGTGTGTGCATGTTAAGGGGGCTACTAAACAAAAGTTAATATTACAGAAATATTAGAATAACAATTTCCCTACACATTGATTTAAATGAAAAACTAAATCGTTAAAATTAAAAGTGATTTTTAGTGTAATATATGTTAAAACAGAGGGAGCGGTGACAATTCTTCTCGATCATTAGTAGCATCGTTTCTTCCCGCTTTTTATTTGTCTTTAGCCTTATTAATTTAATCTTATATATAACGCTTATATACTGCTGCATGGTTTATTATAGTATTGTAATTTATTCCATATATTTGAATCGTAAAATAGGTCCACTGTCGGAATATCCTACAAATTCAAACTACACCACTGGAAATGGCAGACCAAAACTGGATGTTTTCTGCTTAGTCATGGCTTCTAAATTACGATGACCAAGCGGGAGCAATGTTACTAACGGCCGTAGCATTCCTAAAGCTACACATGCTCTCCTGATGGTGCTAAATGGGTAACAGCTTAGAAGTCGTGTTTAGCATAAAGATATCCGTCTGTATTATAAGCTGCATTGGAAAAAATAAACCTTATGTTAGGTTTTTAGAATAATTGTGGACAATATTTCTCCTGAAGTAGAGGATAGATGGCAGAGAAGAGATGCCGTTTCAGAAAGAAAAAACATTTATAGTATTATCTTGTTCTTACGTTAGTTATTTTTATATTCTATTCCATTTTCTTTTATATACAGTACTACTCGAAAAAAAGTCTACAATTCTGTACAAAATGAAGCTTTTATTTTTTACAGTTCACGTTACCATGTAACCTTCCTTATTTGTCTCGCGTTGAGTTTTAAAATACTAGCCATGAAATACTATACATGATGCGACAACAATTGCTTAATATTTTTTGTAAACTGTGTTTATTTTGTAACCGTGAAGCGCAGCGCCATCTGTAAATATATGTAATACAATAGGGTTCCCTGAGAGCGAGGGGATTAAATCGGCCATATATTCTTTTTTCTTGGTTTTCTTTAAAGTGGATGGTTTGGATGACGTTGGGAGTGTGAATAGTCAAAGTCATTGTAAGTAAATGCTTTATTCTTTTTAATCATAAATCTTATTGGGTTGTCATTTTCCCAGCGCTGATCCAATCCATATTCATTCAATTCTATTTCATTGAGTTTAAGTATTTGGGTATCCCCCTCATTCACATTATTCTTATTTGTTATACATTCCACAGCGTCTTAACATCTCACAGTCATTATTATAAATTCCATGGGATTTAATGAAATCATTTTATAAATGGTATCTATGAACTTTATAAATGTCAATGCATATTTTTTTTTTACATTTTTTGGGGGGTAGAATTTGAGGGGTGGTTAAAGTGCAAAATCCAGCCCCTTGTACGGAGTGAAAATGCTCTTTTAAAGGTTTAATTATGCTGCAGGAACGATGATTATTATCTAAAAGGGTAGGATAAAGAAAAACTAACCAACTTACAGTCGATGGCCATATAGTACAGCGCTGCTTTTAGGTACCGGAATTCATCGGTTAAAATCTCACTGCAGGTATGGATGTTCGTAGCAATTCGGAATCGGCCTTAAGCTGTAGGTCTCGATCTTATTCACCCTCATGTTGAAAAATATAACACCGTAACAAACATAAATAATTTATAAGTGCTGTTTGGATAGACATTTATTTGGGTTTATAAGTGAAAAAATCATATTACTGACTTTTAAAAGTAAAGTAAGTTTAACCACGTATATTTCAAATGAAGTATAGAACTCTTGTATACTTTCTGTTGTGAGTTGGAAATGGCATAAACATAGAAAACCTAAAAGTCCATCCCATGTCTGTCAAAGGCAGAGAAAGAATTTAACAGATGGTTTCGCTCCGAAACCACTGTCCGTTAAAGGGTTAAATGTACTATTGTAACGTACTGGAAATAAAGTAGGCGAGGCCTTCAATGAAACAGGCTAGAATTTTAGGTATTCTTGACTAAATATTTTATTCAATAGAATAAACTATGTACAGCTATGTACAAATTCAGTAGATGATAACATTCAGGGATCTCGCACAGAGATAATATGCACACACAAGGATGCGTGGGATTCCGGAACAGTATGGCTAGGGCTTTCAATCACAAGAGTTGGAAACTCAATTAGTGCCGGGACTAATGCTGACACGATCACTCCGTCTGTCGATTAGCACGGTTGGCTTTCACAGCAAGTTCGGAGGTTCCGAGTGCGTATCACGCTGGGATTCGTGAAGAAAACACAGGATGCAAGTCGATCCAAAATTAGAGTGCAAAGTCACTCTCGGCTGTCTACTTCTATGCAAGAAGTTAACTAACAATCAGCAGATAACGGGAAGGAATTCCCGAGTCGCAGGGCGACTATCTAGCAACAGAGACGCTGGCGGTCTCTAAAAAACAAACTCCAGACACGGAGATACGAGCGGTTCTCGAGCGACCAGGCTCTAGCAGGTAGAAGCCTCGAGAGAAGAACAAAAAGCCTCCGTTCTACTCCTGTCCCTTCTTTTATATCCCGCACTCGCTTCTTTTCTCGGTCCTTCGAGAAACTTCCCGAACCAGGGTGACGTAATCTTGTGGTCACTCCCAAGCCTTCGATCAGCTGTACTGTTCCCAGATGTGGAAGGCATCTCCAGCGACTTAATCAACCTAATGGTCTCTTTTTGTAACCGCTAATGGGCGGCAAGGTGCATTTTAATCATTTACATTCCTCCACAAAGTCGTTCCATTCAGCAGGTTCACAATGGCCAGACGGTGCGGAGCCGGCAACGAACAGTTTTCAATTACGGTACTTAAACCACCTTATTCTATTAGAGGCTAATCGTGAGTCCAGGACGAAAGGTCACCTTTGGTCTCCTCGTTCTTTTTGGGGTCATGTAACGAATCGTTACACTATAAACGCGCACCGACGCGGTCTGCGATGTCCTATTTTCAACTGTAAGTCATTTGGGTATGACTTCACGTGGGTTTCTTATAGGGAGCAGGTATGGAGACGAAATAATCAGCCGTAGGGAAGTTCAAACTTAACAACGTTGATTTATTACAACCAAAAACATTTAAAGACAAATATATGTAAAATCGTCGAGAGAGGAGATCATTCTAAGCAACTTTCTCATTTGAAAGTTCCGCCGGGAGTCCCCTCCCGTTTTTCCTTTGTCAAACAGGAAACCTCGGTTTTGGGTGAGATCGACACCCCCCCCAGTTGACCTTCGTCCTTGGAGTAGCTGATGCGGTAGCACAAAGAACAATTTCTTCTTTCTGTCTATCGTTGACAAAACGGCAGATTTGACACTAATCGTCCGTGCGTCAAAAGGACCATTACTGCCGTTTTCCAATTGTTCGGTGTTTTGAAATGTTCGGCGCCTTACAATGAACCAAAAGTTCGCTTTAACTGACACATTTCTTGATCCCCGACAGAGACGGACGCGATACTTACATGTACCTTAGAGAAATTTTAAAAAACTTGCCTTAAATTTTACAGAAATCTTTCCAGCGTGGATAATCCTGACCTGTATTCGATTCCTGTTTATGATCCTGGAATTCCTTCTACTGCTAAAAGGCCTAAAGTACTTCCTAGTAATCCTGATGCTCCTATACCTCTCGCAAAGTGGAGAAGAAGCAGGTAGCTATGTGCTTTTCTTTGTTTCTTACTAATTTTTCTTTCGTTATATCCTTTTAGTTTCTGGCTTTTAAATTATTATTTTTTTACCTCTGTGTCCGTTGCGATGTCTTCATTCTTCTTTAGAACACGCGTTATGTGCTTTTGAACTAGCTATCTTTTTAGTAATAGGCACTTTTAGAATTTATTTGTTTTTATTAAATTTATGTAAGCATGGTAGCTCATGGTAGTTTTTAGGAAAATCCAACATTCAGGGCTATTATGACTGAATGTTGGTTTTCCAGCAAGTAGAAAAAAAAATTAAATATATGTTTTAAACATTGAAAGATAATTTTACTACATTTAGGTATAATGTAAAAAAAATACTAGTATTTTTTTCTAGTGTGATAAATTTTAAAGCATGAGATACAAAGTTCGTTAAGGAGCAGATTTCCACCTTAATTCGAAAGAGCAGCGTTCATTCGGGCTTGGTATGACCAAGTGGCATTAGACCGACCCACCACACTTTTATTATAAAATTGTTTATTTGTTTCAAGACTGCATTTTTCGAGATTTTCGATAATGCTCTAGCTTTAATAAAACTATTTAGTCTTATTTTTCAAATATTATATTTCTTAAAATAACATAGAAAGTAAACGCCTAATATAAAAAGAAGGAAATTAACTTACCCTTAAATTAGTTTCATATGTTAGTTAATGCTATATGCACATTAGAAACTAAATTTTTACATTGAATTCAATAAAAAAAATATTTTATTCGGTAAACCTAAAACTTTAAAAGTATTTTACATATTCGAATTTTAAAAAAAAAACACTAAAAATTGTTAAGACATTGAATTTTTAAAAAAATCTAAACCTTTTATCCTGCTATAAAATAATTTTTTTAATACAGCAAGCGATACAGAAATTATCCTAACGCCTTAACAAGGCTGCGAGCCGGTTACCCATTTAGCATCACCAGGGCGAAATGTGTAGCTTAAGGTATGCTATAGACATGAGTAACATTACCCCCGCTGGGTCCTCGTAATTTAGAAGCAGGAACCAAGCAGAAATCTCCCAAGCTTGTCCTGCCACCCCCAGAGGTCTCATTTGACAACTTGGAGGACTTTATGACCAACGACATATTTTATGTGTCCCAGTCACCTTTAGCTAACACGGCGGATCTTAAACCAGCTCCAGCACGCACCCGCAAACTTTCAGTCAAGAGAACGCTGCCTTTGGCGACTGAGCTACCGCGGCTCACATCAACAATGTATAAAGGACAATGTATATTTACACTAAAAAAAATGAGGTGATTAATTGTTATATATTGAGTGCCCTATGCTTTTATATTTAGTCACGTGACACATCATAAACAACTGGTCCTTATCCTATAAAAGTTCTTTACGCAATTTTTCTATATTAACTCATTACAATTTTCACATATTTAGCAATATCTAGAAATATTTCATATATTCCTATGTAATAATAGCCTAATTTATTTATACGTCTGTCGTCGATTTTATGAAGCGGTCGGACCTGGAATGGATAGAGGCATCCATAGTTAGCAAAATTCAAAGAGAGTAATGTTTATCTTCTCCTAAACTATAAATCTGATTCTAAAACAAATTGGCATAAATATGCTTCATATCACAGCGAAAAATACTGCCTTCTTTATAACGTTCGAAATCGACCCCTTCCCCTCTTATCGAGCTTTTAAAGCCATTATTTCAACTCCTATTTTCCCCGGTTAAGAGCAGGCGATTAAATTTATCAATTTATGCCATAATAAATAGGTAAAAATAACATTTTTCTAGCATTATGACGTCATTCCTTTAACCATCTCATTGAATCATTTCTTATTTTAAATTATTTAAATTATGCCTTTGTACCGAGGTACTTTCTCACGGTGATTTGCACGTGCATGCATAGCCGTGGGAGGATTTTCCTTGAGGAATTTAGGACCCCAATTATTTACGTCAAGTTTAGGGACCCCTGCAGAGAAGATAGATCACGGAATGGCAGCATAACGGTCAAGCTCGCACAGAGCTGTAAGCGTGAGTTATGGGAGCAGGGGCTAAAAAGTAATGTCAGCTTGAACAAAAAGGGGCTACTTTAATGAGCCCACCTGCACTCCCGAAGGGCATTTGATGTGGGAAAATTTCCCGAAGAGAAGGGATTGGATAAGAAGAAAAAAAGGGGCGTTGGGACCGAGGTGTGGTTTTTGGAAACGTAGTGAGAGCGAGGAGTTGAAGAAGAAGAAGTGGGCAGTCGAGAGAAGTGGGACAAGGATCCACTAGCACCAGCTCGTCCCGTGCGCCCGGACCGACACCGCCCCGCTCACCATCACCAACTCGTCCCGTATGCCCGTGAGGAAAGCCCCTGCCTGCTCCCCTGTGACTTTAATGGAGGTAATTTATAAAATAATATTTACAGTCATTTGACTTAGGCCTCTGTTAATAATAATAATTCCTTATAAAGAGATGTGGGATAATTATAGTGTAAATAGAAGATATAAATGATTGATCATTATGATAACCAAGGATCTATTTGTAAATAAATGTATAGAATAAATGTCTGAATCTATATAAAGTATTATATTCATTCTGTGTTTCCCCCTTGTAACGAACACTGGTGTATAGGTTGTATGTACATTACAACAGCCTTATTTTCCTACGTTTAATCGCTGAACTTAGATATGACGTCAATAATTTTCTTTTATATTTGGCTTAAATAATAGATTAGGTACATATGTGATAATTTTAAATTTAATCATCGATTATTTTTTGTTGCAAGATAATTCTCAACCAAAAAACAAACCATTTTTTTTACCTGCCTCAAAGCGTACTTTACAATTTTGGAAAATTAAAAATTTTACTGATCCCGTCATAAGACTGGCTATATGCTAGTTTAGCATATTTAGCAATAATATTGAGAACTTGGAGGACTTTGTGACCACGGACATATTTTAGGTGCCCCAGTCACCTTTAGTGAACACGGTG
>CM063510.1:72701901-72799401 GCA_032207245.1 Pardosa pseudoannulata
GATAAAGGGAATCGTTTATCTGTCGACGATTGTAGCTCCCATCCTGACTGTAAGTTTCCACAACAGTGGTTTAGGGTGATTAGCCAAAATAGCAGGATGAGGTTAACACTAAAAAAATTGTAAACTAGGTTTCAGAGAGAAAAGTTAAACCCTAAGATTAAAGTTCAGAGGGATTAGTTTTAAACTCCTCTTGGCTAATAAAGGCAAAGTGTAACAGCCCAGCCAATCAGAAAATGTAAAATAGAGGCCACTGGCGATTGTACTGAGAGCCTGTCAAAACTGCAAACAACAATATTGTGAGATGATCAATTCGTTAGAATTTTTTAGAGTTCGCTAGACATCAACAGTTAGTTGCCATTATTAAAATTTGTTAACGATGAAATAAACTCCCCGTAAAAAGAATCCACCTCCTTTTGTGTACATGACTGCTACACATCTCGGTTACATCCAGGGGATATCGTTAAATGTATATGTGTAACTGTAACGAGGCTATTTAGATCTCTATAAAAATAATTAAAATTTCAATTAAATTACGAAAATGAAAATTTTGATATCTAAATCGGAGATAATTAATTTGTACAAATTTTAGGACCTGATTTGAATTAAAGATTTATTGAGGCAAATTACAGTTTGCGATGTGATCCCAAACCGAAGGAATGTCGTAGAGGTTGAAGCTGAAGAAGAAAGAGTCCTTGTGCAATGATTTTAAGTACCCAAGGGCCAAGTTTGCGGTGACCTAATGATAAAATCAATCTAGAGTTACTAAAAACGTAGTAGGTGCCAGGGCCCGACTAAGATACTTTTGAGCCCAGGGCACAATCCAATTCTTGTGCCCTCCACTCCCATGCAAATTTATAGCGACAAGTTATTATCATACTTACAGTCATATAAAAAATTATAGCATTGAATTAGCAAACTGATTTAAGAAATTAACATGAAGGTAATATTCAAAATCAAAAACACCAAATTTTCATTTTACGTAATCATTATTATCTCTGTTTAGCCATGCTAAAAATTAGGGACTTTTAAAGACCTAGAGTGATCCACTTTTTTTATTTTTACCTTCTTACACTCACAATGTCTGTGGTGCAGAAAATAAATAATAATAGAATTAAAAATAATTTAAATTGATGAGATGATTTAATGGTTTATAGTGGTACGTTGCTAATAACCTGTCTTATATGCTATAACCCACAGGATAAAAAGAACATCAGGTTTGTTGAGGGAATTATCAGATAAATAACAGTAAAATTAAAGTAAATAGGAAACAATATAGTTCATGACAAACACAATTACTTCGTACAATAATTTATTAAAACTTAACGATGGTAGCGTAAGTTTGCAGTTTTTCACACTTAATATGTGTTTCAAGCACTCAACTAAATTTTCGTGCCCAGGACACGTGCCCTATGTGACGTGCTATAATCAGATCCTGATAGGTGAAGAAAGGGGTACTTACAGGAGACAAAATCAAATACAAATTATATCAAATCAGAAGTCAAGGGTCTCAGTCAACCAGTAAAATAATTCAAGACGTCCTATTGGTCAAGTGTAGGAGATAGGTGTATTATGGAACAGGAAATAAAAAAAAAAATGGTGTAAACAAAAAAGAGGACAGGGAGTATTTGGAAAACCTAGACACAAAAAATTGAAGAGAGAGCAGCGTGTCAGACCCCGCCACCCGCTTTGAGAATAGGTGTCCATATGCCAAGGAGCTGCAAGACGGTGAGTTATATCTCGTGAGCTGTTCGGTATTAGTGTCTAGGTACCAAGTACCCTTATCATAATCTTCTAGTTATATGACACTTTGTCACAGCTTCATGTTGCATTGATTGCTATGCATTGTTCATTACCATAACTACTGGTTAGTCGAGGTTCCAATCTTATTATCCTTCAATCAAACAACGCGTTGGTTACTCATAATTTTTTATGAAAACGTTCTCACCTCCTCGCTTCCTTGGGAGCGGGAGAGTATTAAATTTTTATTTGGATTACTTTTGCCTTGATGCCTAAATTGATGGTTTGATCGGTTTCACGTTCGGGGATTAAAGTGAAGACTTTCCACTTGGCTAGATACTCCATATTACCCAATTACCTTGACTATGACACTTTGTCTGAAACATCTTGCCTTCTTCTCTCAAGATCCCCTCTTCTGCAAATTACATGCTTGCATTTTTTAATTATTTCAGGTCCTCACTAATATCTTAGTTTAAAAGTATAGACATATTTCATTTCCTCCTAAATCTGAAAATAAAAAAATTGAATCAATTAAATAGATGTCAAAAAAATATTTCATTCTTTCTTACAAGTGTAACAGTTTGGCTGAAAAGTCTATGAATAATAAATATACCATGCAATCCCAAAATACTGTTGGCATAACCTTGCCGACTGTTGCGTCTTTCCACATTTTGGAGTTGATTCATCACGTGCAGTCCACTCAGCTGACTGGCATTGGGACTCTGGTGTGAAATAATAGAGCCATGTTTCATCCATTGTCACATATCGACTCATAATTCGGGTTTATTACGATTAAACAGCTTCAAACACAGCTCAGAATCATCAATTCGTTGTTGGTTTTGGTCAATTGTAAGCTCGTTCGGCACCCACTTTGCACAGAGCTTTCGCATACCTAAATATTCATTCACGCTAAGTCCAACACGTTCCTTTTATACCTTTAGAATCTCATATACCTCATTCAACTTCACTTTACGGTCATCTAAAGTTATTTTGTGAACTTTTTTTATGTTTTCGTCGGTAACAGCCTCTTTGAGGCGTCCACTGCGTCCATCGTCCCTTGTGCTCATTTCTCCTCGTTTAAACTTACCAAACCACCTCTCAACGGTTGATTTTCCTGGTGCAGAGTCCGAATAATGTTTATCAAAACAAGTCTTGGCTTCAACAATATTTTTTTCGCTAAAATCCAATGCTTCATTAACACACGAAATTACTTATTATCCATTGTTTTCAAACTAACAAAAGTTACTTCACTCAAAATACTATATTTCACAAACTAATAGTCCGATAGCTGTCAAATTTATACACGTGTCTTTCGAAAGTTAGGACTAACTGAAAATCATATGGATTTAATACTAGTACCGCCATCTATGTGTCAGCCTACGAACTTTTCAGCCCACCTGTTATATAAATTGTAAAAATTTTGTAATTTAATTTTTATATATAAATATACATTACTACGTTCGTAGTCTCTTCATAGGATCGGGTGAACTTAAGCCTTAAACTAAATGTTTAACACAACGTAAATACTTAAAAGCATTTTTTACGTACTACCCAACTACCTTAAGATTGCTGTCAACAAAATAAAAACTCTTAGAGAGCTACACAACAGTAACCAGCAAAAATATTCATCCCCAATTACACTGAAAATTAGCCCCTATTATTTAGTTTGTCCAGACTTGTTGGGCAAAAAGAACTCCTGATTAATTTCTAGTTGTGACATCATCAAAAACACAAACATCAAATTTATTGGGATTAAAGACACAACAGTAAACTGAACGTCAATATAGTGCAACGGCTTTCCATTGAATGCTCCAATACATCTTTCAATGATTTTGGACCCCAAAGTGAGAATCACATGCTTTTGTTCCCAAGAGACTAAAGATTATTCAGCTCTCTTTGGAAGGCAAGAGTGAACCCTGATCATATAATCTAGCTCAAAAAACACACAGTTCTAGAATTTAGGTATTGCAAAAGAGAAACCATTTTCTTGGGATATCTGTAAAATGTGGCCAGTGCACAGAAAATTAGAAATTATTCCAGCAATAGTTTTGAGAGGTGGGTAAGGTAATTTAAAGGCGTTAAAGACACAACAGAAAACAATGTCAACATAGTGCAACGGCTCTCCATTGAATGCCCTAAGATTCTTTCAATGATTTTGGAACCCAGAGTGAGAATCACATGATTTTGTTCCCAGGAGACTAAAAATTGTTCAGCTCATTTCGGAAGGCAAGATTTTGAACCCTGATCATATAATCTAACTTAAAAAAAAACACAGTTCTAGAATTTAGGTATTGCAAAAGAGAAACCATTTTCTTGGGACATCTGTAAAATGTATGTGGCCAGTGCACAGAAAATTAGTAATTATTCCAGCATTAGTTTTGAGAGGTGGGTAAGGTAATTTATTGGCGTTAAAGACACAATAGAAAACAATGTCAATATAGTGCAACGGCTCTCCATTGAATGCCCCAAGATTCTTTCAATGATTTTGGATCCCTGTTTGAGAATCACATGATTTTGTTCCCAAGAGACTAAAGATTGTTCAGTTCTTTTTGGAAGGCAAGATTTTGAACCCTGATCATATAATCTAACTTAAAAAACACAGGGTTCTACAATTAAGGTATTGCAAAAGAGAAACTATTTTCTTGGAACATCTGTAAAATATGGCCAGAGCACAGAAAATTAGTAATTACTCCAGCATTAGTTTTGAGAGGTGAGTAAGAAGAATTTAGGTCAAAGAACATTCCTTTACTTGACATTTTACAGCTGGGGAACTAGATATTGGTATTGTAAAAAGAGAAGGGGTTAAAGGAAAAATTTAGATATCTATTTTAGAGGTACAATTATTAATTATTAATTACATAATTATTATCAATTATTTTACGTCGAAGTATTTTACGGATTGACCGAGACCCTTGACTTCTGATTTGATATAATTTGTATTTGATTTTATCTCCTGATATATTTCATATATTAATATATTCAGGGTATCTGCCAAAATAAAATTCTTCAAATCCATTACTTTTCATGACTTTCCCTGATTTAGCAGATCATTTTCCATGATTTTAAAAAGCTTTTGTTAAAGTATATATGAATAAAACTTCTGATGTACATACAAATAAAATACAAGTTTTTAGAGAAATTACTGGAATTTTATCATAAAAAAATATAAACTTACTTTATAAGTGTTAATAAACTCACATACATAAAAAAAAATTGTTGTATCTACATACCTAAGTTTAATCATATAGCAATTTCTCAATCAAAATGTTTCCAATTTGAATTCAGGGTACTTTGGTATTATCCAGGTGACCATGAATAATAGCCAAATATAACCCTATAATGTTTATATACAATATCCCTAGAGATAAACTTACATTTTGTGCAAAAATCTTAACTAATTTTTATTAAAAAATAATTATTATTATATTAATAAAATTTTAGTTTAAAATTTAAGAAAAAATCAGAATAATATACATTTACCCACCCATTAAGCTTTCTTGCTTTGAGTTTCCTTGGTGAACAAATTTTACTTGGCAATATGGTCAATAGGATAATACATAAATGCCAAACTCAGTAACTTCAGCCAAATGACAAGTAAAAATAGAATTAAACAATTCAATGCATTTTTTTTTTAATCAATAGTTTAGCGGATCCATGACTTTTACTCATTTTACTTGAAAAATCAAGACTTTCCATGACAAAATTAATCCATTGTCTAAATCCATGATTTTCCATGACTTTCCAGGTGCGCGGAAACCAAGTATATTATTTTGATATAGTTATAATTTTATTTTGATATAAATATTTATTTTTGATATTAATATTTATTTTGATATATTTCATATAACTAATTATTTCTTGAGAAAATCAATACTCAAATTTTGTGTTCAATTTTGGATCATTCATGGGTAAAAGGTTAATGAAAAATCATTAATACATAAAATTATGGTATACAAAAGCAACACAACAGTATAATATATTAGAATTTATTTACTTGCTACAAGAAGCCAAACAATACACAAAAACTAGAAATGAGAGTGTAACACCAAAATGCAAAATTGGAATGTTCTAAATGATTGTCAAAAAGCATGAACTTATGGAGAAAATTCATACAAACATAGCTAACATATAAAAAGTAGATCTCAGAATAAAATAAATATCTTCAGTGTGAATGAAACAAAACATTCACATCATATGGTTTTTATGTTTACATTATTTACAATGTTCATCATACTGTTTAACATAAAATAATTGAAACCAGGACACTACAGTGGACTAAGAAATCATACACAAAAAACTATAACACTTTTTAGCAGTTACGTTATCTAAGTTAAATACAATCAACAAATGTTTTATCACAGAATCTAGAGGAAAAGAGGAAGGTTTTTATTTTAAAAAATGTATACAGATTTCATAACATTTCCTCAATTATCATCAAGCTTTCAAACCAGAAGCTGGAAAATAATAATTTTACATGCAACAAAGGAGTCTATAAGGAAGACAATAAAAAAGTAATAGCATTTTTCACAATGCATGTGTGTAGAAATAACAGAAAAGAAAAAAACAAAATCTGGATATTTATTTTTGTTGTTTACATTTCATTGTAAAAAATGAAATATTTTCCAGAAGAAATATTTTAACCAGTTTAACATTAAAGCATCTATTGAAATATTCACAGTAGATGTTTTATAACGTAATTTCAAAGAGCAGTATAGATTAAATAAAAAAATGTATATATATATATATATATATATATATATATATATATATATATACATATGTGTGTATGTGTATGTTCAAAACTGATACTTAGTTATGCTTATATCTCATAGTAAAAATCTCCATGTAGCACAAAAACAGGATGTCTTGACATCTTTTAAACAAATTGATTCACTACTAGGATTTCTGAAAAATGTTTATTGAAAGTCTTTAACAAAAACTTCACTAATGTACGATCCAAGAAAAGATAAATCTAAAACCAACTTAGCAATTAAGTATTATCAACACAAATACCTTTCTAATTTTAATAACAACTGAGTCACTTTATACTTAGATTCATCAACATTCACCATAAAAATTTCATTATCCAAGACAAATAAGAATCATCCATCATACATCAATACAGCATACTTGATTTATTCTATTTTATTCAATTAAAAATTAGCGAATTTCGTAGCTTTGTTTAAACTGATTCACATTAAAAACTGTACCTTCACGCTGATCTTAATAAATGATGCAAATTTAGAAGCCATTACATTTATACACTAAACACAATAAAATTGATTTTATTCAAGAAACACCAAAAACTTGAGAGTATGTCCACTGCAGTGTCACATCAATGTGCAAAAATATATAAATTAAATTTATTTCTCACAGTAAGTAAAATGCCCATCGGGATAAAGCTAATAAAAAAGTGCAACATATTTGGCACATGTTTTGTAAAATTTATTGTAACACCTATAACCAGGACAATTTTAACATCAATATGCAGTGTTAACACGAGTGTTACAATAGCTTTGTTATATATATATATATATTTATTTATTAGAATTATTTATTGTGCATATGAATGAAATGTGTCTAAAATTGTTGAAGTCCAAAAACTCATCTCACCAATGACGCTTCAACATTTGGAGAAATACAGAAAAAATAATAAATTTCAAATCTTAAAAAAATGCAAATTGTATGTGCATTTCCTTTTAACTATTCATTAATATATATACACATACACCTCCACATGGGGAAAAATTTTTTAAAATCAAGATATATTTTAATCTGTTGGGGCAAAATGTGACATTGAGCTAAGCTGTGAATAAGCTCTGAAATTGAAGAAGGTGCTAAAGAGAAACCAGTCCATGCACAATAAGGTCCTGATAAAATTCTCATACATATGTTTCAACTCAAGAACTGCAACCATACAGAAAAATTCAATTTTATACACAACAGCAATTTATGCAATGTTTAAAAAACCTACATAGAATAGAATAGTTAACAAAAATGAATTATACATACATACAGCTACCAACTATTTAACACTAAAACTATGGTGTTTGCTAAAATTACAGCAAGGAGTCATTCTGAACTGTGTTAAAAATCTGCATATTTCATTACTTTAATAGTATATGCTATTATAAATAAAATTTACTAGATCTAAATTTCAAAATTTCTTTATTCAATAGAGTGAGATATTAGATAATATGTGTAACAAATAATTTATTATATAATATCAAAAGATATATGTAACAAATAATTTATTAACTGTGTATTGTGGTTTTACTCCATACTAATATTAAAGGATACTTTAGATTACCCATTCCAAATCTGCATACTATAGCGATTTTAGAAAAGCTAATGAGCACAAGGGTAATGCAATAAATGGAAAGAATCACACATTTCTATTATTCATTACGTTGTGTATGAGCAGAAGAGATTAGTAACTAATAAATACATTTATATTTAAATCTTCAAAAGGAAATCAAATGTAATAATCATTTATTTGTGACTTATTATTGTTATTTATTTTGTATTCAATTTTCCATTTTTATTTTACACTCAATGTTCTACTTTGTTTAGCAGGCTTGATAATTTTGTTCCACTTGTATGGCAACAGTTTGTTACAACAATTAGTCTTGTTACTTTTAGTAACAAGAACTATAACTGAAAGAATGTTGGTTGCATACTGCTGCTGACATTATATATTTATTAAAACAGTTTTAATTTGTAAGATTGGTTTTTGTTTCGAAATACTATACATATTATACAGTATTTATATAGTAAATATACTGTAGCAGTTTCCGCTAATCACACAGATGTCAGAAGCTGATGTTTCGGTAGAGCCACCGATTAGGCTGAAGCCACTGAAACTGACTCTCCCTATGGCTGCATGATTGGTTTTCCTGGAAATGCCTACCTTGACCGTATAAAAGCCGGCAGACTGGTGTTCTACCTGCTCTTTTCCTCTCTCACCATGTATGCACAACTTCGTACACTCATCTCGACGTCGAGAAATTATGTTCAAGTTTTACGTTTTCTGTAACTTATTATTTGGTTTGTTCATTAAATTATTTGCTGAGTTGAGAATGTTTCTTAGCTAAATTAGTCAAATGCCAAATTGGTGGCCCATTACTAGTGGATAAGCCGCATTTGCAACCTGCTTTCATCGTCTTCTACTGCTGTGTGTGATTTGACATCAATGGATACCGACTTTGTGAAGCCAACAATCTTATATTAAATTTGATTTCAACAAATATTTTTGCTATATAAATACTACAGATATACCCATTTAAATTAAAATTTATTACATTGGTAAAGCAAACTGATATAAGAAAATCAATAAAAGGAACTTCTTTTAATGCAAGCCTTATAAGAGAAATAAAAAGTTCACAGTAGATCAAAATGGCTCCTTCTGTAATTCTAGTGTTAAGAAAAGAAGAAAGGGGAAGTTTTTAATCAAGAAAATCCCAGCAATTCTCAAATGTAGCAGGAAAAAGAAAAATTTGATCCTGAATAAAATAGAAATGAAGGAATCAAATTGCTCAACAATTAATTTCATTAACTACAGATAATGACTAGCTTTATAGGAGTAAAATGGGAAAATTAAGCATAACCTAATTCTAAAAACTCCTCTTAAAATGTATTACCAGTTAGTAGCTAAGAAATGTATTAAGACAATTTTAAAAGATATAATAAAGCAATCAGATATTCAAATATTGTATAAAAGATCAGCATTATGATAATGTGACATCCATACCATAAAACTTTAAAATTTTGTTTTCTTCATTAATTTTATTTTTAGGTGTGTATATTTCTAATGTTAATTCTTTAAGTTCTTTTGATCTACAAAAGCAGGAAAAAAAATGTTAGAATGAATAACTAAAGAAATATTTGAAGGTAAAACAAAACTGCAGTAATATTCATTGACTTGCTTATAAAATACTATATTTTATATCAGTAAAGGAAAATTTATATAAATTCTGAAAATACATGAATTTAGAATAAAAAAATATATATACAAAAGGTATCAGCCAGAGCACTAAAATTGAGCATTTTAAAGGTAAAACTTTAAAGTGAATCTGTAACATAAAATTGTACTAATGCAAAGCTTTATGACAAAAAAAAAATAAATAAAAAGGGTGACAGAAAATAATAGCTGCCAGATGATTCTTTCATAGAAGTAATTCAAAATTAATCCTCATTTAATTGAGTACTCACCAAATAGTTAAATATTATGCTTCTTTGAAAGGTAAAAAATACTCTGAAAATTTCATATCTAATAAACACTTAAGGTATGCATCAAATGTTTCTCAAACTTTATTCTAAAAATAGAACAAATATTCCAATTATATTTTACTTAGCACCAGCATACATATATAGCAATAACCTTCAATGTAACCATGTGGGTAAAATTTGAAAACAGGGATATTTAATTTTAAAATTTCAGCTATGATTCCTTAAAGGTATCAGAATTAAGATATATTTTCTAATCAAAGTTTACAATTGTACAAATTACAATATAATATCACTGAAAATAACTCTTAATACACAACTGTCAAGTATCAATTTGTAAACTTATTGCCTTTACTATGTATAATCAGTTACCATGGATTGACCCAGTAACACTAGAAGAAAAGTTCAATTCAATGACTTAAAATAAAAAATTTAAAAACAAAAAAATAAGTTATTCAAGGATTGATTTATAATAGTTTTTATAAAAATTAAGCTTTTATTAAACTTTTCAAAACACAGAATTTTTTTATCTTAATTCTGTTTAACCCTTTGATGCACACGAAATCACATGTATATATTTTCTCTACTTTTTAGACATGAATAGATGTTTCAATTTTCTACGTTTTCAACACTTCAAATTAGCAACAGATGCTACACTAAAATGTTTCTTTTTCTTTAAAATATATTTTGTTTAAACTTGCTTTATATTAAATTTAATTTTTCCAAATTTTTCTAAATATTTCTCATTTATAAGGTTCATAGTAACATACATAAAGAAATTACATTAAATCCCAAAATTTTTTAATCATGCATGTCAAAGGGTAATGTGATATTCTTTTAATTACAAATGATGTTATTTAGATATATGTCAGTATGAGAAACATCATCAGCCTCAATAAATGTAACGATGAAAATCTACAGTACTTTTACAAAGAAACAAACCAGAAAAGAAGTATACTCTCCAAACAGGATTTGGAAGTAAAACTGCAAACATAAAACTAGTACATTCCACAGTGATTTTTACAGTTAAAAAAAAGACATAAAACTAAAAATATAAGCAAAATAAATGCAGGAAATATTAAATGGATAAACAAAAATCTTTGAATAAAAATAAAAGTAAACATACCAAGTTATATAAACGGGAAATTAAAAAAAAAAAACCAACTAATACTTAAAAAAAAAAAAAAAAGACTATTTTGCATCTATTTTTAAAGTCTACAATACTGTATTCTTTCATCTTTTCTTCCAATAAAGAAAAGATGAAGAATTTTTATACCATAGGCTATGTATGCACTCGAAAATCAGAGACAAAAATATATAAAAACATAGTTTTCCAATACAAAGAGGCATAAGCATTTCATATTTGTACAATTCACTAACAACATATTTTAGCACATTTATGTTATATTTATATAGTTATATTTGATACTAGAAAAATACAAAGTTTAACATCTAACAAGTATGTAAAATTGTAATATCACATAGGTACCCATAAATAAGTATCAGGCTTCAAAAATTTAGGTATAAAGAGTAAAAATGCAAAACTGCCAAGAATGACACCAAGAATATATAGATATACATGAAAATTTTTCATACAGTCATACAACATCAATAGATTGCATACTAGGGCAACCAGGTTTACAAATACTAAATCTGAATTATTCAAAGTCTGCTAAAGTTTAATAAACACATCCACCTCTTTCATAAGTATGAACATCAGTAAAATATAACACTGGCAAAGTGAAAATAAAATTTATAGTAACTGAAATTAATGAATAAGATGGAAATACTAGTAGTTTAAGCAGACAATAATACTAAATCATTATTAAAAGAATTTTTAAAGCCTGTGATTTCAATATATAGCATATATTACCAAATATAAGCTATTCATGCATGAGTCGAGAGTGCCTTTTTTCATCAGAAATTTGTCTTAAATCAAAAACTTGTTAAAATTGAAAGGGGGGAAATTAAGTCAAATTCAACTAGTTTAGCCTGCTTGTTACCATTTTTGGCTAATAAGCCAAAAGTGGTGCCAAGTAGAAAAGCAAGCAAAATGCCTTCCAATCAAATTGCTGTAAAACCGAATACTAGACTATAAAGTAAATACAGCTAAACCATCATAGTGGACACCTCTATTTAAGGCTTTTGCTTTCTGAGGCAATCTGCTTTCTGTACTATTATGTGTCTTTTTTTTTTTTTTTTTAAGATGAGCAAGAAGATAAATTCTTATTTGGCAAATTTCAAACTACAAGTGATCATGTTTGTGTGAAAGTAAATTAAATAATTATTTGGAAATTAAGATTCTGACATGGACTTTAAAAGAATTTGCATCACATTTTGGCAACACAACACACTAACATTATACAATTTTGGAAAATAAAACTAATTTGCATAAAGCAAATAGTTTATTTCATTTAAAATTAAATTTTCCTAAACTTAAGCATAATAAACTAAATTAATTTTAGCAATATTTGGTTATTGTTCAAATGCAGCTAACAAAATAGTTTTTTGTTTTTTTGTTTTTTGCATTATTAGCAAATTAGCAAATAAGCCAACCCCTTTCCTTAGTTTTAGAAAAAGTTCCAAAAATTCTCGACTTATACATAAATATACACAGTATTTAAAAATCTGAAACTTAATCGAATCCATAATGTATATGACAAGCAAACTACATACATTCTAATTAAAGAACATATTAGTTGCTGTGAATTACTAAACCAATTATTGAAATTAAAGTATATTAAAAGCTTTAAAGCAACTAAAGCTAGTAAAAAAATTTACATACAATTATTAATACCTGATACATGAAAAAATATATTCACATGCTAATGCCAATAAAAAATCAAGTTTGATTACACAACAAATAAATGTAAATTAATCTATCTAATAGAAAAATATGTTTATATGTCTTATTCTTAAAGCAACACTTAAAAATATACTCAGATGTTTTACGGAAATATAAATTTAAATTCATATTCAAATAATACATTTACAAATTTTGCATACAACACTGATTATATTACAACAAAACACTAATTTTACACACTTTAAGAATACTTGAAAATCATTTATGAAAAAAGAAATAACTGAAATATGTTGCTGTGCAAAACTACTCTACATAAAAAGGGAAAATTTTATATAACATACCCCTTTCTCTAACGATAATCAAATCAAATGTACAAATCAGATGTTATATATATTTCATTAAAACTTGCGAATAATTCAATTATATTCCAATTTAAACAACCTTAACTACAAGATATTAACCATTAAACAAAATAATTGAAACTTTGTTTTGCAATTTAAGGTACTTTTTTTTAAACTGTCAATTAATTCAAAAAATTAGGTAAGAAAAGGCTTCTTGAATATTTGCTAAAAATTATTAGCAAATAAATAACATAACTCTCTAATATTTCATGCAAATTGTTACCAAATGTAGTAAAGCTTTTTTAAAATTTTTTCTTAAAAAAGCTTTTAAAATATATTCTAAATTTGAGTCCCACACACCCTTATTAACTGTTATATTTACATGCATTTGTGAAAGATTATATATATCTCTAGTATTACAATGTTTAATGCTAAATAAAACTATTCAGCACGATGCACCCCAGCCAAATGTAACAATTTGCTACAAAAGAGCAATATTTATAAGAGTTATGATACTTCCTCTCGATACATTACTGTATTTATACAAATACAGTGAAGATGAAAAAATATTCAATCCATTCAGGATAAGTATATTAAGTTTAATCAATGCACATTTTGTAAATGTGCAGGACATTGATTAAATCAGCAAGGGATAACATGTATGTTAAGTTCTATTAATATATTTATTAAAAGTTTACCAAAGCAAACACAAAAACAGTACTTTCAACATAAACAGCTTCTAAAATACTTTAAATCAATTACTTTAATCTTGCTGTACCTAAAAATAAATTTTATGTGCAAAATATGGAAATCGGAATAAAACTCAACTCTGAAATAGACCATGCATTTTAATAAATTTGAGAATTTACCATAATTACAATATTAATAATACTGTGAATAGCTTATTTTACAAAAAGTGGTGAATTATACTTTTTAAGCAATAGAATAATCAAAGAAATGCATTTGTAAAACATAAAATAAGCTGCTAAATATCTTACTGGGTAATACATCACTATTAAAATTATTTAACATATTTACATAATTATTGAACCTTTTTTAAAAAAAAATTCAAAATTGCTAAGAATAGTTAAGGAATGCATATGAAAAGGTTGCCAATAAGTTAGAGACTTACAGAAACAAACATATTATAAATAATATCCAAGTTCCCATAGAATGCATCACATTCACAAGACATACACTTTAAATATTACAAGAGAAATAGAAAATAATGGAAGTTAAAATGATTGGTGCAAATTTAAATTACCAAAAGATAAAACAACTATTCAAGAAATTACAATCTGTGACTAGATATTTAATAACTGTTTACGATCATAAATATGAATTTTTGATCTGAAATTAAAAACATAAAAAAGAATATCATAAAAGAGATATTCCAGGGTTTAAAAATTGTTGCTTAAAAACTAACAAATAACAAAATAAAACTGGTGGTCCATGAAGCCAACTGTAAAGAATTCTTTAAAATCAAATAATACTGTAATAAAAGAACAGAAATGGTTAAAGCAACAAACACTTCTCACACATCAGAAATCACAAATCAATCCCAAAAAGCTGAGAAGACTCCATTAAATACACATAATATCTTTAACAGCAGCTACATTACAGAAGGCTCAAAAGATATGACAATGAAGCCACCAGGAGTGGGTTGTGCCATCATAACATTTCTTCCAGTTAGCTCTGATTGTGGTCTAACTGTCTGGAGAAACTTTTGTAGAAGTGGAAGGATCCAGACCCATAGTCTGACATACCCAGCCAGCAAAATCAACTTCTTCTGCTTCAGATCGCTTTACAAATGCATGTGTCTGAAATGAAATTCATAAAAGTATACAAATCACTCTATATACCCTATACTTATCTCCAAATAAAACTGCTTTCTATCAGAGAATAGTAAATAAATGAATTTTCATCTTAACTTTATTCTTATATAAAGCATATCACTTATATAGTCAAAAATTAATGATGTTATAAATATTCAGCCTTGGTTTTAAGCTTATTTGGCCAAATATATTCAGCCAAATATTGTTAGAAACTTGGCTGTAAATACAAAAAAAGAGATCAGAAAAAAAAAGATTTTTTTAATTATATTTAACTTTATATTTAAAATTATAATATTTATATTTAAGATTTTTTTAATTATATTTAACTTTATATTTAAAATTATAATATTTATATTTCAGATTTTTCAAAGTATATTTAACAATGAATATTGTAGAGTTATATTTCACTGCATTAATTATTAGAAAATCTAATATTTACTAAATTAAAATTGCATAATACATAGAGTTATCACTACAGAGTGAGAATGCAAAAAAATTGTGTATTTTCTTTTATTCTTGTATTAAAAAATTATTACTTATTTAGCCAAATATTCAGCTAAATATTGAACAATATTCAGCCAAATGTTGTTAGAAATTTGGCTGTAAATACAAAAAAGAAGTAAGAAAAAAAAGATTTTTTTAATTATATTTTATATTTAAAATTATAATATTTATATTTATGATTTTTCAAACTATATTTAACAATGAATATTGTAGAATTATATTTCACTGCATTAATTATTAGAAAATCTAATATTTACTAAATTAAAGTTGCATAATACATAAAATCAGTGTTATCATTACAGAATGAGAATGCAAAAAACTTGTGTATTTTCTTTTCTTCTTGTGTTAAAAAATTATTATTTATTTGGCCGAATACTCAGCCAAATATTGTTAGAAAATTGGCTGTAAATGCAAAAAAAGAGATAAGAAAAAAAAGACTTTATTAATTATATTCAACTTTATATTTAAAATTATAATATTCATATTTTAAGATTTTTCAAAGTATATTTCACAATGGATATTGTAAAGTTATATTTCACTCCATTAATTATTAGAAAATGTAATATTTATTACATTAAAGTTGCATAATACATAATAAAGTCAGTGTTATCACTACACAGTGAGAATGCAAAAAACTTGTGTATTTTCTTTTCTTCTTGTATTAAAAAACTTTTACTTATTTGGCCGAATATTCAGCCAAATATTGTTAGAAATTTGGCTGTAAATACAAAAAAGAGATAAGAAAAAAAAAGATTTATTTTAATAATATTTAACTTTATATTTAAAATTATAATATTCATATTTAAGATTTTTCAAAGTATATTTAACACTGAACGTAAAGTTATATTTCACTGCATTAATTATTAGAAAATCTAATATTTACTAAATTAAAGTTGCATAATACATAAAGTCAGTGTTATCACTACAGAGTGAGAATGCAAAAAACTTGTGTATTTTCTTTTTTTCTTGTATTAAAAAATTATTACTGTGCAAAATTCACACTTAAAAACAGCTTCATTATACTCTAAATTCTCACATTTCGAAAAACTTGTGCATTCTTTACATTTTGGATAAATTAATTTCCTTATATGAAAAATTCTCGCATAATTTTGTTAAATATTTTCCTTCTATGCAAAATACTTGCATTTAATACTTTTACCTCTATTCTTATCTTTTGTTTGGCAGTAAACAATAACATGCACATTATATTAATATGTGCATAAATTCTTTCTCAGAAGAAACTAGTGTTATACATAGCACTGAAGACTTGACTATCAACTACCTTAGCCAGAACACAGTTTTGTAACAATCAAATTCACCATTTTAGACACAAAGAGAATCTTAGTAAATTATACAAAAGACTTTTTCAATGTCTATTTGTATTTTCTTTTAACTTTTAGATATCTCACTCTGTTTTATAAAACGGTGAGAAATTCTTACCAAATTTTTTTCTCTAATGAGAACCTATAAGTGTATTTAATAGTGATAGATAAATAAAAAAGTTTTCTCATTGCATACATATTTAAATAAGCATTGAAACCTTTTATACTAAAATGAAAATATGTGTCTTAATATACTACTTGAATCGACAATTAAATTTTTTTTATGGTGAATAACCCTTGATAATATCAATATATCATTAACCCTCTGACTGCTCATCCCACGATTTCCACAAGCAATTCAAATGTAGCAAAATTTGCTCATCCCACGATTTTTGCAGGCATGTGTTTTTCTTCCTTCATTAAGAAACACATTTCGCCTTTTCACCATTTAAGCAGTGGAATAAATTATATACAGTATTAGACATTTAATTAGGTAATAAATAGAATTATATAACTGTAACTGTAGTTATATTAGATAATGGAATTATGGATAGTATGTTATAAATAGAAATTAACTGTATTTAAATTGAAATTTGTTAATAAATAAATTTTTATGTGATAACATCTGAAATTAGTTTTTCTGAAAGCTTAGTTTCTCATGATAAAAGTCAATATAAAAATTTTTTTCTAGAAAAAAAATTAGTATTTCAATTCTCTAATTTATATATATACTTAAACTATGCAACAAAAAAAAATACGCAATTTTTAGAGAGATCTCGGTTTACAAATTGAGCAGCCAAAGGGTTAAAATGCAGCATAAATATTTTATGAATTGTATGTTGTAAGTCAACTTAAAAATATGTTAATCATACACCATTGCTTGTGTACAAGTTAGCATACAGGTTTCTTCTCCAAAATAATAAAATAGCTCTTAGTTTTATTTATATTCTAATACTGCAAAAAATAAATAAAAACTTCAAGGGTAAATCAGCCTTTTGAATAATTAGCAATGGTTAAAAATTTTATAGATAAATAACTAAATTTCTAACTACCTTTTAATAATATATGCTTATAAATGACAGGTAATGGTAATATATCTGACACATATCATTTTCATCTTAGATAAAACTAAAAAAAAATCTATCCTGATTTTACAGTAATAAAAGCAAATTGTGAAAAAAAGAACCTATAAAATTAGTTTCACATCTTTTTCTTTAAATTATAGATAATAAATTTTAAGAAACTAAAATAAGAAATTTTTAAACACTTAAAATTTATTTTAAATATATAGATTAATAAACTGCTTTTAAGAGACTTAAGCATAAATAAAAATATACTACTTACGGTTAAAAACTTAAGATCAGCTCTTTCTGCAGGGTTTTTCTTCAAACTACATAAAATAATTCAATAATTTTAGAAACATACAGAAAATAATTTAATAATTTTTACATAGAGGTAAAAAAATTAATAAACTAAAACTTTTATCCTGCATTTGAAATAAACATTCATACATATTTATCATAATTATGGTAATAACTTTAATACATTTCTTAACATTTTATAAAGTGCCAAAAGAATACTGATTTAAGTGAATTCAGGTAATTTATAAAACATTATGGTTTATTCTGAATTCTTCCATCTACATTAATGATACTTGGTGTTCCTATATACTTCTAGGGGTTTGTGTGATTTCAGGAGTCTATTAATAAAAATTATTTTGGGGGTGCATGGAGATTGTTTAAGTGTACATCAAAAGTTTAACACAGTATAATAATTGTAACCCATTTTCATTTTTACTAAAGTTAAATAAATAAAACATTAGCTACCATTTTCCTGTCCTTCACTTATTTAATTCCTTTCTCTTACACCTTAAATTAGCCAGGACAACAGTAAAAATGGAATGCACAGATGTTGTCAGAATAATATTTTTTCTCTTCCCCCTCTGCTGTTTCTATAAAAACACATTTCCCATTTTCTTATTGTATCGAGGTACTTTCCCATGCCGGTCAGCACATGCATGCACAGCTGTGGAAGAAATTTCCAAGAGGAATTTAGATGCAGCTGTTGACTTTGAGTTTTAGACACCCCTGCGGAGGAGTTATAGATCGTGGAATGGCACAAGCGTAAGGGTCAAGCTCTCACAGAGATATAACCATGAGTTATGGGGGCAGGAGCTAAAATATAATGTCAGTTTTCACAAAAGGAACGATTTTAATGAGCCCACCTGCACGCACAAAGGGGGTGCAGATGTGGGAAAATTTCACCAACAAGTGATTTGCAAAAAAAAAGGGGGATGTTAAAACTGAGGTGATGAGTTGCGAAGGAGAGTGAAGAAAAAGGAGTCTAGGTCGGGATTGAAGAGTTGCTGGCCACCCAGAGAGCCCAGAGCAGCAATCGAGTCCCGAACCCACATGCCAGCATAGAGGTACAGCAAAATAATGGCTGCTTCACCAATATCAACACTATTTACGCCCGAAGTCCATCCCCGTCATACAGCCTGATGAAAGTCACAGCCTATTCCTCTGTAATGTCTGGAGGTAAACAGATTTAACATATTCATGATGGTTGTTTAGGACTCAGTAATTAATATTTTGATTAAGAAATAACATATAACAAAAGAGAATTATAATAATTATTGTGTATTGATGAATATAAAATCCAAATAATTGCTGGTTATGTGATATGGAAATTAAGTAGTGTAGTAATTTGTAAATAGTGTACAGAATAAATGTTTTAGTCCAAATATAAGGTATTATATTTTTACTGTGTTTCCCCTTCGTAAACGAACACTGGTGTTAGTGTTGTAGGTACATTACAATACTTATAACACTATTTTAATTCTCCCAAACATAGAGCCATGCATAAATGATTTCAGGCTCACAAATCTCATGAATAGCATTTAAAAATCATATTTTTTTTAATTTAAAATATATAGTTTAATAAATATTGCTTTAAATATCTAAATATTTTTTTTACACATCTATTAAAAACAACAAACGTAAAATTGTAATTTTGTTATTCAGTTGAATAGAGTTATTTCATTAGGAGATCATAAGTGTCTGGCATGAGAAGGGTTTTATGGGCATAAAAAATTTGGGAATCACTGACCTACACCTATAAGTGATCAAAAGATAAAAAAAAAACAAAATACCACATATTACTGGATATTTAAATTGTATTTTCAAGAACATTGCTTTTAATATTCAAAATAAAATCAACACTTTTTTTCCCTGTATTTGATATAATAAATGAATTTTTTTTATATACAAAACAAATATAGCATCAAAAGAATTAATTTAAACATTAAAATGACAGGAGTAAACATTTTGACTGCAGACAAATTGCAAATTCTGACATCCCCCTTGTTTATAATTTCTTCCTTGCTTACTGACTTTTCCTAATGATTCATAAAGAACATGCAGATAAAAAATTATTTATTTTTACTCATTATTATCAAAACTATAAACGTATATAGCTAGAAATGCAGACTTCAGTCATTTTAGCTGCTAAACAAATAACTTAACCTACATTGTGTTTTACATTTTAATTCTTCTTCATGAAATGGGGAAAAAAAAAGAAAAAAATTAGCAAAATTTAAAAAAAAATTAACAAAAAAACGTGGTTTAAAAAACACCTTAGCTTTTATTTCTAAAGACAAATTAATAAACAATTTGTGGTTCATGATATCAAATATATGTTTTACAATAGTTTCAATAAAATCATTAAATATTTAGAGTTTGATTTGAATATAACAAGCTCCAAAAGAACTCTGATAATTTTCCTCTAGTATCAGAAATTTGGATTACACTTAGTAACATCTCACTTTCTTGTAAAGCAAGTGAAAATATAATGGTAAATAGGTAATTATTACCATGTAAAGCATGTTGCCACTGTACATAATATATGTCTCAAAAATTGGATACATTCAGAATTAAATTTTAGCTTAGCTAATGTTAAATAATATATATTGAATGGTTTTCCATAATAAGAAAAAAATTAAAATAGACCCACTAGTAACACCCTTGAAGAAAATGCAGCATACTACGTGCCACAGCCATTTCATAACAATTGAACAAACAACGCAACTGCTAAATTTTTGACATCCCAATCTCAATCAGAAACTTGTTATAATCCAAAATTTGTCTTTAAATGTTTATAATTTTTAACCCTTTCGTGGGCCGTGGGAAGATTATTTCCCACCTACACGATCTTACAAAATACACTTGTGTGAAGTGCAAAACCCATTCTAATATATTAATCTTGTTACTGAAACGATAGGAAGACTGATTCCCACTTTGGTTTTGTGCTGTAATCAATTGTTCGATGGACTGAATAAAATTAGCAGCTCTGTTTTGAAAGTTTGGACATGTGGAGTGAGAAATAAATGACCCACGAAAGGGTTAAAGTAAGTATCAAATATGATATTTATTATAATTTGTGTAACTGAAAGTATTTCTTTAAACAGTGCACTTTATTTTTAGTTATTGTATTTTATTAATTATAGATTAGATATAACTTTATTTCCACACAAATAAAAAAAACATATAAAAGTCATGAACCAAATGGGAAATTAACATAATGCTAATGATAAATTTAATAACTATGTGTACTTAAAAACTTGTTTTGAAAAACAAATCAAGAAAAAAAGTGTGGTATTGGTCCATTTAAAAACAACAGTCAAAGTGACTGCCCCTCGTTTTTTTAAGCACATGAAAAACAGTCTTTCTAGTATTAAATATAAACAGACTGAATTCTAAAAGTTTAGTTTGGAATAATACAATCTACCTTTTTGCTCTTACTATTAAAAACATAAAAGTACTATTTTTTTTTTTTTTTTAATATTTGAAATTAAATTTAAAATTTTTTATTATTTCAAATATTTTGACAAAAATTGTAAAAAATACAAAGTAGCACATAGCAACAAAAGATGCAATTTAAGCAAATATTAACAGACTTTTACCAATAGCTTGGTTTGGACAGATATGGCTTACATTTTTTTCTAAACAAAAGCTAATGAGACTGACACCTACTACTTAAAGCTGATACTAAATGGTTACCATGCTAGTGGTTATTGTGGTTACCATAATCCATACATTTAGTTGTCATGGTTGCTATAATTCATGACCAAAATGGGTTTACCCACAAACTGCTGGGCTGAAGAGCAGCATCCTACAAATTCAAAAAACTGAATTCTAAAGAAATTAAACAATCATTTAGAATATTCTTCTTTAGAATTCAATTAAAATAAATGTGTAGTTAATAATATTTTGACTTGTCTTAAAATGGCAAGAAATTGTAATACTTAAAGTAAAGGAAAGAAATTAGTACATTAAAACTCTTACAATCCAAACTCCAGTTATCTGGATAACTTTAAGAAAATAAATTTGGAAACATCTATTAAGCAGATATATAACTTAACTGCAATGAAATAAGTAAAGGTAGAATAATAGCTGATTTTTAATGATAAAATATGTTTAAGAAATGATATTTTAATACAGTACATAAATTTTAAAAAATGTAAGCACATTGTTTTTAGTAGTTATTGCCTACATGTGTTATAAAGAAATTTCATCTTTTAACCCTTTATATCATCTTAACAAGCCTGAATTTAAAATAAATTTCCTAGAATGATAAAAAAAAAACATTTCATCAAACATGGAAAATAATTTTTTTTTTAATTTTAGAACCGAAAATAAAAATTTATTGGTTAAAGAGTGCATTTTCTACAAGCAAAAAATTGCATATTTCCTATAAATATTGTAAATTACTTTGCACGAAAATTATCTTTACATAAAGGATTTGAAACTATCTTTGAGAGAAATCTTCTATTATTTCCTCATATTTTTTATATAAAAAATATTCATTTTAGCAATAATCATATGATAAATAAAACTTTGATATGGAAAATAACACTTAATATTGCCATTTGATAGGATTCTATGAACAAACTGTGTTATTAGAAGTGTTGCAAGATAGCAACAATCAATAAAACTATCTTTTAAAATTCACTGTGAAAATTACATTAATTTTTGGCTCTGTTGTGGGTCTACCAAATAGTGATACAAAAGGTTAAAAAAATAACCTTTGATCAGTAATTATCTGAATATTCAATTATTCAGATCAAGTTTGGTCCCTATTAATCCAAATAGCTTGGAGTTCTATTCTAGTAAAAATATTAAGCCTAATCAAATATGATGAAATCTTACCACCGATCCACAAGATCTTTGAATTCTGGGGAAAAGACACTAGAAGGTACTGTTGGTGGGGGCTAAAATTGAAAAAAAATTTTCATAAATAAAGAACATTTACACAAATGTGTCATTAAAGGAAAAAGCTTGAATGTTTTTTAATTAATTCAATATATTCCAAAGCTTAAAAATACAAGGGTCATATTAAAAGTAAAGAATATTTGTTTGGGTAGATAATTTAAAGATAATGAAACAAAGCTCTTTTTTTAGGAATACATATGATATCTAAGCTATTTTTTTACATAGTTGTTATACAAATTTAAAAATATTTGTCATAGCATATCCATAGCTTTTTTTATACCTTCTGCATACTTAGTTATCACCAAGTTCTTTAATCAATCATTAATAGCCTCTTTCAGTTTGCTATCACTTCCATAGGGGTTCCCAACCAAAAAATCCTTCAATTTGGGGAAAAGAAGGAAATTACTTGGAGCCAAGTTTGATCCATATGATTTATATTCAAAAACTACCCACTTAAACTGTTGAAGCAACTTCATCATCAATGTAACAGAATGCATACATGGACATATTTAGTTTTCTATAAAAATTAATTTTATTATTGTAAAACAATACACATACCTTTAAAATGATTATCTAAAAATTGGGTTTTTTGTTTTTTGTGTGCATGTAAATGATTGTAATTCTAGAACAGGTGTTGGATAAACTACAAACCATCACTAAATGAGTAACTCATTTGATAATTTCAAGTGACCCACTTAAGTTCAGAAATACAAATATAATACATACAAATAATTACCCGAATTTTCTGCATATAATCCACAGATTATATGATAAAATAACTTTGAATTTTCTTCTAATATGCCAATTTACAAATCTTTCTTAAAAAATAATAGATGGCAGCACTTGCTGATATTTTCACAGAAATTTTTTTACTGATCAGGATAAAAATCCTTTTCAGTGAAGAACACAGCAGTTTAAGTAAAAGTTCCTGACTAAATTAATATTTTCTATTTTGTATATTTATTTCTATCAAGAAATAACACCTGTATAATCTGAAATGGTGGCACTTTGCTGCATTTGCCATTTGTTTTTCATTTTCAGTTTGCTTGATGGTGCCCTAACTCCCGATTAAAATTTTAACACATTGCAAATATCCATATTAAATAAAAATAAAAAAATACATTTTAAGAATTCTGAATTTTTACATCTTTTTTATTTAAATGTGAGTTTGAATAATTTGATTCATTGTTTCTTTATTAATTAATGTAAAATTTTAGAATATATTCTTTCTGTTGTTAAATATAAAATTCTTAAAATCTATCCAAATTTTCACTTGGTTAAATTACTTTAAAGAAAATGTTATCAATAAAGTAAAAGAAATAAAGTAAAGTAAAAGTAATTTCTTTAACACTAGGTGATATGCTTTTTTCCATATGCTTTTCATTTCTGTGAAACGCATGAAATTAAAATAGAATTTTAATATGTGGATTATATGCCACTGAAGGTTATAAGATATTTTTCTCTGAAAATATCATGAAATTCACACCTGCGGATTATAGGCAGGATTAGGGTATATAGTTTATTTTAAACTAAGAACAGTAGCAAGTTAACTACCATAAAACTCACATGATTATATTCCTCTTAAGATATCGAAACTTGACTTGATGAAACTGTTATCACCAGTTCAACATCAGAAGAACCATTGAAATCAAACAGAACATTTAAAAAGTTTATTCATTTATGTTTGTTTTTATAATTATTTGAACTACAGTTTTGAACTTTTGTGTTGTTTTCTTGTATTTCATTCTTAAGCTTGTTTTGTTTCTTATGCTTTGTTATGTTCCATATTGTTTCTATGAGTGTTAAAATAAAAACACTATTGACCAAAAGCGTCTCCTTAAAAATCATATTTTGGTTGGTTTTGAACTGCAGCTATAAAAGTTTGCCAATGCTTTTTCCCAGTTTCATATTAGAACACATGTTTAACCATATGTGTAAAATTACAAAATGGAGGTGGGGCATATATAGAATCAATTACACTAAGTAAATTATATAATGGACCCCTTTAGTTCCCTTGGATATAAATTTTACTCAACTTTACAGAAGCAGCAAAGAATAAAAATCACAAGTACAGTGGACTCTGCTTAATGTGATCAGTCTGGGACACCATGATTTTGATAATAATAAACAATATGCAAAATTAGATAAATTTATGCCCCCTCCTCATTTAATTCACATGTACTAAATTTCAAAACAAAATGAAAAAACACACCTTATATTTATGTATTGTATATTACCCTTTAGAACATAAAAATTGTATACATAATTAAAAAAAATAGTCAATTGTTGACTGCCTACAATTTTTTCTAAGAAGCTCATTGATAAATTGTTGATAATCATGATCAACCAACCTGTCATAACCATTTAAAATTTCGGTCTTTTATTTAATGTTAAATCATTTTGCTTTCTGGCTTCCATATCGACAAGCTGCATGTAAGTGAGCAAGGCATAAAATGTGCATACGCTCCTTCTCAGTTCCAATAAGAATGGGTTGCCTTCTGCTTATATGGCAACCATTGACCACCAGCAGAGTTTCTGAAACATAACAAACAAGAGAAAAATTACAGAAACATGTAATTTCCCACTCCTTTGTTCATTCCCCATTTCCGTAAGTGAAAGAGGAGAATTCTAGGAAATTCAAACAACGGCGAAGGGAAAGAAAAACATGGGTTCCTTCTCAATACATTGTAAATATTCATTTTAGTTTAAGTTCATTCAGTATAGTTCATTCATTTTAGTTTGATCACATAAAGCAATAATTTTAACATACAATTGAATAGAGAAAATCGAGACCAAGTGATTTCGATAACAATAAGCAATTGATAACATTAACCGCAATCACATTAAGCGAAGTCCACTGTATCATCAAAAGAAATTAATACAGTTGACAATATATCTAAAGAATTAGAAAATGATTAGAAATATATCTAAAATATTTTACCTCATTCACAATATAATCTAGAAGTTCAAATATTGACATAACACGGGGACCATCACCATATGGTAGATAAAAACTACCTATAAGAAAAGAAAAATTAAATTTATAAAAATTTTAACTTCCTTAAATTAACTCAATGAAAACAAAAAGCACAAAAAATATAACATACTTGGTCTGTTTTTAGAACTTGGAGAGGGAGATTCACTCTGATCTGCACTTGCTGAGTATTTGGGACCAAATACAGCAGCAAGTTCTTTGGGTTCTGGTGGAGGTATAGGGTAACGTCCAATGGCCATTTCAACAAGTGAAAGACCTAGACTCCATATATCAGATTGAACTGTATAATGTGTGCCTTGCAATCTCTCAGGCTGAAAAAGAACAAATAGCATTAGAGAAAAATATTACTTTAAAGTTAATCTTAAAACCCCTTTTTTTTTTACATGCCACCAAATATCACTAATTAAAATTCAATCCCTTAAAAACAACTTTTATTTACTACTACTTTGTTTTTTAAAGGAAAAATTTATTTTTGCACTTTCTGCTTTTAAAAAAACTGCCTGGAAAAAAGTTACAAATGATTTTCCTTAAATAAAGAAATTAAGTCAAAATTCTATTTACATTTAAAACCCTTTAACCATTTGCATGTGTTGCAGATCTATCTGCACTGCAGCAAAATTTAACATACATTTCTTAATAGGCTTTAAAAAACGCTTTTGTTAACTGTTGCTATCTTGCATCACTGCAATTTGCTTATAGAATCTATACCAAATGGCAATGTTAAATTTTATTTTCACATCAACATTTCGTTATCATTTGATCAGTTTATTTCAGTAATAATAATTTTAACAAGATTATTACTGAAATATATTGTCACAAAGGGGCTTAATGTGGAACACAATAATACACACAGGAAGTAGAGATAATCTAATTTATTAACTCAACCCAAAGAGCAAAGTACAACTGCAAGCTCTGTACAACTCTGAACTCAGAACCCTCTGCAACTGAAAAATCTTTGACTTTTATAGCAGCAGGGAAAGTTCCAGAAATCTGTCTGGGAAGGTGATGAAAGTTTCACTGCACAATGCAGAGAAATGGTGAATATTCCTAAATACTTTTCTGGCAAATTAAAGAAAGGTCCAGAATCTCCATGAATATGAAATAAGATTTAGATTTAGATTCAGGGTGCAGCAGCTATAAGAGCACCAGCACTGCGACCCAAAGCCTATTGTACTGACCCCCCCCCCATTTACTGAAAAAATCCCATTTACAGAAGACTCACAGCGGTAAGTTAAAAATATTAACAATTAAGTCTCAGAGAGACCAATACCTGAGATAAATCTAAGCAGCAGTTTAACAGCAGCTCCCATGGCTCAATGAAGTGATAACCAAGAAATTCAAATCTCTTGGCAGAGTAGTAGTCCCAATCACACAAGATGTGTAAGGAACTCTTGTCTGCACCCCCCTACATACCGGGCTATCTGTGATGCTAACAATGTTAAGGTGCCTCTTGAGGCAACAGTGACCAGTCAACAGGCCAATGGCCACCCTTAGCTCCTTCCTACTGAGCTTAAGTAGCTCATTCGCCCTCATCCAGGGATACCCCTGGTTAAGCTCCTTAGCATGCCTTTGATTACCAGAATTAAGCCAAGCCCTATAAGTCTCCCCCATTAGGAGATCTTTAACAGCCTTTATAACTACATTATTAGGAAGACCAAGTACCAGTTCTGGCCCAATGAAGGGCAGTTCAGAACCGTACTTTGCAAGATTATACGCAATTAATATGAAATAAAGTAGAACATAAATAAAGGAATTAAATAAATAATTACACGGACTTTAAATCCTATCATCGCTACTGGGGTTTGAACTCACGACCTCTTGCTTACGAGACTAGTGTAAAGACCACTCAGCTATAGAGTCTCTAATGCTTCTTTTCAATTCAACAATATTTTGGATTTTTTTTAATTAAAAAAAGATGTGAAAATGCCAGAAGCAGACTTCGTATGAATTTAATTTTAAATTTGTCTATGTAAAGATAATTTTTTACAAAGAAATTTACAATACTTAAATAATTATGCAATTTTTTGTCAGAAAAAAACCTCTGCCTGTGATTTTTTAAAGTTTATTTTGTTTTAAATTATTTTTACATGCTTCAGATTATGTATTCTAACATTTAGGGAAACATTTTTTAATTCAGGGTTATATCCCAGACAGTTTAATGAAAGTTTTTACAAATATATTCCCCCTTTGCCAGAGCTATGATTGATAGAGTACTGTCTTTCATACCACAGTCAGCAGATTCAAATCTCACTGCTGGTATGAATGTGTATAGCTATTGGGAATCAGCTTTAAGCAATAGGTTCAAGTTTCATTATGTAACAAAACAGTAGACTACAGCGCTCCAATTAAAATCCCTTTTCTTAGAAGTCATATCATTCAGAAACAAGTTTTCTGTCTCAGTATGATCTGCTTTTTAAAACAAGTAATTTATTGCCCCTGTCAATTTATAAGTATGTCTCTGCCTACTGAAGGTGAATTTCCTAACAATTTGAAGACACTTTAAAAACACTGCAAATGCTTGGTTTTTTTTTTTTTTTTTTTTTTTTACAAAATCTTTAAAAAAAAACACTGCAGATATATGTTACAGTAGCAAACTACTTTTATTTTAACTTTTAAAAGGATATGAATACATTTAAACTGTTCAAATTTTAAAGATAAATAAAATATAATTATGGGAAACCAGGACTAGTTGTTAGAAAAAAAAATTTCCTTAAGAAACTAGTATAAGTTTTTGTGTAGCCTGAACTTTCCAAGGCTTTTGTAACATAGGAAAAAAATACAATTTAGAAGAAATAATACCAAATGGCACAAAATTTACAATAATACAAGCTCTCTCAGTGTTTTTTATTATAGAATTTCCAATGAATGGTGTAAAAATCGTATGATTTATTGTCATTATCTGGCCAGATGTGTGTTTCTACCAGTGATGATTAAATTTTAATTGAATTTAACTCTAACTGTGTAACAATTATCTCTGGTCTCTCTTAAATGATTTTTTAATACCTTTCCTTGTTGAAAATATAATTCATAACATGATATGAAAGCTGTAAATTATCCATACTTAAAACTCACATTTTCTTTTATGCATCTTTCAAGTATTTTTTATTTTAACTATTAAATAACTGTTTTTCAGTCTTTAAAAAAATTTATTTACAGAACTATTCTGGGGAGGATTTAAAAAATTATTTGATGTGACTAATTATTTTTACACATTTGCAATTTTCTTCACTTTTTCCAGACATTTTTCAGAAGTAGATACCATGAAATCATTATGAAGACTTTTTTTTTTTTTTTTTTGCAAGATAATGGACAATATTTATAATATGTAATTTTTTTGTTTGTTTATTAGTACACTTTTTATACAGCTATATTTTTATACTTATAAACTTTTAAATGTTTTTTACATACTTTAAACCATGCATTTTGTTTGTCAGTGTACTTTTTTTATACATTTATATTTTTATACTTATAAACTTTTAAAAGTATTCTATATGCTTCAAATCATACAAATACTTTAAACACAAAGCAGAGTTTTTTAGATACAAATGATTATAGACCATCAAACGTACACCCTCAGAATCTAGTCAATTCTGTTCTGATTTTGGTTGCATATAAAAATTTCATAATATTGAAAAATAAGAGCTAGTACTAACCGACATGTAAGACCTAGTGCCAACAAATGAATTCGCCATAGAATCAATTAGTTGTCCACTGACTCCAAAGTCACAGATTTTTATCTCACCTCTAGAGTTAACAAGGATATTTGAAGGTTTCACATCTATAAAAAATTGGAATCAGTATATAACAATTTATAAAACTAAGTAAAACATTTTCACTTTGAAAGAAATTGTTTAAAAAAATGATAAGACCAAACAATTTTAAATTCTGTGCCATTTGAAATTCATTATCTTTGCTAAATATTTAAATAACCATGAACTGAAAACTATTGACAGAGCAGATTACCAAACTGACAAAATTGTTATTTCTTCAAGAACAATTCATGTCACTGCTAAATTTGGAATACAAATAAAGTTTTGGTTCAAATCATTAAGTTTAATTTCATTTGGACAAACCAGCTAAGGCCAATTTGTAAATTTATACCAAGATATGCCTTTAAATCAATGACCTTAAATATAGTTTAAAAAACAAAAAAAAATTCAATAAAAAAACAAAACTGTTTATAGCTTAAAATAATAGTATGAACATTTTTTTATTTTCCTTAAATATATATATTTTTTTTTTACAGAGTCATTCTTATAAATTATTTAAAAGATTCTGTTGTGCACTCTAACAGTAAATTAATTAGAATTAAAAATATAAATCTACGTTGTACAAATATGATGCTGCTGTACATATTCTTCAAAAACAAGAATAAAATTATTAAAAAAAAATAAAGAAAGAAATTAAATTAAGAGCTGATATATAATTATTTTAATAAGAAATCAAGATTTACTTGCAGCTTTGGTTTTAATGTTTTTCACTTTTGAAAGATATTAGTGCACAATATACAATAAGCATAATAGAAATAAGTTATAAACAATATATGCACATACATCACATCATGTAACAAATACATTTCAAATGAAGAAAAAATAAAATTTGATGTTATACTTATTGAAAAGAACTTAACAAATTATTAACTTCTATTCATAATTCATAAATTAAGCTTCCAGGAAAGGAGAAAGAGTGAAATAGAGAAAAAGAAGCTATCATAATTTATGGAAGAAATGTTAGATTGTTTATGCATTTAAAACAGACTTTTAGAAGGATCAGTGTTTCCACCAATGCAGTACTTATGTGGACTTTTAAAAATATATTAGTTCTTTATTCATCCTAAATGAGATCTCAGAACAATTACATTCTTAATTCATTCAAATTAATATTCAGATCAGTTTGAATTGGAAAATCAGTTAAAATAACCTCAATAATTTTAACATTCAAAGAAGCTGAAATTATATTCTCAGATAGACTGTAAGGCAAGATGATGAATATGGTATTCTGGCAGACTTGGACTATTTGGATATTATGATCAAGATCTGATTAGGGTTGGTCATTTTGTCGGCAAAATGGTATTTTTGCCAGGACAGTCGAAAAAACTGGATAAAACCTGGTAAAAAATGACAAAATCTAGAAAAATTAGCTGGATTTTAAAAATGTACAAAAAATTAATAATAAATAAATAACAAAATAATAAATAATTTTGTACATAATACAACTAAGACTTAAATCAGAATATTAATTAGTTATTTGACAATTTAAACAATTTAAAATAATTTTCATTGATATTAACAATTAAAATACAATATTCTATTTTTGTAAATAAATTTATATGATGGAGGTAAGGTATAAAAAATTTTTTCTTTATCAATTTAATATAGTAATGTTGTCTTTAATTGTACTGTGTACATACACATATCAGATATATATATTATATAACTACTAAAAACGTTTAAATCTACAGTTTGTAGGGGAAATAAGCTAATAATTATATTAAACACAACATTGCACATAAAAACTTGCAAAATCAATCTTTATTTTATCTTTTTTTTTTTTTTTTTTTTTTTTTTGTATCTCTAGGTATAACTTTAGATTTAGATTACTATTTCAATGACGCATTGAATATTCTATGTTAAAAAAAAAATATTATGTATCTTTAGATTAGAGTTAAAATTAGTAGAAGTTAAAATAGTTACATCTCCATAAATAAAACATATCCATTTTTGCCACTTGGCGAAAAATGGCTAATATGTATTTTTGCCAGGACGGTTTTTACCAGTTTTTTCCATGGTTTTTTCCCCACCTTTGGCAAAAACGTGCCAACCCTAGATCTGATAAGTATTTTAATTCAAATAGTGAAAAATCAGAATTGATGATTTCATATAATGCAGTCTGCAGTAATTAATTTTGCTCATAAAAGTAAAATTTCAAATTTCCATCTGTTATTCAATTTAATCATGTACTACAATATTTTCATCACATAGTATGAGTATTGCATACATAGACTTATTTAGTAGGTTCTTAAGTACATTGATGAATGTAAATATAGTTTCAACATTCTACACCAGTAATTTATTTTTAAGTAATGGTTCCATTTCATGCATTTTTTTTTTTTTAAACTGATATGCTGTATATCATAATACAGGTCAAAATTTTAAAACTGTGACATTCACATGGTGCCATTTGCAATTTACCTAAATGCAGCATTTATGCTAATGGGAACTTTTATGAAATTTTAAATTGGGTTTTATATATTTTTCTCCAAGTGTGGGGTTTACACTGATACAGCTTTTCTTACAAAAATTACATTAAAAAAACACATTTTTCTAAACACAGGTCATTCCTTTTCAAATTATTAACAGAAAAAAACAGAAGAAAGATAAAAACATTTTGTTTTCTTTTTTCTTTAATACTCATTTTTTATCTACTTACTTGGTACTAACAAAGTAAATGAAGGAAGGGAAAAGCTGTAATACAAAATTTAGAAACTATTAAGAGAAGTTTTACACCAAAACTCCTTTGTTATTTCTTTCCAATTACTTTACTTTTTAAGCTACAAACTCTCAACAAACCCATTTTACATCAAGATACTTAGTACTTCTGTAGATCAACTATACCCCATTTTGAAATTTGCACATTCATGTACAACTATAATTCTTAATAATTTCCTTAAAAATAAAACAATGATAAGGGTAATTAAATGATAATGTAAGCATTAGATCTTATAAAGCCATTAACTGCATTTGCCTTTATTTTACAGTATCAAACCCCAAAATACTTACCTCTGTGCATTATTTGATGTTTCTCTCTCAAATAATTGAGTCCTTTTAAAACCTAAAAACAAAGATTAGCAAGTAATAGCAAGTTGTAGATTTATATAACAAAATATACATTAAGGTATTACAGATTAATAAAATTATACATTACATAATTGGCATATCACAATTCCTTTTTAGAATCAAGGAATGTTATAATCTGTCACCACAGACTACTGAATACTGAGAATTAAGAAATTTTTAAAGGATTTAAGGAGTCTTAGTTATTTTTTAAGGACCACACTGTATCTGGTTCTAGAATTTGATGCTTCTTTTTCATTTATTCCATCAGACTTCATGGATTTTTTTTATTATTTCTATTATTATTATTATCTTAAACAAGACAGTGTGGTACAAGTGACTAGATTTTCACATCTTCTATGCATTTATTTATGGAAATTCTTAAGCTTATTCACGTGTGAAGAGCATTTTTTTTTTTTTAACTTTCTACATATTTCATTATTTGACTACTAAAATATGTTTAGATATAAAAGTATCAAGACCAGGCAGAGTAATAAACTACAAATAAAATTTCAGGAAAACATCTAAGAAATTTCAGGACATAATTTTAAAATATGAACTTTAAGCAAATTAGCCCATATACCTAGGAAAAAACATGAAATATCTTTAATAACAAAAGTAAAATAAGCCATGGATGACACCTTGCCTTACATATTAACTCTAATATTTGACTGCTATGCCATACACCAAAACTACTTTGAAAGAAAGGGAGAGGATATTCACACAATATAATCTATTGGTGACAATAATTGCTTGGCTTTCAGTTTTGGATATTTATTTTAAATTTGACAGCTGCTGGCTGTACTTTCATCATTTAATGAAAATGGTGCCTCTTTATGGTTTCAACCTTTAATTGCTATTAGGTGATCTCACAGACTTCACAACTATGTCATCCCTAAGCATTTCTACCTCTCAGAATCTTAAATTACCCTTACTCTTTTTCAGTATCTTACAGCAATGTGTTATCAAAGTAGCTTTCCAAGTTTCAACTTATTATTTTAAAATTTGGAGTCTAGTAGATAATGTCACAACAGTTTGGGAATTATATGACATCCATAAAAATCATTTTTTTAAATTTTTTAATAATATAGAGGCACTTCCCATTAAGCATTTCCCATACAACATTGCAGGATTTGTTGACCATTTTATTAAGGGAGCATCATATTGACAGTCAACATTACTCTCTAGGAGAACACAAAATGGGTCCTCATAACTTAAAAGCAGGGATCAACCAGAAGACCCCTAGCTTGGCCTGCACCTCTAGACGTACCATTTAGGAACTTGGGAAACATTGTGATCCCAAACCTATTTTAAGTGCCACATCCACTATTAATAAACAGTATGGATCTTTGGTCAGTTTGAAATTCGATCTTACAATCCCCCAGCTATGAGATTAATGTCTTTACCAACTAAACTACTAAAGCTCTTATAAAATACATGCTGTATTCTTTGATTTCCTTTCAAAGTTCAGATCAGAGAAAGGAGAAATAATTAGCAGTTTCATTTCCCAAGAAATTCAGAGATAGTTAATGCAAAATCTCCAGAATTTTAAGATTTTTACAAAAACAAATGCTCTTGCAATAAGTAAATTTGAATAGTATGAAAAAGTCTTGTTAGTAAAATAAAACATGTTACAAAATGAAAATATTTATATTAGCTAAAATATTTTTAAGTGCGACAGAAAAAAGGGTAGCTTTTATATATATATACATGAGAACAACATAAAATATTAATCTATTGAGAATAAGTAATACAGACACAGTCAGTTATAACAGCAAAATCCATTATTTTCTCAAATGATCATTATGAAGCAACTCAATTATTATTGATCCACAGCTTCTTGCCATTTCTAAATATGCTACCTAAGGTCAAAGATACTACATCTCCAGTCAGGAACAAAGTGCACAGTCATATCTCACTCCCAAGATCAAGCTTTTATAAACTACAATTACTGACTCTGCAAGTTCACATTCAGAAACAATATATAAAGACACAAGCCTAACTTCAAAGTAAAAGTATTTTGGGATGCACTCCCATTATCTGTATGCATAAAAGTAACATATGTGGAGGAAAAAATTAATTTAGAATTCAAGAACTCTTTACACTAATTTTTGCCATTATATATATATATATATATATATATATATATATATATATATATATAAAGTGTATAAATGATATAAAATTTTATGTAATTTATAAAATCAAATATAATACACATTATTTAATCTATTATGCCATTAAAATTTTTCAAACTTTATAAAGGTAATAATAACTTACAGCAATTGTAACTTTGCCCAAGATTGGTTCTGGGATACGTCCAGCTTTCTTTAAAACTAAATCCAAAGAACCACCATCCTAATTTAAAATAAATTAACATAATTTTAAAAAATTTAAATATAATAGCAGTATAGTAAGTATAGGATTAAATAAGTACATGAAAGTCTTATAATTTATTTAAAATAAAATACATATTTGACTATCAGTTTTATTTTTATATGCATTACACATTTGTTAGTTAACTATAAAAACTATACTGAGGTAGAGATACCTTAAAAACTAGTTAGTAAGAATAAAAAAATTGTTAAAGATATAACAGTAAGATAAAATATATCCAGCAACCTAGATTGTAAGATTTACTGTCAAATACAGTGAAATTTTAAACCAACTTAATACATGATAAGTTTAATACACAGTTTCTTCTTACCATCTATGATTTCTATGAATAACCAATAAATTACTGTTTCATGTAATGTAAACCTCAACTTTAAACTTAAATAAATATAAATATATAAATATATAAAATAAATAAATAAATAAAAATTAGCAATTTTAAATTCCTGTTAACAATGTTCTTTCAACAAACCAAGAATGTTTTTCCCAAAGAGTAGTTTTTCATTCTACCCTTTTAAAGTTGAAACTTTTATTTTTTTTTAACTTCACTATATAATGATGAAATCATCATTTTCTCCCATTCAATTTTGCTTTGTGTTAATTCCTCAAAATAAAGAAATCCTGGCTTCCAAAACTTAAAAATTAGAACCATCATTTTAGTATAGATATAAAAATGAAAAGCACAAAATCAAGACTTTCCATGACAAAATTAATCCATTGTCTAAATCCATGATTTTCCATGACTTTCCATGTGCACGGAAACCATGCATTTAATTTTAGGTAATCAGTGTGTAGAATATACTAGATAAGATGTTACTTCTTATAACAAACTATTCTATGTATATTGCAAAAACATAAAAATAACAATTAAAATTAGTATTCAGAAAAAAGAATAAAAAAAATCTGATTTAAATCAAATAAATCTGATTATATATATATATATATATATATATATATATATATATATAAAATCATGATATTTTTCCAACCCTGCTAGTTATTCAATACATTTTAATGTCCTAAACAAAATGATGTCATACTATTTAGAATTTAAACTGCACTCAGAGAAATATTTAATCTATAATAGAGAGAATTTTTTCATAATTTAAGACAAAAACCAAATCATTAAAAATTTATACCAAAACTTTGTTTAGATACATACTTTAAGAAATAAAATTAGATAATAATTGAATATGTGACACATGAGACTACATAAACAAAGTATCATACTACTTTTCAAAATTAAATACAATAAAAGCAATGCTTGAAAAGTTTTAAATATACCAAACATTATTAAATATTATTATACATTACAAAAAATCAGAAGACTTGAAATGTCCCAAAACCAAATTTACCAAAGTGATACTAATAACCCAGTGATAACATAAGATAATATTAATTACATACCATATATTCCATACAAATATTTATTTCTCCATCACTGTAAAATGCACCATAAAAACCAACAATATGAGGAGAGTTGCACTCGTGCAAAACTTTCAGCTCTCTAATAATTTGATTTCTTATAGCTGGTTTCACTTCCAAATGAATGAGCTAAATAAAAAAGAATTATAACCTATCATTTAAATGAAGGTATATGAATAAATAAATATAAATCAGACAGAATTATGCAACAGGAAGTAATGCTAAATCAAAGCTGAAACTCTAAAAAAAATTTTTTTTAATTCAATGTTTTATACATAATCATTATGTAATCTTTACCTCAATACATTTGGGCATAATAAAAATTAAAAAGAAATCAGAACACAGGGTTCCCACTGTTTTTCTAGAACAAAAATTAAGGACTTTTTAAGGACCAAAGTAACATTTTATAAGGACCTACTTTAAATACACAGCATAACGACATAAACCGTATTTCCTCAGAAACATATTTTAATGATTACGAACCAGACAAGGCATGTTCAATAAATGCCCTGCAATATTTCAGAATTAAGTTTTTTAAAATGCCTAAAAATTAGTAATAAGATATATCTATTTGACAAAAACTAATTTTGAAAAATGTACATCTAAAGCTTTTTGAGTGATAAAACTAGAAATAAATTGTGATAAAATACAATATTATAAACAATACTTTCTGAGGGTTTAAAAATGCCTCTGATATATATATATATATATATATATATATATATATATACGCACACGCGCACACACACACACACACACACACACATATGTATGCATGTATATACTAGTTGATTATAAATCCCCAAACGTTGCCTGGGAAAGAAGAAAGTTTTAGATTTTTCTATTACATACAATGCAAGGAAAATTAAACTTCCATAAGTAATTGAAATATCTACAAACTCCTCATCCTCTATTTTTCATTTAATTAAAATCTGCAGGACTTATCTATTAGGAAAGGGCAGCTGACTTTATACTTTAAACCTTTTCAGTATGCAAAAGATTATTTATTGGTCAAATAATAAGTAACTAAAAAAAACTCCCATAAGAAGACTGATAGGAAATCACATGACGGCAGTGGATCGCATTGATAGAGAAATTGATCACATTCCAATTTAAAAATTAAGGAGTTTTTAAGGACCTTTGACAAAAATTAAGTAGTTTTAAGGGCCCTTAAAAATGAAAGCTAAAATTAAGGAGTTCTTAAGGACTTTTAAGGACCATGGGAACCCTGGAGCATAACTTGAAAAAAAAACATACTTTTCTAGCCATGATTAGTCCACTTGGACGGTGAAGATTTTTTGTCACAACTCCACCATTTCCAGCACCAAGTTCTCCTAAGTTTTCCAAGTCATCACTAACCAATTCCCCAACCTTCTGCTTCTGACACAGAAAAGCTTCTAACCTTTTTCTTTGCTGATCGTCAATTTCTAAACCTTCAAGGCTTTTCTGCAGAGCCTCAAAACTTGTGTCAAGGACTGATTTACTGAAAATAAAAGGATTATTGTTACAAACATAATCATTAAACAATCTAAAAACAAATTGTACCGCAAATAAAAAATATAGAATAAGAGACATGCCAACATTCAGGCACTTGTGTCCAGAGCAACAACGTGGTTTGAAATTTTAACTTGCGGATTACAGATTATACATAAGTACATATCTTATTGGTTTTTAAATTAAAATGAAATTTAAAATATTTATGCATTAGTAAATTGTAAAAGGAATATTAAAATTTACGCATTTAAAAATTTATTAGTAACATTTTAGCTTTAACAATTTATTTTTCAGAGCAGTGTTTCTTATAGCAACATTGACCCTGTTTCAAATATTTCTATTTTTCTATCATTAGGGATTCTAGAGTTTGTCTACTCAAATTTGGTCTAAATTCAGTTTGGTTTTTCCACACAATACTGAAAACATTTAACATGCTGTGTGAAAAGAGTAATATTCAGCATTATTTTTTTTTTTTAAACCTTTGTATTTAATTGCTGAATTGTAATCTTTTAGCTGTTCAAAAGTTTTGTTTTCTCAAGAAATCTGAAAAGTTTCCAAAGTCATCAAATTTTCTCATTTCTCCAGGGCTGCTCCGGAGAATCCGAAATAGTTTGCATGTCTGCAATAATACAAATTAAATTTTACTTTTACATAGTATTTTACATAAAAATAAACAATAGTGAAAAGTAATTTTTATTTGTTACTCTTTATTACATATAAAGTATTTTAAAGAAATTATTTTTAGGTGGCTATTTATAAAAAGGTTATAATGATATGAATTCAACATATACTAAAATAGAATATTATATATATATTGTACTTCAAAATGTTGAACACTAATATAGTTTGTTTCCTAGGAGCTGAGAAAAAACATTACCAAAGCATTTACCTATACAAGAGTTGTCATAAATTTTGTAGATCTGTTATAATGCATAACATTCTGTTAATCTAAATACATCCTAGTATGCGATTTGAAGATATTTATTAAGTAAAAGTCAATGTAGAAATATGCTAGGTGAAAATTGATTATATAATACACTTCAAACAAATTCTGCATTTCCTTAGTTTTCATTGATATCACTTTTATATACATAATCATAAAAATGTAAAATTTTTTTGTTAACAAAACTTAAAAATTTGCATATACCTACCTTACCTCAATATGTATACATATAGTACCTATCTCATAAAATTTGTGTTTATTTCAAAGATCTTAGAACTGATAGCTAACCAATAAAAGAACTGGAGTAATCAAAATTAGACAGATTAATACTAGATTTACGGATGTTGATCATATACCTATTTTTACTGAAGTGAGCCAATTTGACTCATACAGTAGCATGAATTTCTGTCATTGGATTGTGTTCTCGACTTCTTCTCTATATTTACTTAGCTCTTCAGCCAATTGGAAAATAAAATCTTGACTGTTGCCCAGGTCTGATAGGACCAATAAATTTCATGTTATGCAACTAACTGTTAAACCATTCTATAAGTAAATTGGCTCACAACCGTGAAAATAGTTATACCACATTTGATAATGCGAAATGAAGAGGTCTATGGGGAAGAGGAATGAAAATTTACATATATTATTTACTTAACTTAAAACCAATGTATGTTTTTGAAAAGTGATATTAAAATCTTATACATATATATATATAGTTATCAAATTTTTAATGAGTCAAACTGGTTTGGTCCGTAAATCTAGTGTTAAAATGCAATTTCTCTGAACTTATGAAAACCTGGAGTTAAGATATTTTAAGGTTTTCTTTTTCAAATAACTTTTTTGATATTTACTGTATACTTTTAAAGTATTTTTAAATAAATAGTAAATGTAAACTTTTAATTAGTAAAAAAATTCTTCAATTAAGTGATGCATTAATTACTACAAATTGAAATTGAAAATTGATCATTAGAATGAAATTTAAACTAACGACAATTTATAAATAATGTTTAAGAAAAATTTAAATTTAAAATTTGATTAAAAAATACTAAATTCCACACAATTTTATTAAATGCATAACATTATAATTCTATTTATATTATAAAAAAATTAAAAAAAAATAAAAAATGAAATTATTAAAAATAAAAAAATTTTTTTTACAAAAACATAATAAAAATTAAAAAAATAACATAAAAAAAATTTAAAAAAAATTAAAAAATTATTATGTAAAATTTAAATCTAAACACAAATTAAAACATTCAAATTTACCATATATGTAGCATAACTAAAACTAATTAAAAATAATTTAAAGAAATATGATTTTCATTGAAACTAAACATTTAAATTATATAAATTAATATATATATCAAGTGAATGATTTATGTTGCACAATTCAACATTTAGATAAATAAATTAGGGAACTTTTAAAAACTACCTCTCTAGCTCATAATTTAAATTAAAATTAAATGGAATAAATTATTGCAAACGATTTCTAAAAAATTCAAATAAATCAATAAATTCAAATTCATAAATAAACAACAATATTCAAATTTAAAATAAGAAATAATAATAAATTCTGTTAAAATTATTTTAAAAAAAACACAAATCTAATCATAACAGACAATTAACAAATTAACTAATTCAATTCATATTAAAAAATTAAAAACAATAATACTGTAAAAAAATTAGTACTCTCCTGAACAACAGCTCTCGTTATGTAACCACAAATCACTTCGTCATTTCGAAAATTAAAGCGCATAAATGCGTATAAGTTAAGTGCATAGAATATGACTGTCACTTCTAAAGATCAGTTTAAAGGTATCATTTACTGTTGTGTCATAACATATGTTTACTTACTCATTATTAGGATCTACTGATCCCGGGGATTCACTGTTGTTAACTTCAATCGCACCAGGCGGAAGCTTTAAATTCAACTTATTTTTGCCAAAATTTTTACTCATTTTTACAGTGGTTTTGGCTCTAACGGTTTTCTTTCACCACATTCTTTATAGGATTTCAAATTGAAATTAAGTTTTGATTCTCAGATATGTCTAAGGTACCTCCGTTAGTTATAGCGAAATTTCAAACACCAGTTGGATTTACTATTTTTGCGGTGGGATATACCGCATAGATCAACAACGCTAAATTCAATCAAGGATCTGGCAACTTAAGCTCAGTTTATGAAACTGATAAAAGAGGACGCTTTAAATTAAGAAGGGTTTTACTTAAATTATACAATAAATTGCTCAAATTGTAGAATAAATATCTTCAAAATCACGGGAAAAAAAGAAAAATATGTATTTTAAGCTGAACAAATAAAGAGATGCATAAGAGATGTTCTGAACATGTTAAATACATCATACTATATTGATGAAAGTAATTACGATACAATGAAAATAATTTTCCCTAATCGGCTACAAATTAATTGATTTTCATATTTTTCTCAGTATCGACAAAGGTAATTGCTGCGATCAATACGCCTACTGTGTTGAAAAAGAAACTCATGAATCCTCCGTTTAATGTATATATGTGAGGAGTTACGGAGAATACTGGTGAAATGGTAGGGATATCCTATTTCTCCAGGGTAACAGTAAGCGCTTTTTAGTTTTCCTATATTATTCAAGTTCACCAGGAGACTCCATAACGAAGTAAATTGAAATTCCATGATTAAATTACAAATAGATATCTACAAATACATACAGTATACTTATTCAAATTCCTTAAATACAAAGACCCTGCTTCCTTGGCTTAGATCAATCAAATATTAATTTTATACATTGAACAAAATGCTTTGGAGAATATAAACGCATTAGAGTGTCCTTGTCGTTTTCGTCCATTTTATATATATATAAATAAATATCTTATATTTAAGGTAACCCACTGAGTTCAAAAACAGAGAAATTTAATGTGTTATTAAATTTTTTCTACAGTATTTACACTTATAAAAATATATATGAACAAAAAAAATTAAAAATTTCACATATATGTGGGAAAAAATCAGGCAATTTCTTATACTTAAGATAACGTTGTGAGACAAAATATATCAATCTAAAAATATTTTTTTGGGTTTACATCAAATCTCAGACACCCAAAAATGTAATGAAACTAGACATGTATTAAAATTTTTAACAGCAATTCATCTTTGAAGAAATAATTCAGCTACTTTCTTAAAAAAAAATTTGACACGTTATTTTATAAAAACAGCTACAATTTTTCCAAAATTGGTTTTACATCAAACTTTTGATTCATTACAATCACAATAGTAAGTAAAATAATTGTTACAAGTGTCATATTTCTCCAGCAAAGTGGGTATCCATAATTTAGAAGAAACGACTAAGCAGAATACTCCTAGGTCTGGCCTGCCACCTTCAGAGAATCGAAAAGATGTCAGTCTCGAATGGCCGCTAAAGCAAAAAAAGCGGTGGTTTGTAACTTGTTGTCTGTAACGATACAACTTATTACTATTCTGAAAAGGAATTAGTAGGTACTAGCATATAAAGCTTTTTACAAGGACATATTCATAGGGAAGATCTGGAGGGAGGGAGGTTCTGGACCCGCTACGAAATATTTTCAATGTATGAATTGTAAGATTTTTTGAAGTTAGGGAACATTGTGACCACAAACCAATATACCTCTGGTGGTGGCACGCAAAGTCTGGGGAACGTCTGCTTGGTCTCTGTTTCTAAATTAAAGGACCCACTTTGATCAAAGTCATTCTTTCATCCTAGAGGTGCTAATAATGGTCATAAAAAAACGAAAGGGGCACCCCTTGCCTTAATTTGAGTAACCTATGGCTTACGTAATTGGAATGTCTAAGCTGGATAAATAACAACATCTTCAGATGTTATTTATAAAAAACAACAAGAGACTTCTTGAACAGAATCTTTGAGAGAATCTTCTTGACAAGAGATTTATTTCATATCATATATAAACATAGTATTCAAAAGTTTATCTGCATAACATATAAAACCACCTCCATTTAAACTGACGGTTATGGAAACCTTAACCAAACGGCCTTATATCCGATCCTAAAGGTAGCTAGCAGTTAAGATTCAGGGCTGATTTCACCAAAGTTGTTTAACGGCTAACTACGTTTAGCCCCGATTAACCCTTGCGCCAACCAATGGGGGAACGCAATTCTCCGTTTAAACAGAGATTAATCGCGCTTAGCGTTAAACGACTTTCGTGGGATCGGCCCTCAATCTTTTAGTATATAAAATTTAACTTTTGAAGAAGTCAGTCGTAAAAAGCTGGTAAAACAAAAAATCGGTGAGGGCTGGTTTGTAACTTACTGTCTTTAACATACATGATAATTTATTAGTACGCTGAAAAGGAAGATATGATTAGTAGGCAGTAACATAGAAAGCTTTTTGTAAGGACGTATTTAAAGGGAAGGTCCGGGGGGGAGGTTCTGGTTCTAAATATTTTCAATGTATGAATTGCAAGACTTTTTGAACTTATTAAATTTTGTATATATTACTAGTTTTTATTGAAAGCGTTGAAAGATTATTTCAACAATGAAAAGAATAAAATAATTTCTTCGCTATAGAACGGTTACAAGAGCCGCGGTAGCTCTGTCAGTAAAAGCAAAGATGTCGTAACTGTGTGGTTGCTGATTAGGAACCCGAGCCTGCCTAAGATCCGCCGTGTTCGTTAAAGGTGACTGGGGAACATAAAGTAAGTTCGTGGTTACAATGTCCTCCAAATTCTCAATCAATATCTCTGGGGGGGGTGGCTGGCCAAATCTGTGAGTCTCCTGCTTGTTCCCTGCTTCAAAATTACGAGGACCCACTGGAGCATAAGTCGAACTTTCACTCTTGTGGTGCTTTTTATAAAACGAAAGGCGCATCCCTTTTCCTTAAAACGAGTAGCCTCAGACTCAATCGTGCTTGGTTTCACCAAGTGGCATAAGGCAACAACAACGATTACAAGAGTTTTACAAATTTAGCATTACTTTCGGTGCATATAGCCATGACTAAAAATGCAGGTGAAGGTTTGAACAAGCTGGCCTAAAAAACTAAAAGAATTAATTTTCTACATTTACATCATTACGATATCGCTTACATAAATTACAGAAATTGTATGTACAAATTGTGTTTTAAAAATAATTTATCTATTCATCTTATCCTTATATTAAGAAAGAAAAAGTAAGCATTATATACTTCATATACTTATATATCAATTGACAAAAGTTAAGAAAATAAAGAAATACAGTGGATTCCGCTGAATGTGATCAGTTTGGGACACCGTGATTTTGATAACAATAAACGATATGCAAAATATATCTAGAAAAAAAATGTTATGTTTACCTATTTATTATGTGATAAATTGATAAATTTAATCACCTGAAAATAGGGCTTCAAATAGCGGCATTAAACGATTGAAAAGTGGGGAAGGGATAGATTTCGAACGTTTTAAAGACGACAGTATTTTTCGCTGTGATATGAAACAAATCTATACCAATTTATTTTAGAATTGGATAAGTAGTTTAGGAGAAGATAAAATTTGCTGGCTTTGAATTTTGCTAACCCTAACTCATCAAGAATCCGATATGGATGCCTCTTTCCATTCCAGGTCCAACCGCTTCAAAAATTCGAGGACAGATGAACAGATAACTTAGGCTATTATTATATTGGCTATTATTCTGTGCAGTCCATAATAACTTTGATTTAAGATATAAATGAATATGTAATCTTCAAAAATGAAGCGGGCGTTAAAGGGATAGATAATTTCTAGCAGCCATAATGAATGCCGCGATTACAGGCATCCTCAACGACCAAAATGTCGCTAAACTCGTTTTATATCATATATGCATCTTTTTGGGAATATAATAAAAATAAATATAATTTTTTAAAAACTGATTAAAAAAACGGTTCAAACTCTTTTAGTAAACCTGAAATTTATTTTGGAATATTAAATATTTTCTTCGTTCATAAAAACTTAAGATTTGTTTTAGTTTTCTTTTAGTTTAGTTTAGTTTTATTTATTGTTTTATATTTTTTAGCCCTATTTCTTTAGGGAAAGATTGGGAGCCTACATAAAAGAAAATATCTAGGACTCGAAAGTCGTTTAATCAGAGTCTGCATGAAGAAAAGAACAAAAAATAATTTCTCAAATAAGACCATAATATGTGTCCGATATTATGCTTTATCAAGTAAAGGTAGAGGCCAAAACTCAAAAGAGAAAACAAATATACTTACTAGTATATTTGTTCATTTATTCATTTGCAGCACTAGACCATCTCGGCTTGACTAAAAAACAGGTTACCTCCGCCAACTTGGTGATAATGGTTTAAATATGGTCGCTTAACATTTTCTCCTGATCTCGCAGTGTCCAAACAATCTGTATTTATATTAAAATTTATATGATATTTGCCTTCAGCTCTCCTTCTGTAACTTTTTTCATATATTAAAAGCGCACAATGCTTAAAAAAATTAGATATAACAAATTGTTAAATTAATTTCGCCACCGAACTCAAGATGGCGCTATTCAGCGATTGCGTAAACCCAAAACATATGATGATAGACTAGGCTGATTCGATTCGGGTTGTGTTTTTGAATGTGTGTTTAACTTTATTCATTTAATCTGTATTTTATTCATATTCATCTGGTAAACATGTATTTAAAACCTAACATAATTCTTAATTCATTTTGTGTACTGTGACTTCAGCGTGATGTGTTGCATAACTAAAAAAAAAAAGTTGTGTTCGACAATAGACTTCTGTTTTCATCCATAATTTTGGTTTCTATAGATCCTTCACATCAAATCAAAATTATAACAAGAAGGTAAGCAATTGCCTGATTTGATTATTGATTACTGTTGAACATTTACAATTATTAATTTGCTTAAAATAATTCTTAAAACTCAAAGTTCAAGATTCATGAATATTCAAATTCGAAATTTATTAACTATTCTATCCACAAACCATTAATAGTACACTTTGACTGATTTTTAATAATTTGGAGTTGTTACCTTTGTAAATTGTTAAGGGATTAATTGCCCATAAATATAAATGTCTGGTTTCCAAGTCGTTTTGTTTAATTAAGAGTATATAATTCTATTACGATGGCGCACTGTGCATTAATAAAAACCGCCATAAAAAGCAAAAAAATACAATGTTTCGATGGATTACTTTTGTGTTTTAGTAACATCGCCAATAATTTCGCCAAATTAGTCTAGGGCAGTGGTTGGCAAATTTATTAGCCAAAGAGCCAAATATGAACATTACAACAATTTAAAAAAAATTGGGAATCAAATCTACCTGTTTAGTAAACTTTTATTCCACTAACTAAGTAGAACACTAAATAAAACTAAATTTCGTACTTAATAAATATTTATTAATGATATTTATTAATGGTAGATAAGACAAAACTGTTCACACTGCAACTGCTGATCTGTGATGCCAATTTGTACCCCCCCCCCCCAAACTACTTTAGAAAAAGTATGCGCTTGCTTGCTTGTGGTATTGTGCGTATGCCTTTGTATCACACCTGAGTACGCCGAAAACATATGAACAATTTCAGCCAGTAACTTGTACATGGTTTGTGTTTACGTTTACAAAAATTAATAAAATTAAACTCGATGTTCGTTAAGTATTTTTACAACAATATAAAATTTTAATTACCTATCTATCTTTTAACTTAAACAAAAAACTATACATGTTCTCGATTTATAGAAGAATTTTAATTTATCAAAATAAGATGTAATTTTTTTCTTACCAAGTTTTTTTTAAATGAAAATATTATTGCGCCTTTCATGGATATTTGGGCCAGAGCCGCACTTAAGGAGCCAAAGAGCCACATGCTACTCTGGAGCCTCACTTTACCGACCACTGGTCTAGGGCAGGGGTCTCCAAACTACGGCCCGAGGGCCACATCCGGCCCGCGGACAGATTTTGTCCGGCCCGCGGAGAGCTAGCATACTTGAAAACTCCTTTTAGAGAACATATTTTTTATAGCAAATTAAATTTAGTGTACTGAAGTATTCTAATTTTATGTTGAATAATTATTGATATGACATCTACATTGATATGGTCATGGGCTAACTACTCATAACATTGTTGTAGACTTATTGTCATTGTTTGGAACTGACTTGTGGTTGCGCTACTAGCCTTCTTATATATTCCAATTACTGCCATCTAGAAGTGAGTGGAAGACACCAGAACTTTCTCGAACCAACGAGATTATTCTGTACATGCTATTAACGCCATCTGTTAGCGATAGAAGGTACTACCTATTTCTGCTTGTGTCCACCAGATGTCGTGTCACGTTACTCCTCATGGCTCGTACTCTACGACTAATCTAAAAATTACAGATAATGACAGGAAAATTAATAATATGCAGTGTTGCCGTTTTGCAGACTTTTGTCCGATTTGTAGCCTTTTTTAAACGTTGCGTACTTTTTCGGACTTTTTTTTTTTTCATCAGTGGACTATTTCACTTTTTACTACCGGCAACAATGATAATATGTTTTGGCCCTCGGAACTTACTGGAGTAATCAGTATGGCCCTAAGGCTGGAAAGTTTGGAGACCCCTGGTCTAGGGGAACACTATTCTTAAGTAGTACCGATGATCACACTACATAACAAAAACATAGACTGGTAACTGGATAATATATACAACGTATTTTCAATTTTGCATACTGTTGACATTTGGCAAAAAGAAAGAAATATCAAATCGATATTAAAATTATTTAAATATTTATATAAAATTTGAAGCAGTATTTTTGACATCTTCCCCCCTTGACTTGACTGGATTATACATAACACGCATTTTCAATTTGCGCAACGGTGATAAATGGAAAAAAAAAAACTGAAACTGATATAAAATTATTTAAATATCTATATGAAATTAGAAGACAAATTTCTGATAAATGGGATAAAATATTACTTCCATTATAATTTATTTTGAAGCAACTCGCTGTCAACCGATATCAAAACTCTGTCGAGCCTCCGTGGCGCAATCGGCTAGCGCGTTCGGCTGTTAACCGAAAGGTTGGTGGTTCGAGCCCACCCGGGGGCGGTGTTACTTTTACTGACCAGGAGGGCTCGGCATCGCTTGACCCTCTCAGTTTAATGGACTCCTCAACAGTTTAATGGAATAGTGCGGTGAAAGGAGTACTTTTACCTTTGCCTTATAAATATATCAACTCTTCAATGTCATGCGTCCCATTGCAGATACCACTTCAAAAATTTTTTTAGAATTTTTATGTTTTCTTAAAACGAGTTTTCCTTTTGAGAGTAGGTAGTGAGCAATCTGATAAAATATCTACAACAATTGCAAGTAATTTCTATTAATTAAAAATTTTTATTTGGACATATATTTCTTGGTTTTTCGAAAAGCATACGTGATTTTACTTTTTTGGCAGCACATAGACTGAAATCATAACAAATTACTTTATTGTAAAACTTTATTTTACAGTACTTAATTTACATGTAATAACAAATAAATATATTTTCACAAAGTTTTTCCATTTTTATAAATGGCATCCTATGATGTTTAAAATGATAGCTAACCACTAACATGCTGTAATATTCAAAGTTGTTTAAACTTCATATTTATTCTATTCTGTGCTGTCCTTAATCGCTCAAATTAAAGACATGCAACAGTGTGGAATCGGCAGAAATGTCTCGGGCGTTGAAAGTTTGATTTCTCGCAGCCATAATGAATGCCACCGATAAAAGATTCAAGATTCGCCAACGATAAAAATTCGCCTAAAATTAATTTCGGTTTTATATCCTATGTATATCTATTTGGGCATACAATAAAAATAAATTTCAATTTATTTTTAAATTGATTAAAAAACTTTTCAAACAAATCTTGGAAAACTGAAATTTATTTTTGTATATTAAATATTTTCTTTATTGATAAAAAAATTAAGATTCGCTTTAATTTTCTTTTACTCTACTTTTCTTTCATTTATTTTTTTATATTTTTTATGCTCTATTTCTTTTGGGAAGGAGTGGAAGCCTGGACAGAAAAAAATATCTAGAGTTTGAAAGTGGTTTAATCCCGGCCTGGATAAAGAAAACAATGAAAAAATAGTTTTAGAAATGCGACCATAAAATATACCCGATATTATGCATCGTCAAGTAAAGGTAGACGCCAAAACTCAAAAGAAAAAGCGGCTATACTAAAAACACATTTATTTTCACTACACAGCATAGACATAGAGCAATAATTGAATTATATATAAAAAGCATTTTCATTTTGCACACTGTTGAGAATTGGAAAAAGGAAAGAAATATGAAATCGATTTAAAGTTACTTAAATATCTATAAAAAATTAGAGGCCATACTTCGGATATCCTTCCACCTTGTGTTGACTGGATTTTATATACAGCGCATTTTCATTTTGCACACCGTTGCCAATCGGCAAGAAAGGAAAAAAAGGGAATGAAATTGTTATAAAATTTTTAAATATTTATATAAAATTAGAGGCTGTATTTCTGATAAATAAGAAAAAATATTACTTCCATTATTTATTATGAAGCAACCCGCTGTCAACCGATATCAAAATGCTGCTGAGCCTCCGTGGCGCAATCGGCTAGCGCGTTCGGCTGTTAACCGAAAGGTTGGTGGTTCGAGCCCACCCGGGGGCGGTCTTGCTTTTTCTCCCCCAAAGAACTAGGTATCGCTTGACTCTCTCAACAGTTTAATATAATAGTATGGTGAAGAGTACTTTTACGTTTCCCTTATAAATCTATCAACTCTTCACTGTCATGCGTCTCATTGCAGATACCGCTTCAAAATAGCTTGTAGAATTTTTAGATTTTTTAGAACGAGTATTCCTTTTGAGAGTAGGTAGAGGTCAATCTGATAAATAATTTACAACATTTGCAAGTAATTTCTATTAATTAAATTTTTTTACTTGGACATACACTTTATGGTTTTTACAAGAGTGTACGTATGTTTATTTTTTAGGTAAGTACGTAGACTGAAATCCTAAAATTACCTTAATTAATAATACATTATTTAGTGTAAAACTTTATTACTTGATTTACATGTACACAAATCTCTTTTCATAATTTTTTTCCTTTTTCATAAATGGCATCCTATGATTGTTAAAGCGATAGCTGATCATTAACATGCTCTAGTATTCAAAGCTGTTTAAATATCATATTTATTTTATTTTGTGCAGTCCATAATTACTTAAATTTAAGATATGCATCAATATGCAATCGGCAGAAATGTTTCCGGTGATAGACCATTTTTCGCCGTCGATAAAAGCGTTGCCAACGACCTAAAGATCGCCCAAAACTAGTTTCGCTTTTATATTCTAAATGTACTTTTTTTGGTATATAATAAAAATGAATTTCAATTTATTTTTAAATTAATAAAAAAAACTGTTCAAATTTTTCTTGAAAAAATGAAATTTATTTTTGTATATTAAATATTTTCTTTACCGATGAAAAATTAAGAATCGTCTTAGTTTTATTTTATTTTACTTTCGTTTTATTTATTGTTTTATATTTTTTCTGTGCTCTATTTCTTTTATAAAAGAGTGGGGGCCTAGATAGAAGAAAATATCTAGAGTTTGAAAGTGCTTTAGTCTGGGCCTGAATAGAGAAAACAATGAAAAAACAGTTTCACAAATGCAACCATAATATGTACCCGATATTATGCATCGTGAAGTAAGGGTAGACACCAAAAAAATATTACTACAATTATTAATTATTTAGCGCAACCCGCTTTCAACCAATATGGAAAAGCCGGCGAGCCTCCGTGGCGCAATCGGCTAGCGCGTTCGGCTGTTAACCGAAAGGTTGGTGGTTCGAGCCCACCCGGGGGCGGTGTAGCTTTTACTCCACTCGGCATCGCTTGACCCTCTCAACAGTTTAATGAAATAGTACGGTGAAAAGAGTATTTATAAATTTCCCTAATAAATCTATCAGCCCTTCAATGTCTAGCGTCTCATTTCAAATACTGCTATAAAATAGCTTGTACAACTTTTATGTTTTTTTAGAATGCATTTTCCTTTTGAGAGTAGGTAGAAGACAAATCTGATATCATTCTACAACATTTGCACATAATTTCTATTAAATACAATTTTTATATTTCGATAGACACTTATGGATTTTAAAACAGAGAACATAAATTTCATTTTTGGCAGGCACAGAAACTGAAATCATAGCAAATTACTTTATCTGTAAAAAAAACTTTATTTTCAGTACTTTGTTTACATGCAATACAAAATAAATCTTTTTTCACAAAATGTTTCATTTTTTATAAATGGCATCCTATGATGATTAAAACGATAGCTGATTACTAACATACTGTAATATTTAAAGTTGTTTAAACTTCATATTTATTTTTTTTCTATGCAATCCATAGTAACTCCGATTTAAGATATGCATCAATATGTACTTGGCAGAAATGTCTCGGGCGTTAAAAAACTAGATCATTTCCAGCTGCCATTATGAATGCTGCCATTAAAAGCGTCGCCAACGACTAAAAATTCGCCCAAAACTAGTTTCGCTTTTATGTTCTAAATGTAATTTTTTGAGTATATAATAAATATAAATTTCAATATCTTTTTAAATTTTTAAAAAAGTGTTAAAACATTCCTTGGAAAACTGAAATTTATTTTTGTATATTAAATAATTTTTTTATTGAATAAAGATAACAAAGAAAAAATAGTTTCACAAATGCGACCATAATATGTACCGATATTATGCTTCGCGAAATAAGGGTAGAGGCCAAAATTCAAAAGAAAAAGCGAATATACTAAAAGCATATTTGCTTCACTAGACGATTACACAACACAGCATAGACAGTGTTTGGATTATATAAAAAACGCATTTTCATTTTGCAAACTGTTGCCAGTTGGCAAAAAGAAAGAAATATGAAATCGATATAAAATTATTTAAATATCTATATAAAATTTAAGGCAGTATTTCTGATATCCACCCACCTTGAGTTGTCTGGATTATATATACAACGTATTTTCATTTTGAACACCGTTGTTAAATGAAAAAAAAAAATGAAATTGATATAAAATTATTTAAATATCTGTATGAAATTAGAGGCCGTATTTCTAAAAATTAAGAAAAAATATTACTTGCATTATTATTTATTTTGAAGCAAACCGCTCTCAACCACTATCGAAGCATCGCCGAGCCTCCGTGGCGCAATCGGCTAGCGCGTTCGGCTGTTAACCGAAAGGTTGGTGGTTCGAGCCCACCCGGGGGCGGTTTCACTTTTACTCCCCCAAAGAGCTTGGCATCGCTTGACCCTCTCAACAGTTTAATGTACGGGGAAAGGAGTATTTACAACATTCCCTAATAAATCTATCAGCCCTTCAATATCTAGCGTCTCATTTCAGATACCGTTACAAAATAACTTGTAGAATTTTTATGTTTTTTTAGAACAGTTTTCCTTTTGAGAGTGGGTAGAGGGCAATCTGATAAACAATGTACAACATTTGTAAGTAATTTCTATTAGTTAAATTTTTTTTTATTTGGATAGACACTTTATGATTTTTCAAACCGCGAACATAAATTTACTTTTTCGGCAGGCACAGAGCTGAAATCCTTATAAATTATTTTATTTATTGTAAAACTTTATTACTTGATTTATATGTAAAACCAAATAAATCTTTTTTCATAAAATATTTCTTTGTTTATAAAGGGAATCCTATGACTTTTAAAACGATGGCTGATCACTAACATGCTGTAGTATTCATAGCTGTTTAAATTTCATATTTATTTTATTCTGTGCAATCCATAATAGCTTAAATTTAAGATCTGAATCAATATGCAATCGGCAGAAATGTCTCAGAAGATAGATAATTTCTCGCCGCTATTATGAATGCTGCCGATAAAGTCTTAGCCAACAACCAAAAATTCGCTAAAACGAGTTTCGCTTTTATATTTTATAGTACTCTTTTGGATATATAATACCGTACTCTTTTGGATATATAATAAAAATACATTTAAATTTATTTTTAAATTAATAAAAAAGGCTGTTCAAATATTTTTTGAAAAAGGGAGGTTTATTTTTGTATATTAAATATTTTCTTTATTAATACAAAATTAAGATTTGTTTTAGTTTTCTTTTACTTTACTTTTATTTTATTTATTGTGTTATATTTTTTCTGTGCTCTATTTCTTTTGGGAAAGAGTGGGAGCCTGGATAGAAGAAAATATCTTGAGTTCAAAGTGGTTTAATCCAGTCCTGAATAAAGAAAGCAATAAAAAATAGTTTTCACAAATGCGACCGTAATATGTATTCAATATTATGCATCGTCAAGTAAGAGCAGATGCCAAAACACAAAAGAAAAAGCGACTATTCTAAAAACATATTTATTTGCACTAAACATCACAGACATAGAACAGTAGTTGGATTATATATAAAAAACATCTTCATTTTGAACACTGTTGCCAACTGAAAAAAAGGAAAGAAATATGAAATCGATTTAAAATTTTTGAATATCTATATAAGATTAGAGGCCAAACTTATGATAACCTCCCACCTTCTGTAGACTGAATTATATATACAACTCATTTTCATTTTGCACACCGTTGACATTGGAAAAAAAAAAGTATGATATAAAATTATTTAAATATCTGTATGAAATTAGAGGCCGTATTTCTGATACATGGGGAAAATACTACTTCAATTATTAATTATTTTGAAGCAGCCCCCTGTCAACCAGTATGGAAATACTGCCGAGCCTCCGTGGCGCAATCGGCTAGCGCGTTCGGCTGTTAACCGAAAGGTTGGTGGTTCGAGCCCACCCGGGGGCGGTCTGTCTTTTACTCCCATTATAAAGCCATTATAAAATAAGTAAGAGCCATTATAAAATTTAAGATTTGCACCAATAAGTAATGGACAGAAATGTCTCAGGATTTAAAAGGATAGATCATTTCTCGCCGCCAATAAACGTGTATCCAACGACCAAAAAGTCGTCCAAAACTAGTTCCGGTTATGAACAATTATTATGTTTTATCCAATATGAACCCTTTTCAGTATATAATAAATATAAAGTTTAATTTATTTTCAAAGTGATAACAAAAGACTGTACAAACTTTTCTTGGAAAACTGAACTTTATTTTTGTATATTAAATATTTTCCTTGATAAAAATTAAGATTTTTTTCAGCTTTCTTTTACTTTAGTTTAGCTTTATTTGTTGTTTTATACAATTTTTTTAGGCTCTATATCTTTTGGAAAAGGGAGGCAGCATCGATAGAAGAAAATATCTCGGGTTCAAAAGTGGTTTAATCCGAGTCTGAATAAAGAAAACAATGAAAAAATAGTTTCACAAATGTGATCATAATATCTCCATGATATTATACATCCTCAAATAAGAACAGAGGTCAAAACACAAAAGAAAAAGCAAATATACTAAAAGAAAACAACAAAAAAAAATTATTTGCTTCACTAGACGATCACATTACACAGCATAGACATAGAACAGCAGTTGGATTATACATATAATGCATCTTCATTTTGCAAACTGTTGCCAATTGGCAAAAAGAAAGAAATATGAATTCGGTATAAAATTATTTAAATCACTGTATAAAATTAGAGGGCATAATTCTCATATCCTCCAACCTAGAGTTGACTGGATTATATATACAACTCTTTTTCAATTTGAAAACTGTTGCGAATTGGAAGAAGGAAAGAAATATGAAATTGATATAAAATTATTTAAATATCTATATAAAATTAGAGGTCGTATTTTTGATATCCCTCCCCCACTTTGAGTTCAGTGGATTATACATACAACCCATTTTCATTTTGCACACTGTTGCCAGTTGAAAAAAAAAGAAAGAAATATGAAATCGACATAAAATTATTTAAACATCCATATAAAGTTAGAGACCGTATTTCTGATAAATAGGAAAAAAATATTACTTCAATTATTAATTATTTTGAAGCAACCGGCTGTCAACTAATATGAAAAAGCTGTCGAGCCTCCTTGGCGCAATCGGCTGTTAACCGAAATGTTGGTGGTTCGAGCCCACCCGTGGGCGGTTTCACTTTTACTGTCCCGAAGAGCTAGGCATCGCTTGAGCTAGGCTAGGGTCTCCTAAAGTCTAATGGAATAGTACTGTGAAAGGAATATTTATTATCTTTCTCTAATAAATTTATCAGCCCTTCAATGACTTACCTCAATTCAGATACCGCTACAAAATAGCTGGTAGAATTTTTATGTTTTCTTAGAACGAGTTTCCCTTTTGAGAGTATGTAGAAAGCAATCTGATAAACAATGTACAACATTTGCAAGTAATTTCTATTAATTAACTTGGATACTCAAGTTTTTTACTTGGTTAGACACTTTATGGTTTTCCGAACAGCGATCCTAAATTTACTTTTTTGGCAGGCACATAGACTAAAATCGTAATAAATTACTGTATTTATTGTAAAACTTTAGTACTTGATTTACATGTAATACCAAATAAATTTTTTTTCATGAAATTTTTCTTTTTCACAAATGACATCCTATGATGTTTAAAACGAAAGCTGATCACTAACATACTCTAGCATTCAAAGCTGTGTAAACTTCATATTTATTTTATTCTGTGGTATCCATAATAACTTAAATTTAAGATCTGCATCAATATATAATCAGCAGAAATGCTTACGGAGATAAATCATTTCTCGTTGCTATTATGAATGCCGCCGATAAAAAGTCGTCAACGACCAAAAATTCGCCCAAAATTAGTTTAGTTTTTACGTTCTAAATGTAATGTTTTAGGTATATAAGAAAAATAAATTCCAATTTATTTTTAAATTAATAAAAGAGACTGTTCAAATATTTCTTGAAAAACTGAAAATTATTTTTGTATATTAAATATTTTCTTTACTGATGAAAAATTAAGATTCGTTTTAGTTTTCTTTTACTCTACTTTTGTTTTATTTATTGCTTTATATTTTTTCTGTGCCTTATTTCTTTTGGGAAAGAGTAGGGGCCTGGATAGAAGACAATATCTAGAGTTTGAAAGGGCTTTAGTCTGGGCCTGAATAGAGAAAACAATGAAAAAATATTTTCACAAATGCGACCATAATATGTACCTCATATTAAGCATCTTCAAGTAAGGGTAGACACCAAAAAAATATTACTTCAGTTATTAATTATATAGGGCAACCCGCTGTCAACGAATATGGAAAAGCTGTCGAGCCTCCGTGGCGCAATCGGTTAGCGCGTTCGGCTGTTAACCGAAAGGTTGGTGGTTCGAGCCCACCCGGGGGCGGTCTGATTTTACTCCCCCAAAGAACCATAATAAAATTTAAGATATGTAACAATACGTAATGGGCAGAAATGTCTCAGGCTTTAAAAAGGTCGATCATTTCTCGCTGTCAATAAACTCGTAGCCAACGAACAAAAAGTCAACCAAAACTCGTTTCGGTTTTATATCCTATATGAACCTTTTTGAGTATATAATAAAAATAAATTTCAATTTATTTTCGAAGCGATAAAAAAAAGCTGTTCAAACTTTAATTGGAAAAGTGAAATTTATTTTTGTATATTAAATATTTTCCTTACTGATAAAAAATTAAAATTTGTTTTAGCTTTCTTTTACGCTTTCTTTTAGTTAAGCTTTATGTATCGTTTTATACAATTTTTTGGGCTCTATTACTTTTGGAGAAGAAAGCGATCATCAGCAGAAGAAAATATCTAGTGTTTGAAAGTGGTTTAGTCCGGAACTGAATACAGAAAACAATGAAAAAATAATTTCACAAATGTGATCATAATATCTACCAATTATTAAACATCGTCAAGTAAGATCAGGGGCCAAAACTCAAAAGAAAAAGCAAATATACTTAAAAAAAAAAACCATTTGTTTCACTAGAGATCACATTACACAGCATAGACGTAGAACAGCAGTTGGATTATACATATAATGCATCTTCATTTTGCAAACTGTTGCCAATTGGCAAAAAGAAAGAAATATGAATTCGGTATAAAATTATTTAAATCACTGTATAAAATTAGAGGGCGAAATTCTCATATCCTCCCATCTTGATTTGACTGGATTATATATACAACGCTTTTTCAATTTGAACACTGTTGCCAATTGGAAAAAGGAAGGAAATATGAAATTGATATAAAATTATTTAAATATCTATACAAAATTAGAGTCGCATTTTTGATATCCTCCCACTTTGAGTTGACTGGATTATATATACAACGTATTTTCATTTTGCACACTGTTGCCAGTTGAAAAAAAAAAAGAAAAAAAAAGAAAAAAGAAAGAAATATGAAATTGACATAAAATTATTTAAACATCCATATAAGGTTAGAGATTGTATTTGTGATAAATAGGAAAAAATATTACTTCCATTATTAATTATTTTGAAGCAACCCGCTGTCAACTAATATGGATTACCTTTCCAGCCTCCGTGGCGCAATCGGCTAGCGCGTTCGGCTGTTAACCGAAAGGTTGGTGGTTCGAGCCCACCCGGGGGCGGTTTCACTTTTATTGTCCCGAAGATCTAGGCCTGGGCTTGAGCTAGGCTAGGCTCTCAACAGTTTAATGGAATACTACTGTGAAAGAAATATTTATATCTTTCCCTAATAAACCTATCAGCCCTTCTCTTACTATCTATCAGTCTTACCTCAATTCAGATACCGTTACAAAATAACTTGTAGAATTTTTATGTTTTTTTAGAACAGTTTTCCTTTTGAGAGTGGGTAGAGGGCAATCTGATAAACAATGTACAACATTTGTAAGTAATTTCTATAAATTAATTTTTTTTATTTGGATAGACACTTTATGATTTTCCAAACAGCGAACATAAATTTACCATTTCGGCAGGCACATAGACTGAAATCATAATATATTACTTTATTTATTGTAAAACTTTATTACTTCCTTTACATGTAGTACCAAATAAATCTTTTTTCATAAAATTTTTTTTTTTTCATAAATGACATCCTATGATGTTTAAAACGAAAGCTGATCACTAACATACTCGAGCATTCAAAGCTATGTAAACTTTATATTTATTTTATGCTGTTCTGTCCATAATAACTTAAATTTAAGGTCTGCCTCAATGTGTAATCAGCAGAAATGTCTCGGGAGATAAATCATTTCATTTTGTTCATATTTATTTTATGCTGTTCTGTCCATAATAACTTAAATTTAAGGTCTGTCTCAATGTGTAATCAGCAGAAATGTCTCGGGAGATAAATCATTTCTCGTTGCCATTATTATGAATGCCGCCGATAAAAACGTCACCAACAACAAAAATTCGCCCAAAACTAGTCACGCTTTTCTATTTTAAATGTACTTTTTTGGGTGCATAATAAAAATAAAGTTTAATTTATTTTTAAATTCATAAAATATGCTGTTCAAATTCTTCTCGAAAAACTGAAATTTATTTTTGTGTAGTAAATATTTTCTTTACTGTTGAAAAATTCAGATTCGTTTTAGTTTTCTATTACTCTACTTTTGTTTTATTTTTTATTTTATATTTTTCGGTGCTCTATTTTTTTGGGAAAGAGTTTGAGCCTGGATAGAAGAAAATATCTAGAGTTTGAAAGTGGTTGAATCCGGTCCTGAATAAAGAAAACAGTGAAAAAATTATTTTCACAAATGCGACCATAATATCTATCCGATATTGTACATCGTCAAGTAAGAGTAGAAGTCACAACTCAAAGGCAAAGCGAACATGCTTAAAACACATTTGCTTCACTAGACGATCACATTACACAGCTTCGACACAGAACAGTAGTTGGATTCTATATAAAACGCATTTTCATCTTGTAAACTGTTGCCAATTGGCTAAAAGAAAAAAATGTAGAATCACTTTAAAATTTTTTAAATATTTATACAAAAATTAGAGGCCGTATTTCTGATATCCTTCATATTGAGTTTACTGGATTATATTATTCAACGCATTTTTATTTATCACAATGTTGCGGTTTGGCAAAAAGAAAGAAATATGGAATCGATATAAAATTATTTAAATGTCTAAATAAAATCAGAGCCCGTATTCATGATAAATAGGAAAAATTAGAGGTCGCATTTCTGATATCCTCCCACCTTGAGTTGACTGTATTATATATACAACGCAATTTCATTTTACACACTGTTACCAACTGGAAAATTGAAAGAAATATCAAATCTATATAAAATTATTTAAATATCTAAATGAAATTAGAGACCGTATTTCCAATAAATAATAAAAAATATTACTTCTGTTATTATTATTATTTATTCTGAAACATCGCGCTGTCAACCGAAAACTAAATGTTGTCGAGCCTCCGTGGCGCAATCGGCTAGCGCGTTCGGCTGTTAACCGAAAGGTTGGTGGTTCGAGCCCACCCGGGGGCGGTCTTACTTTTACTGACCCGGAGAGCTCGGCATCGCTTGACCCTCTCAAAAGTGTAATGAAACAGTACGGTGAAGGGAGTACTTTAACCTTTCCTAATAAATCTATCAACCGTTCAATGTCTCATTTCAGATACCGCTACAAAATAGCTTGAATAATTTTTATGTTTTTTTAGAACGAGTTTTCTTTTTGAGAGTAGGTAGAGTGTAATCTGATAGCCAATATACAACAATTGCAAATAATTTTTTTATTTAAAATTTTTTTATTTTGATGGACACTATGGTTTTCAGAACAGCGTTCGGGAATTTACGTTTTCAGAAGGTACGTAGACTGAAATCATAACAAACAACTTTATCTATTATAAAACTTTATGTTACAGAATGTAATTTACACGTAATTTACATGTTATTCCAAATAAATATTTTTTCACAAAGTTTTTCCTTTTTCATAAATGGCATCCTATGATGTTTAAAACGATGGTTGATCACTAACATGCTGTAGTATTCAAAGTTGTTTAAACTGCATATATTTATTTTTATCCTGTAGAGTCCATAATAACTTAAATTTAAGATATTCACCAATACGTAATCGGCATAAATGTCTCGTGCGTTAAAAGGATAGTTAAAGGCCATTATGAATGTCGCCAATAAAGGCGTCGCAAACTACCAAAAAGTCGCCAAACACTCGTTTCGGTTTTATATGCTATATATACCCTTTTGAACATATAATAAAAATAAAAATAAATTTATTTTTAAAGCGATAAAAGGACTGTTACTTATTTTTGTATATTAAATATTTTCTTTATTGATAAAAAATTAAGATTTGTTTTAGTTTTCTTTTACTTTAGTTTAGTTTTATTCATTGTTTTATATTTTTTGCGTGTTCTATATCTTTTGGAAAAAGGAAGGAGCCTGGATAAAAGAAAGTATCTTGGACCCAGAAATGGTTTAATCCGGGAAAATAATAAAAATATAAAAAAAATAAAAAATTAGTTTTACAAATGCTACCATACTATCTACCAGATATTATACACAGGGCCGTAACTCGGGCGTGGCAAAGGTGGCATTTGCCCCGGGTGCGTCAATCGCATCGGTGCTTAACCGTGAGGAAAATGGGGTCCAAAAGAGAACGACTTGCCCAGACTATAAATAACGAAAATTTGAAAACTATTTTTTTTTAATTATTCGATATAGTTACTTTTTTTAAGAGTTTTCTTATTTTTAAAAATGCTTCTATAGATTGAACCTGTTATAGATTCTTACAAAATGTTTACCTTACCAAACAATCTAATATGCCTTAATATAAATCTGAGTATTCGTTTTAAATTTTGAACTTATTAAAGTTATTAAAACTAAATTTAAATTTAGAATTTCTCCAATTTTTTATAAAAATTCAACGTTCTAAATAAAAAATATTCCCTCAAATAAACTATTCAGTTTAATCTCCAAAAATAATATTCCCAAAATGTTTAAGAATTAAGTATCAATAAGGTAAAAATAGAATAAAAAATTAATATACTTAGGAACATTTTAAGAATTAATAAAATATTTTGAGTTCATTTTAAATATGATATATAAAAAAAAAAAAAAAACATGCTTATGTATTCTGTCACAATATTTCATAGTCGGGGCGCAGACCAGTGTTTTTTTTTTTTTTTTTTTTTTTTTTTTTTTTTTTTTTTTTTTTTTCCATGGGCTCTAAAAGACCTAGTTACGGCCTTGATTATACATCATCGAATAAGGGTAGAAGGCAAAACTCAAAAGAAAATAACATGCAAGGCTGCCCCTATGGCGGAGTCTGATGCGTCAACCATGAGACAGATACTTTGATTTGGCTCCTGATAACTTAAAGTAACAGCGTTGGCTAAGGATGTTTTACAATTATTAAATGCGGACGTAGCATCATCTGTCCAGGGAATTTGTCTCCTGTCATTCTTCTTCGAATCTTTTAAATACTCGTGTAAGGGAGCTTGCATATGTGCGGCATGAGGCAAAAAACGGCGATAGAAATTTAACATTGCTAAGAACCGTTTTAGTTCCACAAAAGTTTGTGGTTTAGGAAATTCCCTGATAGCCTGCACTTTTTCGGGCAGAGGTTTAACGCCTTCTGGTGTAATGAGGCATCCTAGAAAGGTTACAGAAGGTTTTCCTAAAACACACTTAGCAGGATTAATTTTTAAGCCATGGTGAGACAAACGGGTGAAAACTTGTTGTAGATGCAATTTATGTTCTTCCGGCGTCGAGGAAGCAATTAAAACATCGTCAAGATACGGCACACAATAATCTAAACCAGAAAGTACCTGGTGAATAAAACGTTGGAATGTTTGTGCTGCGTTACGCAATCCGAAAGGCATGAACACATATTCAAATAAGCCAAACGGAGTCGTAACAGCAGTCTTGGTAATATCCGCAGGATTTACTGGAATTTGGTGGTACGCTCGCGTGAGATCTATAGTCGAAAAAATTTGTTTGTTATGAAAAATCTGCGTACAATCCTGGATATGGGGCAGTGGGTAACGATCCGGAATAGTATTGGCGTTTAAGCGTCGGTAGTCACCGCAAGGACGCCACTCACCATTGGGTTTTTTTACCATATGTAACGGGCTTGCCCACGGGCTGTTAGAAGGTCGAATGATGCCCTGAGTCATGAGGTATTCAAATTCCTGACTCGCGATTTTAAGTAATTCGGGCGATAGACGTCTAGGTTTTGAAAAAACAGGGGGACCAGTTGTTTCAATATGATGAAACGTTACATTTGTTTCTATCGAATTGATTGGCTGTGAAGGATTAGTCAATCCGGGGAATTCATTCAAAAGTTTATCAAAATCCGAGGTACCAAGTAAAATTGATATGTTTGGATTATCTGTTTTGTAATTCACCGAAATGCCTCCTGAGGTCAGTTTAGTAATAGAGTCGATTAATCTCTCATTTTTTACGTCCACCAAAAGGTTATAATGTTTCAGAAAATCGACACCAATGATAGGCTGTTTAACATCCGCAACTACGAATGACCATGTGAATGGTCGGCGAAGGTTTAAATCAAGTTTTAAGCGTTTGGTGCCAAATGTGGCGATCTGGGATCCATTCGCGGCAAACAAAATTAAATTTTTTGATGGCTGCGTTTGTGGAACAAATGATCTCGGCAAAACGGATAAATCTGCGCCTGTGTCTATCAAAAATTTACAATTAGTCGTGCGGTCGGCCAACAGAATTCGGCGAATTTGGCGGTCGCGTTCTCGGCCGTTGAGCGATCGCCGTTCTAGTTTTCCTGCTGGGAAAAATTGCAAGGGAGACGACAATTTCTGGCGTTTTTACCAAATGTTGCGTGGTAGAAGCAAATATCAGGATTGGTGCGTACTTTTGAGCGACTTCTTGAATGCCTCTTAGCGCTATCTCTCCTGTATCGAGAGCGAGAGTTTCTCCTAGCACTGGTACTCAGTTCGCCGATTAGCCCAGTTAACTCTTCAATTTTCGTTTCCAAACGCGCTATTCTAGTGTTATCATTTTGTGCTACCGGAGCACTATCGAGAGCCTGAATGTTAGATCCCGCTGACAGTTCATGGATTTTATCTGCCACCGATGCAAGGCCATTTAGGGATTCATTAAGCGCGGCAATAATAGATTGCATTGTGGTAGGTAATCGGTTCATCCATAAGGATTTGAGTAACGGCTCCCCAACAGTGTCTCCGGCCAGTGCCCGCATGCGTGTGAGCAGTTGAGATGGGCGTTGGTCACCAAGTTCGAGGCCTTGTAGTAGAGTTCTAATTTTGGAAGTCTCACTCTCTGAATGTAATTCTATGAGTTTAGCTTTTAATCTGTCATAAGAATCTCCTTTTGGTGGATTAACGAGAATGTCACAAACCGAATTTAGCATCTCTGAGTCCATAGCTGATACAACGTAGTGAAATTTGGTGTCATCTGCCGTGATATTAGCCAGAACGAATTGGGATTCAAGCTGGATGAACCAAATTTGGATTCGTCTTCCAAAATGGCGGTGGTTTGACCGCAACGCGCGCGACTTCGGCAGGCATCACCTGTTCTGCCTTAGGAATTGGTTCAGTCATTTTGCACAATGAGAAAAGGTAAATTATAAAGACAAAAAATAAAAATAACTTGGTATACTATATATATAGGTACACAGTGCAATACAATATATAAAATATAAATACAAAATAGAGCAATGCAGAATAAATACACAAAAATATTTTACATTTAGCTATGGCTCAGTTATTGTGAACGTAGTAGTTGAATTTAATTGCGGTAGGGAACTGCTGGCAATACATGTGATATGCAATAAAAATGCATTAAATAATATAAAGAAAATTTTGAAAAGAAAAAAATATATTTTGCTTACTGTGAAAACGACGAATCGACGAGGTAATCCAAAAATAGAAAAGCACTGATATGTATGAGCACAAAAATGTAACACAAAGTAGAAGTGATGTAGAAAAAATGCATTTTGCCGGGAACAAGGAATATCCGTTCAGGATGATCGCTGAATATTAAAATTTTCAATTGAACACTGTGGTGGCATAACACTAAAACTCAGAATGAAGATGCAGAAAGATTTTGAAGATCACATGGTCCTTACTGGTGATGAAAAATGGCACACAATAATCCAAGTTGGCACAAGCGCGTTTCTAGCGTTAAACACAAGTAGCTTCAAAAAAACACATTTTTTAAAAAAATGATGAAATATCGTGCTTGAAGTAACAGGAATAATATATAATTCTTCGTGGAAAACGGCAACGACGTGAAACTTATTGGCAATAGCAGGATTGAAAAGGATTTCAGAACATGGCGTAAAAAATGCACATGGTTGCAAATTCGATGCAAAAAATCTGCCGAAGGTTACGAAAATCTTAAGGGTCACCACTTATAACGGTTCGTGTTGGGCAAAGCAGATATGTTTGAGAGAACTGTTATAAATAAGCACAACATTAATAAAAACTTAACAATTTTATTCTGCATCGAATATATCACCAAATAGGGAGAAAAACATGTGCATAACATCCAAGTGGAGAGCGCGCCTCTAAGAGAGTACCTACAGCTTGTAGTACCAGTCGTGAACTGGTCAAACTAGTTAGTACCGGTCAGTCTGTGGTACACGGTGGTCTAGTGGTGCCATCTGTTGTGTCCTGTGATCACCACAAGTGTATTATATATACAACGCAATTTCATTTTACACACTGTTACCAACTGGAAAATTGAAAGAAATATCAAATCTATATAAAATTATTTAAATATCTAAATGAAATTAGAGACCTTATTTCCAATAAATAATAAAAAATATTACTTCTGTTATTATTATTATTTATTCTGAAACATCGCGCTGTCAACCGAAAACTAAATGTTGTCGAGCCTCCGTGGCGCAATCGGCTAGCGCGTTCGGCTGTTAACCGAAAGGTTGGTGGTTCGAGCCCACCCGGGGGCGGTCTTACTTTTACTGACCTGGAGAGTTCGGCATCGCTTGACCGTCTCAAATTTAAAGGAACAGTGCGGTGAAGGGAGTACTTTAACCTTTCCCTTATAAATCTATCAACCGTTCTATGTCTCATTTTAGATACTGCTACAAAATAGCTTGAATAATTTTTATGTTTTTTTTAGAACGAGTTTTCTTTTTGAGAGTAGGTAGAGTGTAATCTGATAGCCAATATACAACAATTGCAAATAATTTTTTTATTTAAATTTTTTTTATTTTGATGGACACTATGGTTTTCAGAACAGCGTTCGGGAATTTACGTTTTCAGAAGGTACGTAGACGGAAATCATAACAAACAACTTTATCTATTATAAAACTTTATGTTACAGAATGTAATTTACACGTAATTTACATGTTATTCCAAATAAATATTTTTTCACAAAGTTTTTCCTTTTTCATAAATGGTATCCTATGATGTTTAAAACTTTGGTTGATCACTAACATGCTGTAGTATTCAAAGTTGTTTAAACTGCATATATTTATTTTTATCCTGTAGAGTCCATAATAACTTAAATTTAAGATATTCACCAATACGTAATCGGCAGAAATGTCTCGGGCGTTAAAAGGATAAATCCTCTCTCGCCGTTATTATGAATGTCGCCAATAAAGGCGTTGCAAACTACCAAAAAGTCGCCAAACACTCGTTTCGGTTTTATATGCTATATATACCCTTTTGAACATATAATAAAAATAAAAATAAATTTATTTTTAAAGCGATAAAAGGACTGTTACTTATTTTTGTATATTAAATATTTTCTTTATTGATAAAAAATTAAGATTTGTTTTAGTTTTCTTTTACTTTAGTTTAGTTTTATTCATTGTTTTATATTTTTTGCGTGTTCTATATCTTTTGGAAAAAGGAAGGAGCCTGGATAAAAGAAAGTATCTTGGACCCAGAAATGGTTTAATCCGGGAAAATAATAAAAATATAAAAAAAATAAAAAATTAGTTTTACAAATGCTACCATACTATCTACCAGATATTATACACATGGCCGTAACTCGGGAATGGCAAAGGTGGCATTTGCCAAGGGTGCGTCAATCGCATCGATGCTTAACCGTGAGGAAAATGGGGTCCGAAAGATAACGACTCGCCCAGACTATAAATAACGAAAATTTGAAAACTAATTTTTTTTTTTAATGATCCGATATAGTTACTTTTTTATGAATTTTCTTATTTTTAAAAACGCTTCTACAGACTGAACTTTTTATAGATTCTTACAAAATGTTTACCAAACACTCTTAATATGCCTTAATATAAATCTGGGTATTCGTTTTAAATTTTAAATTTATTAAAGTTATTAAAACTAAATTTAAATTTTAGAAATTCGCCAATTTTTTATGAAAATTCAACGTCTAAATAAAAAATATTCCCCTCAAATAAACTATTCGGTTAATCAGCAAAATAATAGCCCCAAAATGTTCAAAAATTCAGTATTAATAAGGTAAAAATAAGAGAAAAATTAATATATTAGGAACATTTTAAGAATTAACAAACTATTTTGAATTCATTCTGAATATATGATTAAAAAAACATACTTATGTATTCTGTCACAATATTTCATAGTCGGGGCGCAGACCAGTTTTTTTTTTTTTTTCCATGGTTTCTAAAAGACCTAGTTACGGCCTTGATTATACATCATCGAATAAGGGTAGAAGGCAAAACTCAAAAGAAAAAGCGAATCTACTGCAAACAAATTTATTTGCTTCATTAGACGATCATACTACACAGCACAGCCATAGAACATTAATTGAATTATATATACAACGCATTTTCATTTTACACACTGTTGCCAATTGGCAACAGTGTGTAAAATGGCAAGAAGAAAAAAAATATAAAATCGATATAGAATTATCTAAATATTTATATAAAATTAGAAGCCGTATTTCTGATATCCTTCCAGCTTGAGTTGACTGGATTATATAAACAATGCATTTTCATTTTACACAAGCATTTTCATTTTTGTTGACAATTGGCAAAAAGAAAGAAGAATGGAACTGATATAAAATTATTTAAATATCTATATAAAATTAGAAGTCGTATTTTTGATACCCTCCCACTTTGAGTTCACTGAATTATACATATACAACCTATTTTCATTTTGCACACTGTTGCCAGTAAAAAAAAAAAGAAAAAAGAAATCGACATAAAATTATTTAAACATCTATATAAAGTTAGACACCGGATTTCGGATAAATAGGAAAAAAAATATTACTTCAATTATTAATTATTTTGAAGCAATCCGCTGTCAACTAATATGGAAAGGCCGCGAGCCTCCGTGGCGCAATCGGCTAGCGCGTTCGGCTGTTAACCGAAAGGTTGGTGGTTCGAGCCCACCCGGGGGCGGTCTTACTTTTACTGACCCCGAGAGCTCGGCATCGTTTGACCTCAAAAGTTAATGGAATAGTACAGTGAAGGGAGTACTTTCCTAATAAATCTATCAACACTTCAATGTCTTACCTCAATTTAGATACCGCTACAAAAGAGCTTGAAGAATTTTTATGTTTTTTTTAGAATGAGTTTTCTTTTTGAGAGTAGGTAGAAGGCAATCTGATAACCAATCTACAAGATTTAAGAGTAATTTCTATTAATTAAAATTTTTTATTGGGATAGACACTTTATGGATTCTCGAACAGGGAGCATAAATTTAGTTTTTCGGCATTCACATAAACTGAAATCCTAATAAATTACTTTATTTATTGTAAAATTTTATTACTTGATTTGCATGTAATACCAAACAAACCTTTTTTCCTGAAATTTTTCCTTTTTCATAAATGGTATCCTATGATGTTTAAAACGATAGCTCACAGCTTTAAACAACAGCTTTGAATACTACAGCTAACATGCTGTAGTATTTAAAGCTGTTTAAAGTTCGTATTTATTTTAGTCTCTGCGTAATAACTTAAATTTAAGATCTGCATTAATATATATTCTGCAGAAATGTCTCAGAAGATAGATAATTTCTCGCCGCTATTATGGATGCCGTCGAAAAAGTCTTTGCCAGCAACCAAAAATTCGCCCAAAACTAGTTACTCTTTTATATTTTATACGTACTCTTTTGGGTATATAATGAAAATAAACTTCAATTTATTTTTAAATTAATAAAAAAGGCTGTAAAAAATTTTTCTTGAAAAACAATTTTTTTATTTTGTATATTAAATATTTTCTTTATTGATAAAAAATTAAGATTCGTTTTAATTTTCTTTTACTCTACTTTTGTTTTATTTATTGTTTTATAATTTTTCTGTGCTCTATTCCTTTTGGGAAAGAGGGGAAGCATGGATTGAAGACAATATCTAGAGTTTGAAAGTGCTTTAGTCTGGGCCTGAATAAAGAAAACAATGAAAAAATAGTTTCACAAATGTGACCATAATATGTACCCGATGTTAAGCATCTTCAAGTAAGGGTAGACACAAAAAAAAAAAAAAATCTGACTTAGAGGGCTTGGCCCAGGGAAGTCAGTTATGAGATCTCCTGAGCGACGTCCAAAAAAATATTGCTTCAATTATTAATTATTTTGAAGCAACCCACTGTCAACGAATATAGGAAATTGTCTAGCCTCCGTGGCGCAATCGGCTAGCGCGTTCGGCTGTTAACCGAAAGGTTGGTGGTTCGAGCCCACCCGGGGGCGGACTGGCTTTTACTCCCCCAAAGAACCATAATAAAATTTAAGATATGTATCAATACGTAGTGGGCAAAAATGTTTCAGGCATTAAATGGATACATCATTTCTCGCCGCCAATAAACGCGGCGCCAAAGACCAAAAAGTCAACCAAAACTCGTTTCGGTTTTATATCCTATATGAACCTTTTTGAGTATATAATAAATATAAATTTCAATTTATTTTCAAAGTGATAAAAAAAACTGTTCAAGCTTTTCTTGGAAAACTAAAATTTATTTTTGTATATTAAATATTTAAATTTGTTTTAGCTTTCTTTTACTTTAGTTTAGCTTTATGTATTGTTTTATACAATTTTTTGGGCTCTATTTCTGTTGGAAAAGAAAGCGATTATCGGCAGAAGAAAATATTTAGTGTTTGAAAGTGGTTTAGTCCGGCACTGAATACAGAAAACAATGAAAAAATAATTTCACAAATGTAATCATAATATCTACTAATTATTATACATCGTCAAGTAAGATCAGGGGCCAAAACTCAAAAGAAAAAGCAAATATACTAAAACAAAAACGAAAACAAAAACCATTTGCTTCACTAGACGATCACATTACACAGCATAGACGTAGAACAGCAGTTGGATTAATATATAAAACGCATTTTCATTGTGCAAACTGTTGACAGTTGGCAAAAAGAAAGAAATATGAAATCGATATGAAATTATTTAAATATTTATATAAAATTAGAAGCCGTATTTCTCATATCCTTCCCTCTTGACTTGACTGGATTATATATACCACGCATTTTCCTTTTGCACACCATTGAAAAATGGGAAAAATATGAAATTGATATAAAATTATTTAAATATCTGTATGAAATTAGAGGTGGTATTTCTGATAAATAGGAAAAAATATTACTTCCATTATTATTTATTTGGAAGCAACCCACTGTCAACCTCTATCGAAACGCTATGGAGCCTCCGTGGCGCAATCGGCTAGCGCGTTCGGCTGTTAACCGAAAGGTTGGTGGTTCGAGCCCACCCGGGGGCGGTTTCTTTTTTATCCCTTCAGAGAGCTCGGCATCGCTTGACCCTCTTAACAGCTATATAGAAGAGTGCAGTGATGGGAATGCTTGTAGTATCAACCCTTGAATGTCTAGCGTCTCATTTTAGATTCCACTACAAAATGGCTTTAGAACTTTTATGTTTTCTTAGAACGAAATTCCCTTTTGAGAGTAGGTAGAGAACAACCCGATAAACATTCTACAAAATTTGCAAGTAATTTCTGTTATTTATTAATTTTCCATCTCGATCGACACTCTTGATTTATTAATTTTTTTTTTAACAGCTCACGTAAATTTGCTTTTTGGACAGGTAGATAGACGGAAATCAAGATAAATTGCCTTATATATAATAAAACTTCATTTTACATTACTTATTTTACATTTAATATTAACTAAATCATTTTTCACGAAGTTTTTCCTTTTTCATAAATGCCATCTCACGATGTTTAAAACGATACCTAATCACCATAAAGTGACGTGATGTAGTATTAAAAAATGTTTAAACTTAAATTTATTTTATTCTGTGCAGTCCATGATAACTTTAATTTAAGGTATTCATCGATAAGTAATCGGCAGAAATGAGTATAAAGCTTTAAATGGGATTTAAAATAGCAGAGCATTTGTACCTAATAAAATTTTGAAAAGTATTAGTATTTCACCGAAATTTTTTTTTAAGTAATTCAGTCAACCTCAGTTATAATAAAATTCAAAGGACCAAAGATTTTGTTATAAATCCGTTGGGTGGTTGGGTGTTTATTATGCCAAATGTAGCCAAAAAATATAGCATTACTCCCCCCCCCCAAAAAAAAAAAAATTGTTTAGGCTTCTTTCTCCCGCTAAAGAACACATGGATTTTTCTTGCGACATCCAAAAAATTTCAACCAATTAAAGGAGTTATCACAAGAACTAAAATAAATCGAGTGAAAATTTTTCGCAGTGACACAAGAAATCTGCAGATTCTTCATTTGTATAAGGAATCAGAAATTAATACGTAGATGCTAAAGTGTGGTAAAGGCCTTAAGAAAAAAATTTTTTTTCCTATTTAAATTAACACAGACATGCTTACAGGATCTCACAGGAAGAATTAGTAACTGAATTTCCTGGGCCAAGCCCTCTAGTTCAGAATGTTACTACAGTAGAACCTCTTTTTAACGACCCCTTCGTTAGAACGACCATCTTAAAAAGTCCCAATTATTTTACCATAGGAATAATGTTAATTTTGAATCATTACAACGACCCCAAGCATATTATTTTTCGTTAGAGCGACCTCCAATTTTAGACAGCAGAACTCATGAGCAAGTGGGCAATTTTAAAATTATTGTACAGTGGTGCAACTTCAAGAAACTTGTACCTCTTTGTGTTTGCTTAAAGCACCCTTTCGTCACGTACGACATTGATGATCTAGGTCCTAGGTAGATGACACTCCAGACACTAATGAAAAGACACAGCTCCTCAGTGTCAAATTTCCGGATCTTCAATTATATTTTGATGAGCTAGTTGCGGTAGACGAAACTTTACAGTACTGCGAAGAAAATTTGAATGAGGACGATTTTATTGCCCGTATTACCGGAAATGAAGAAATCTGCGATTCCGACGACGGAGAAGAAATCTTCCAAGCTTTTGAAAAAAATGAATGAAAAAGAAGCCTTCAATGCAATCAATGTCTTGCGTCAATATTTTGAAGGACAATTTAATTCTGAAGGTATTCTTCAAAATCTAACGGATATGGAAGCAGTGATAATGAAAAATTCTCAAATGAACTTGAAACAGTCGTCAATCAAAGACTCAAAAATTCAGTAATGGAAATACAAATAAATAGAAGTGTTCATTAGGCATGTACTGTTGCGTCATTTTTTATCATTTTTTTCAATTCGTTACAACGAATTTCTTTACAACGACCGTATGATGTTGGCCCCACAGGGGTCGTTATACCGAGGTTCTACTGTATTAATAGCACACTTACACTAGTGAAATTTAGTTGGCATGGCAATTGGGAGTGATAACAATGGAGTGGAAGAGGTGAGTAAAATAAATTAGGTTGTTTAAAGGAAGAAAATTTAGTGAAGAAATCTTAAAAAATTTAGAGTAAAGAAAAGACAATTCGGGACACGGTGCAAAAATAAATAAATAAATAAAATAAAGGGTAATAAACAGCAATGAATGAACAGGGGCTAGGTTCCCTGAGCGAAAACATTAAACAGAATTTTTGTTTTATTTTTATTTATTTATTTATTTATAATTAATTAAATTATTTATTTTTGTATTTATTTATTTATTCACAGTGAGGGGAGAAATGAGACTGTGCAAGGCTTGAAAATTAATTGAGATCCAGATGTGAAAACACAGACGTGAATTTAGTCAGATGCCTTATATAAGGTGAGAAAAGTGACATATGATAAATAAAATAAAGGGTAATAAGCAGTAATGAATAACAGGGGTTAGGTTCCCTGGGCGAACACATTAAACAGAATTTTTGTTTTATTTTATTTTTATTTATTTATTTATTTATAATTAATTAAATTATTTATATATTTATTTATTTATTCACAGCGAGAGGAGAAATGTGACTGTGCAAGACTTGAAAATTAATTGAGATACAGATGTGAAAACACAGACGTGCATTTAGTCAGATGTCTTATATAAGGTGAGAAAAGTGACATATGATAAATAAAATAAAGGGTAATAAGCAGTAATGAATAACAGGGGCTAGTTTCCCTGGGCGAAAATATTAAACAGAATTTTTGTTTTATTTATTTATTTATTTATAATTAATTAAATTATTTATTTATTTATTTATTCATAATTAATTAAATTATTTATTTATTTATTTATTTATTTATTTATTCACAGCGAGAGGAGAAATGTGATTGTGCAAGGCTTGAAAATTAATTGAGATACAGATGTGAAAACACAGACGTGCATTTAGTCAGATGCCTTATATAAGGTGAGAAAAATGACATATAATAAATAAAATAAAGGGTAATAAGCAGTAATGAATAACAGGGGCTAGTTTCTCTGAACAGAATTTTTGTTTTATTTTATTTTTATTTAATTATTTATTTATAATTAATTAAATTATTTATTTATTTATTCATTCATTCACAGCGAGATGAGAAATGTGACTGTGCAAGGCTTGAAAATCAGTTGAGATACAGATGTGAAGACACAGACGTGCATTTAGTCAGATGTCTTATATAAGGTGAGAAAAGTGACATATGATGTTGGAAAAATGACTTGAAGTGTCAATGTGAAATAAAATGACTAACAAAATAAATAAATAAATAAACAAATAAAATAAAAATAAAATAAAATTAAATTAAAAAAAAAGTTCTTTTTTGTTTTACAGAAGAAAAATTTTAAATTGTGTTAATGTTAAGAGATGACCTATGACAGTGATTCCAAAATTTTTTAAGTGACTATTTATTTAAAATTAAAATTCAAAGACTTTTTTACTTCAAATGTTGGTCAAGAATCTGAAGAGAGATGACTCTTCTAAAATATAAGTGAATATTTAATCTAAGAAACCCAATTTTTATTATCTGAAATAAATAAAAAAGATGGATATACATGCATACTAAATTAAAAATAATTTTAATCTAAATTTAGAAATGTCTGACATATTTCTTGGCTTTCCTTTGAAATCAGCATCAGTTAAGCTAATGTAAAATAATTCTCGCCCCCGGGTGGGCTCGAACCACCAACCTTTCGGTTAACAGCCGAACGCGCTAGCCGATTGCGCCACGGAGGCTCGACTTTGAAAGCTTAAATAAGAAACCGCTCGCTGTGTAATAAAAAAGCTACTTGGAGAAATTTTCCTCGTTTTTGACGCTGTAAAAATATGATTTTATTTATTTCAGAAGCGGTCATTCTGTAAGATTTAACATTATTTTTCTTTCTATTTCTATAGAAAACAATGATATTTTTCTAATATTATTTGTATAAAGAAATGAATGATATGTTTGTGTTGAATATAAGACCAGCATTTCAAGAGGGGATTATAAATTAGAATTGACTCTCAAAACGATTTTAAAATTAAATTTAATGACGGCTAATTTTATTTACTGTTAATTTTTTAAAATTTTGATTGCAGAATAAAATATACAGTCTGTTCGCTCATAGGTAATTTAGATTAATATAATTTGTTTTTCATTCTATTATTTATTCTTTTATTTAGAATTAAAGGGATAGAATGATAAAGATTGTTTACTTTGAAGTCTGACAGCATTAATTATAGTATGTTCTTCTTAATTTTCGCATCTTTAAATCGAAACTTGGATAAAATATTATTTATACAGTAATAAAATTCTGAAATCACGGAAATTATATTAGAATACACACAACAGAAATATTACAAATATAGTTTTTTCTTTTAAAAATGAGTCAATAAACTTATTAAAATACTTTTTTTGTCTATATAATATATAAATATCTTATAGCTACTATCCATTACCTTCAGTTTTTTTTTTATAAACTAAAATAACAAAATCTGCAAAAATGGGATTAATATGAAATTTCTAAAAAAAAAAAATGTAAAACATTTGAGCCAGAATTATAATAAATTAACGTACAAATGAAATACTTCAAATTTAAAAATATAGGCATCCTTTAATACTTATTCCCAAATCTTAAAGTGCTGCCATCTATGAGTAAAGGGATGAAACATTTAAAAAAATCCAGCAAGATAAGTGTGATAAGAAACCAGTTTAAAGTCGAGTCTTCTGGTATCAGATCTTAAATAGGAGTCCTCTAGCAAGCGCCGTGATCGTATAGTGGTTAGTACATTGCGTTGTGGCCGCAATAACCCAGGTTCGAATCCTGGTCACGGCATTGTTTTTATGTCAGCTTTTAAACGTTAAATTTTTGAAGTTGCGAATGTATCCTAAAAAAGTCAAGGCGATCATGGGACTCTCAATACAAAGTTTAATTGTTTTCAATCGATTTGCCTGAACATCTAATAAGTGAGTAGGAATACATTTATGTAAAAGTAGTTAAAATTGGAAAGTAAATTATTAATTATTTTGGCAATATTAATTATTTCAAAATCAGCTTTGTTCAATTAGCTTTACATATGTGTACATTTTTTTGAGCTCTCTTTTTAGACCTTAGATTAAACAGGAATATAATTATGAAAAAATAGTTAAAAGACAAATTATTAATTATTTGGGTGATATTATTTGAAAATCAGCTTTGTTCAACTACATCTACATATGTATTTATTTTTATTTATAAGACCACTTTTAGATCTTGAAACGAACATAATATATTCATATATAAATAATTAAGATTGGAAGGTAAATTATTAATTATTTTTGCCATATTTATTATTAATTACTCGAAAATCAGCTTTGTTCATCTACATCTACATATGTATCCATTTTTAACTATAAAATAACTTTTAGATCTTACAAGAAACAGGAATATATTCATGTATAAGTAGTTAAAATTGGAAGGTAAATTATTAATTATTTGTGCCATATTAATTATTAATTACTTGAACATCAGCTTTGTTCATCTACATCTACATATGTATCCATTTTTAATAAGATAAATTTTAACTCTTAATATAAACAGGAATATATAGATGTATAACTCGTCAAATGTGGAAGATAAATTATTTATTATTTGTGCCATATTAATAAATTATTCGAAAATGAGCTTTGTTCAACTACATATACATATGTATCCATTTTTAACTATAAAATAACTTTTAGATCTTATAAGAAACAGGAATATATTCATGTATAAGTAGTTAAAATTGGAAGGTAAATTATTAATTATTTTTGGTATATTAATTATTAATTACTTGAAAATCAGTTTTATTCAACTACCTCTATAAATGTATTCATTTTTAATTATAAAATAATTTTTAGATCTTACAATAAACAGGAATTTATTCATGTATAAGTAGTTAAAATTGGAAGGTAAATTATTAATTTTTTTGCCAAATTAATTATTAATTACTTGAAAATCAATTTTGTTCAACTACATCTACATATGTATCCATTTTTAATTATAAGATTAGTTTTAGATTTTAGAATAAGCAGGAATATATTCATGTATACGTAGTCAAAATTGGAAGGTAAGTTATTAATTATCTTTGCCATATTAATTATTAATTACTTGAAAATCAGCTTTGTTCATTTACATCTACATATGTATCCATTTTTAATAAGATAACTTTTAGATCTTAGAATAAAGAGGAATATATACATGTATTACTAGTCAAAATTGGAAGATAAATTATTAAATATTTGTGCCATAATAATTATTAATTACTGAAAACCAGCTTTGTGCATCTACATATGTATCCATTTTTAATTATAATATAGCTTTTAGATCTTACAATAAACAGGAATATATTCATGTATAAGTAGTCAAAATTGGAAGATAAATTATTAATTATTTTTACCATATTAATTATTAATTACATGAAAATCAGCTTTGTTTAACTATATCTACATATGCATCCATTTTTAATTATAAAATAACTTTTAGATCTTTCAATAAACAGGAATATATTCATGTATAAGTAGTTAAAATTGGAAGGTAAATTATTAATTATTTGTGCCATATTAATTATTAATTACTCGAAAATCAACTTTGTTCAACTACGTCTACATATGTATCCATATTTATTCATAAGATTTCTTTTAGACCTTAATATAATACAGAGATAGGTAAGTATAATAAAAAAAGAGAGCTGTATTTGTTTAATATAACTTACAAAGAACCCTACCACCTTTTGCTTGGTATCAAATACAAAATCCATTTATAATTAAAATGATACACGAACTTAAAGTCCAATGTCAAATACACAGAAAATACATAATTAAAAATCAGAACTTTACAATTTTTTTTTTCAAAATTTTCTGGGGTTGAATGGTAAAGCGGTGCTTTTCGGTACCAGAGTTTGAGAGTTCGAATCACGTTGCTGGTAGAGATGTTAGTAGAGGTCAGGGCCTGATTATCGCACGGGCACTTGGGGCACGAAAATTTAGTCGAGTGCTTGAAACACATATTAAGTGGGGAAAAATTGCAAACTTACGCTACCATCGTTAAGTTTTAATAAATTATTGTACGAGGTAATTGTGTTTGTCATGAACTCTATTGTTTCCTGTTTAATTTTACTGTTATTTACCTGATAATTAATTCAATCCTCAACAAACGTGGTGCTCTTTCTATCCTATGTGTTATTGCATATTTATAAGACAGATTATCAGCAACGTACCAACGTACTATAAACCATTAAATCATCTCATCAATTTAAATTATTTTTAATTCATTATTATTTATTTTCTGCACCACTGAGCTTGTGAGTGTGACAAGGTAAAAATAAAAAAAAGTGAGTCATTCTAGGTCTTTAAAAGCCCTTAATTTTTAGCATGACTAAACAGAGGTAATAATGATTACGTAAAATGAAAATTTGGTGTTTTTGATTTTGAATATCACTTTAATGCTAACTTCTTAAATCTGTTTGCTAATTCAATGTTATAATTTTTGTATAACTGTAATTATGATAACTGGTCACTATAAATTTGCAATGGGGGTGGAGGGCACAAAAATTGGATTGTGCCCTGGGCACAAAAGTATCTTAGTCAGACCCTGGTAGAGGTTTGGAGTTGGCTTAAGTTCAGTAGGCCCCTTTCTCATTAGCCCTCGTGAGCAAAACTACACCGTAGCCCTCCAAACTAAAACGTCCTTGATAAAATTAAAATGCAATAAAAATGCATTGCATCCGTGTGGTAACCGGGTGCGAAGGAATAGTCCCAATGTAGCTTGTGGGGATGAATAGCGTAGCAGTCGCAAATCGCAATCTCCACAGGATTCCTCGTGAACCGTAACCGTACTGATGATCCTCGATCTTTATGCAAATGTTTCTTCATTATATATACTTCGGAACACGAAAAGTGTTACCTGTACATGCATACTCTTACATGCATATTTTTGTTTATTCATTATTTAAGTTTTGTTATTTAAATAAATTGTTATTGTTAATGTAATTCGTCACCTTTACTGCCTTGATACCTGCATCACTCACTAAAAGCTCATGAATGTAGTACGAGGTGATTAAAATGGGTACCCTACCCCTGGGGATCAGGGAACTGGTATTCCAGGTTGTGGGTTGGGCGTAAGGCCAACTACCTTACCCAAGGCCGTAACTAGGTCCTTTGGTGTCCATGGCTAAAAACTGGCCTGCACTCCTACCGTCAAATATAGTGAGGAAATATATAAACATTTTTTTTTTCTATATCAAATATTGAGAATGAACCCACAAAATATTTTGTTAATTCTTCAAATGTTCCTAGTATATTAATTTTTAAATTTTCTTCTATTTTTACCTGATTAACACTTTAAATATTTTTGAACACTCTGGAGGTAATATTTTGCTGCTAAACGAAATAGTTTATTTGAGGGGAATACGTTGTATTTGTATGTTAAATTTTCATAAAATATTGATAAATTTCTAAATTTAAATTTATTTTTAATAGCTTTAATAAATTCAAAATTTAAAACGAATACTCGGATTTACATTAAGGCATTTTGGGAGTGTTTAGCAAACATTTTATAAGAATCAGTAACAAGTTTAATCTCTAGAAGCATTTTAAAAAATAAGAAAACTCATAAAAAATAATATCTAAACAGTTTAGATTTTGTAAATAAAATCGGATTTTATAATAAAAAAATTGTTTTTCAACGTGTTGGCCTAGAAATAAATTATTACTTCTGTTGCGGTGAATGTATAAATATACATATCCTGGTCACAGCAATATATTATCCATAAATATTCTTGATTATGCTAATATAAATTACCGGACAAAAATTACACAAACGAACAGGACATTAACTTCCGGCACTGGGAATGCGGGTTTGAACCCTACAGCATGGGTGATTCTAAGTAAAAAAAAATTTCTGAACAACTTACAAAATTTTCTGAAAAAGTATAAGCTACTAATTTACGATGAAAACTATATTAAGGTTAATTTCTGGATGTCAAAATTAGAGCAAAATGATATCTGATTTTTGTATTGGATTTATTGTTTACCAAATATCAATATATTAATATGTTCTAGTAAATATCACCTTATTATACAGTTGCAGATATAAGTTTTCTGTATAAAATGATACAAACGTACATATATCAATGTGTGTGGTGGTTATCTAGAAAACAAAAAATCAATTTCTAAATAAGAATACTTAAGTTTAAATTTTAACATATTGCTTTCAAAAAGAAAATCACATAGCATGTTATTACCGTTTTTAGGTAGAAAAAAGATTTGTGGAAAGGGTAGAAAAGAAGAAAGGGAGAGAAAAGGTATAACTTTCTGATTTTCTTCAAATTTCATTTATATACAGTAGAACCACTTTTTAACGACCCCACGATACAACTCCTCCTTCGTTAGAACGACCATCTTAAAAAATCCCAAATAGTTTACCATAGGAATAATGTTAATTTTGAATCATTACAACGACCCCAAGCGTATTATTTTTCGTTAGAGCGACAGCCAATTTTAGACCGCAGAACTTATGAGCAAATGGGCTATTTCAAAATTATTGTACTGTGGTGCAACTTCAATTCGATTCCGACGACGGAGAAGAAATCTTCTAAGCTTTTGAAAAAGTAAATGAAAAAGAAGCCTTCAATGCAATTAATGCATTGCTTCAATATTTTGAAGGACAATTTGATTCTGAATATTTCCTTCAAAATCTAATGGATATGGAATCAGTGATAATGAAAAATTCCCAAATGAACTTGAAACAGGCGTCAATCAAGACTCTTTTTCAAAATTTCAGTAATGGAAATACAAATAAATAGATTTCTGTAGGTATGTACTGTTGCATCATTTCTTTGCTGAATTTATTATTATTATTTTTTTCAATTCGTTACAGCGACCTTTCGTTACAACGACCATATGATGTTGGTACCGCAGGGGGTCGTTATACCGAGATTCTACTGTATTTTTTTTATTTATTTAGAGTGGAAGATGGTTTCTAAAAAACTTTTTTTTTTAAATTTTCGGAAACAGATTTTTCAAGATAATCTTTTTAAATTTCCGAGAAAAATCTGCTTTTTATCATTTTTGGAACATGCTCACATTTTCGGAATATTCGGAAATTTTCGGATCAGAAACATTCCTGTCCTACAGCTGGCATGTTTGCTAGTAGCTGTTCAGAATCAGATCTAAACAGTAGGTTTCTGCCTCATTAATCCCCGTGGGACAAAAAGGTAAACCGTATTGCCCCAAATGTAGCTTACACCACTACGAGCGTCGGAGAAGGTGGCTACAATTGGCACCCAGCATCTGGGGTATTGCTAGGGACCCCTGTCTCCAGGTGGTTTATAAATATGAAGGATGGCCTTCTAGGTTGTGGTACGCAGGGTTAAAAACTAATTGTTGCGAAGTCAAAAGAAGGAAGTACCCGGCTTCAAGGAATAAAGACTTAGCATATTGGTACATAGAATATCCGAACATTATATCGCACTAAAGGATTGCAATTGTTATTTGAGCTACGTGATGGATACAACATTGAAAAAGTTTTCAATGATAAATCAACAGGTACCTTTAAAGAATACCCTGTATACTACCATAATAAATTAGGGTGTTACGATATATCAGTGTTATTCATTGTCCACACATGTAGTTAACACCTTGTAATTTCTTCTGTATATGTTACATTTTCCCCAAAAATAATTGCCATGACTTTTGCCCCAACAACCCTCGTATGTATGTGTGTATACAGTGGACTCGGCTTAATGTGATAGCGGTTAACGTTATCAATCGGTTATTGTTATCGAAATCACTTGGTCCCGATTTTCTCCATTCATTTGTACGTTAAAATTATCGCTTTATGTAATCGTTACATCGGTTAATGGGATCAGTTTTCGAACCTCATTTTAACTGGCAAAGGAATATTCACAATACATTAAGAAGGAACCCATTATTTTCCGTCCCTTCGCTGTTGTTTGAATTTCTGAGAATTCTCCTCTTCAACCTAGGGAAATGGGGAATGAACAGAGGAGTGGGGATGGTACACGTTCCTGGATTTTTTTTCAGAAATACGCACCCCCTGCTGATAGTCAATGGTTGTCATATAAGCAGAAGGCAACACATTATTATCGGAAGTGAAAAGGAGCGTATTCACATTTTATGCCTTGCTCGCTGACATGCAGTTTGACGATATGGAAACCAGAAAGCGAAATGATTTAACATTAAAACAAAAGATCGAAATTTTAAATCGTTATGACAGGTTGATTATGATTACGAACAATTTATCAATGAGCTTCTTAAAAAAATTGTAGACAGTCAACAATTAATCAATTTTTAAAAATTATGTATACAAATCTTATGTTTTAAAGGATAATATACAGTACATAAAGGGTTTTTTTTATTTTGCTTTGAAATTTAGTAAGTGGGAATTAAAGGGGGGGGGGTAAATTTATCTAATATTTCATATCGTTTATTGTTATCCATCGGTTATTGTTATCGGTTATTGAAATCACGGCGTCCCAAACTGATCACATTAAGCGGAGTCCACTGTATACATACACACACACACACATATAAAATATATATATATATATATATATATATATATATATATATATATATATATATATATATATATATATATATATATTCCGTATTTGAAAATTAGATCTACTTTATTTAAATAGAGTTTATTAAGATAATAAACTAGAGAAAGAAATGTAAAGTAAAACAAGTGAAAAAATAGTTTACTGTAAAGATGTGAATGTTTATAAAGAACATGTAACATAGATACATTGCCATTTTTTAATAAAATACACGACATTGTTTAGATAAAAAAAATACAGAACTCGATAAAATGTACAAATAAAAGCGCAGAAAAAATGGCCTCCCAGAATAAAAACCTGTCATTTCACAATTCTGTATTAAAGGATATCCATTTGAAAGCATTTCAAACAATACAATAAGTGTTAATGACAGGTTCATAAGATCGTAATTAAACGTACAAAATATCTTATGTTTGCTATACAACATACAAGAGACACTTGACAGCAGTTAGTTTTATTCGATATATATATAAAAGCTTCGTAAATATTTCAACAGAAATGTGACAGAAATGCCAAGTATACTTGTATATATAGATATATGTTCATTTGATTCTGTTAATGTCTTTGAATACTGCATCGATTCTTCTCAGATATTACACTTTAATGAGTAATAAATACAAATCTATACACCATTGTCCGTGCCGTGAAATCTGAGTATTCTTAAAGTACAAGAATGGTTGAAGACCCGCATTTTCGTTTTCCAGCACACCATCATAAAAAAAGTAATTTAAAAAAAAATATGAACCCACAATGTTGAAAAGTCACGTGTAAATTGAAAGTGTGTTCAAAATTCACATAGCCAGGTATAAAAGAATTGAAGGCTTAAAAATTTCCCTGATCTATGAAGACGGTTGTCAAAGCTTGCTTTCTTCTAAAATGTGATCACGTGGTTTTTCATCTTTCCCATTTGCGAGATTTGCATGGTCAACGCCGTTCACATGTCCATTTTGGTGGCTGGTGTGATTTGTGTCGTTTGATTTAGGAACATTCTGGAAGAAAAAATAAATCATTTTGAGTCATTTTGTTATATAAAAAATAGGGATGCAACGAATGTCAATTTGGCCGGATAGCGAATACCGGATATCTGGCCAGAGTTTCAGCCGGATGCATTTCTTTTTCGCCTGTTTTAAGAAAACAAAAACTTTGTTTTGACTTTTTTTTTTGTTTTCTTAAAACTTTATCAGTGTACATTAAGTGCTTTGTAAGTAATGCACCAGACAATTTAAGTTATGTCTCCTACTTCGCTATTAAGCAGTCATTCAAGTTTATCCGTTAGTCAAAAAATTACTTTTTATGTCTTCAGTTCTTTTTTTCTAACAAAATAGAGTTTTTATATTTTCCTAATTTTTTAAAATTACAACTTTCTATAAAAACTACTACTACGAAAACTCTACTACTATGAAACTGTTATCACTACTTTAAAATTGTTATTTTTTAAATTATAAAAATTATGATATTTTTGAAATAGCTTCCATTCCTATAATATTTTAACCTCTATTCAAATACAAAATTTTTAATTATTTTTTTTTGTCGGTAAACTTAAGATAACAAAACATTTTGTCTTGACTTTTTTTAAGACTTTATTATTGCACATAAATGCTTTGCAATTAATTACGCCAAACAATTTCATGTCTCTAACTTTTCTATCAAGCATATCCATATGTCCAAAAATTGCTTTTTATGACTCTTTTAAACAAAACAGAGCGTTCATATTTTTCTAATTTTAAAAAATTACTGCTATTAAATCTCTAAGTATTTCTAAAATTCTAACCAGTATGATATTTTTGAAATCGCTTCCATTACTATGATATTTTAACCTTAATTAAAATACAAAATTTTTAATTATTTTTTGTCGTCGGTAAACTTAAGATAACAAAAAATTTTGTCATGACTTTTTTTAGACGACTTGTATTATTGCATATAAATGCTTTGCAAATAATTACGCCAAACAATTTAAGTTATGTCCCCTACTTTACTATTAAGCATATCCGTCAGTCCAAAAATTACTTTTTATAACTTCAGTTCTCTTTCTTAACAAAATAGAGCTTTAAAAATATATAAGCTTATAAAAATTACTACTATGAAAACTCTAGGTGTTTTTTAAAATTATAACAATTATGATATTTTTGAAATTGCTTCCATTTTTACAATATTTTAACCTCAATTCAAATATTTAATTATTTTTTTGTCGTCGGTGAACTTAAAGTAACAAAAAATTTTGTCTTGACTTTTTTTAAGAAGACTTTATTAGTGCATTTCTAAATGCTTTGCAAATAATTACGCCTAACAATTTAAGTTGTCTCTTACTTTACTTTCAAGCCTATCAGTAAATTAAAAAAATTGCTTTTTATGACTTCAGTACTCTTTTTAACAAAATAATAGAAGTTTCGTAATTTTTAAAAATTACAACTTTCTACTACTTTTTACTAACTTTCTACAATAAAATTACTACTATGAAAACTCTAGGTATTTTTTAAATTATAACAGTTATGATATTTTTTGATATCACTTCAATTCTACAAAATTTTGACTTCGATTCAAATACAATATTTTGAATTATTTTTTTGTTGTCTGTAAACAGTTGACCTTTTTTTAAGAAGACCATATTAGTGCACATAAATACTTTGCAAATAATTACGCGAAACAATTTAAGTTATGTCTCTTACTTTACTGTCAAGCATATCCGTAAGTCAAAAAATTGCTTTTTATGACTTTAGTACTCTTTTTTATAAATAATAGAGGTTTCGTAATTTTTAAAAATTACAACTTTCTATAAAAATTACTACTATGAAAACTCTAGGTATTTTTTAAATTATAACAATTATGATATTTTTGAAATCGCTAACATTCCTATAATATTTTAACCTCAATTCAAATACAAAATTTTGAATTATTTTTTGTTGTCGATAAACTTAAGATTGCAAAAAATTTTGTCTTGACTTTTTTTTTAAGGATGACTTTATTAGTGCACATAAAAGCTTTGCAAATAATTACGCCAAACAATTTAAGTTATGTCTCCTATTTCACTACTAAGTATATAAGTCAAAAAATGACTTTTTATGACTTCAGTTTTCTTTTTAACAAAATAATAGAGGTTTCATAATTTCGTAATTTTTAAAATTACAACTTTCTATAAAAATTACTAGTATGAAAACTCTAGGTATTTTTAAAATTACTACAAGTATGATATTTTTGAAATCGTTTCCATTCTTATAACATTTTAACCTCAATTCAAATACAAAATTTGGTCGTTTGTAAACTTAAGATAACAAAAAAAATTTTCTTGACTTTTTTTTTTAAGACGACTTTATTAGTGCTCATAAATGCTTTTCAACTAATTAAGCCAAACAATTCAAGTTATTTCTCTTACTTTACTATCAAGTCTATTTGTAAGTCCAAAAAATGCTATTTTGACTTCAGTACTATTTTTAACAAAATAATAATAAGAATTCAAATAAAAAATTTTGAATTATGTTTTATTGTCTGATGAAAACTCTAGGTATTTTTTAAATTATAACAATTATGATATTTTTATATCACTTCCATTTTACAATATTTTGACTTCAATTCAAATAAAAGTTCTGAATTCTTTTTTTATCGTCTGTAAACTTAAGAAAACAAAAGTTTTATTGAGCTTTTTTTAAGACGTTATTAGTACACATAAATGCTTTGTAAAAAATTACGCCAAACAATTTGAGTTATATCTCTTACTTTACTATTAAGCATATTCTTAAAAAAATAATCATGATAGAAAATACTGATACATTTATCTCCAACTTAATCTTTTCAATAACAGATTTCCTACATTGGCGATTTTCATCGAAGGATTGATTTGCACACTTACAGAAGGTTATAGATTTTATTTACAATACAATTATACATACCCGTTTCAAGGTTTTTGCACTGTGAAAGTTTCTCAGGAAAGGACAGATTAATAATTCATCTACATCTTTATCTCCTCCTAAATAAAAAGAATATAATGAGGGAAAGATGTAACAGGGTTTATACTTAGTTGGCAGTAGAGATAAAAGCAATAAAAGTAAACAAAAAGTACTTACTGACATGACATTATAACAGCCTAGATTTAGTTATTACGTACTACAGTGGACTATGCTTAATGGGATCAGTTTGAGACACCGTAATTTTGATAACAGTAACCAATTGATAACAATAAACGATATGCAAAATTAGATAAATTTACCCCCCCTTAATTCACACATACTAAATTTCAAAATAATAGGAAAAAAAATCACCTTATATTTATGTACTGTATATTATCCTTTAAAACATAAGAATTGTTTACATAATTTAAAAAAGTAGATCAATTGTTGGCTGTCTACAATTTTTTCTAAGAAGCTCATTGATAAATTGTTCGTAATCACAATGTTTTAAAGTCATCGGAGCGGTGTTGTACTCCAAGTTCCAACACTTTCAATGCATTTCTCATTTCAACACTTGTAGGAGGTGACTCAGTATACTTATATAACAATTAAGAAAATAAAGGAATACAGTGGACTCCGCTTAATGTGACCAGTTTGAGACACCGTAATTTTGATAACAGTAACCAATTGATAACAATAAACGATATGCAAAATTAGATAAATTTAACCCCGCTCCTTAATTCACACATACTAAATTTCAAAATATGAAAAACTCACCTTATATTTATCTACTGTATATTATCCTTTAAAACTTTAAGAATTGTTTACATAATTAAAAAAAATTGATCAATTGTTGGCTGTCTACAGTTTTTTCTAAGAAGCTCATTGATAAATTGTTCGTAATCATAATGTTTTTTAAAGTCATCCACGTTTCAGCGCTTTCAATGCAATTCAGGCTGAACGATGGCCGATTGGTTAGGGTGCTGGCCTTCGGTACCGGAGTTCGTGGGTTCGAATCCCACTGTGGCATGGATGTTCGTAGCCGTTCGGAATCGGCTTTAAGCTGTAGGTCCCGGTCTCATTAGCCCTCGTGTTGCAAAAAGTAGACCGTAGCACTCCAAACCAAACCAAATCAATGCAATTCAGAGGCTGAAAAATGTTTAACTGCGCTGCAGCATTGCGCTGACTCATATTTGGTAACCTGTCATAACGATTTAAAATTTCGATCTTTTGTTTTAACGTTAAATCATTTCTCTCTCTGGCTTCATATCGACAAACTGCATGTAAGCGAGCAAGGCATAAAATATGAGTACGTGCCTTCTCAGTTCCGAATAAAATGTGTTGCCTTCTGCTTATCTGACAACTATTGACCACCATTGGGGTGTGCGTATTTCTGAAAAATTCCAGTAACGTGTAAATTCCCACTCCTTTGTTTTTTCTCCTTTTCCCTAAGTGGATGAGGGAGAATTCTCGGAAATTCAAACAGCGAAAGGAAAGAAAAAAATGGGTTCCTCCTGAATATATTGTGAATATTCCTTTGCCAGTTAAAATGAGGTTAGAAAACTGATAACATTAACCGATGTAACGATCACATAAAGCGATAATTTTTGACATACAAATGAATAGAGAAAATCGGGACCAAGTGATTTCGATAACAATAAGCGATTGATAACATTAACCAAGATCACATTAAGCGGAGTACACTGTATATTGTTTTTATAGCATTTTTGTACAATGCACTACTTAGCAAATTTTGGGATACACTTATTGCATTTTGAAATTTTACTGTTAATATATATTATAATGTAAACCTTCATTATATATATATATATATATATATATATATAAAATTAAAACATTTTTTCTATTCACAGGGTTCATACTCAGTTGGTAAGATTAAAAAAAACAAAACAAAACAAAAAAAAAAAAAACTACTGTCAGGACATCATAGCAATGTAGATTTAGTTATTACAATTTTGTATTGGTTTTATACTAAATAATTTTTGAGTAATGAGTCGACTGACGCAGATTTACCAAAGCAAACTTTTTGAATAGCCTTATTGCATTTTCAATTTTTTTTTTGTTTATATACATTATAATGTAAACCTGCGTGATATAAAAAAAGGTAAAATATTTATTCTATTATCTGGGTTCATGCTCAATTGGTAGGGTAAAAAAGAAGCATCGACTGGCATGGCATCATAGCAATGCAGATTTAGTTATTACAATTTTGTATTGGGTTTTATACTAAATAATATTTGAGTAATGAATCGACTGATGCAGATATACCAAAACAAACTTTTTGAATAGCCTTATTGCATTTTCATTTTTTTTTCTGTTTATATACATTATAATGTAAACCTACGTGATATAAAAAAAGTAAAATATTTATTCTATTATCTGGGTTCATGCATAATTGGTAGGGTAAAAAAGAAGCATTGACTGGCATGGCATCAAATGAATGCAGATTTAGTTATTACAATTCAGTATTGGTTTTATTCTAAATAAATTTTGAGTAATGCCTGTACTGATGCAGATTTACCAAAACAAACTTTTTGAAAAGCCTTATTGCACTTTCAAATTTTTTCTGTTTATATATATTAATTAATGTAAACAAACCTAAGTGATATAAAAAAAGTAAAATATTTATTCTATTAACAGGATTTAAATTGGTAGGGTAAAAAAGAAGCATCGATTGTCACGACATCAAAGGAATGCAGATTTAGTTATTACAATTCTGTATTGGTTTTATTCTAAATAATTTTTGAGTAATGCCTCGACTGATGCAGATTTACCAAAGCAAACTTTTTGAATAGCCTTATTGCATTTTCAATTTTTTTTCTGTTTATATACATTATAATGTAAACCTATATGATATAAAAAAGTAAAATATTTATTCTATTAACAGGGTTTATATTCAATTGGTAAGGTAAAAAAGAAGCATCGACTGGCACGAAATCAAAGGAATGTAAATTGAGTTATTACAATTCTGTATCGGTAAAACCAATATTTAGAATAAAATTCTATATAATTTTTGAGTAATACTTCGACTGACGCTGATTTACCAAAGCAAACTTTTTGAATAGCCTTATTGCATTTTCAAAGTTTACTGTTTATATACATTATAATGTAAATCTACATGATATAAAAAAAGAAAAATATTTATTCTATTAACAGGGTTCATACTCAATTGGTAAGGTAAAAAGAAGCATCGATTGGCACTGCATCAAAGGAATGGAGATTGGTTTTATTTTAAATAATTTTTGAGTAATGCCTCGACTGATACAGATTTACCAAAGCAAACTTTTTGAATGGCATATTGCATTTTTAAATTTTTCTGTTTATATACATTATAGTGTAAACTTACATGATATAATTACAAACAGTATAAAAGAATTATACTATGAAGTTAGTTACCCATTAATATTAAATCCCAATAAAGATTGTAATAACAATCAAATGAGAACACATACTATATATGTAATGAAGATATATAAAATAATTGTAAATATCAAATGACCTTTATGTAATACCATTGTAAAAATTTACAAGGGAGAAAAATGCAGAAAACTGTCACATAATTTCATATTAAAAAAAAAATTTTTTATTAAGAAAAAAGGTTTTTTTTAGACTTTTCTAGATTTCGAAAAACGGGGGGGGGGAGTTAAAGCAATTTAAAAAACCAAACGAACTTGTGTTAGCTTAAAATTATAAATATGAGATTTTAAGAAACTTGTATGATCATAACTATAAGGATTACTATAACAATTTTTAACTTTAATTGATTATAAAAAATATACCCGAGAAAAAAGCAAATTTGTAAATCTTATAAATAGAAATAGACCCTAATAAAACCAGTGTTTCTGAACCGTTTTAGTGACGACACGTCAAAAATAGCTGAAAGTATTTGCAGAGTGCGAGTTTAGAAATTTTAGATGAAAAAATGTATTATCAAAAGCAACTTACCTGTTATAAAGCTTGCTACATATCCAATTAGGAACGTTAGAATCGTTCCAGGGACAGGATGCAGTAGAAAACTCAGCTTGAAAAGGGGAAATATTTCCCTAAAATAATTAAGGTTTCGATTTGAGAAACAACTATAAAGGTTTATATGAGAATACATAAGGCAATAAAAATACACATTAGATTACTTTTCATTAAAAAAGCCTCGTAAAATGGTTAACAGTAATTCGTAAATATTTAAATGCACTAACTTCTATTAAAATGACATGACTATTATCATATTATTCCAAACTATCATATAGGCTGTCATATGACAGGCTCATTAAAATTATTAAATTTTCCAGAATTGTAAAGTACTTTCTGAGGCAGGTAAAAAAAAATGGTTTGTTTTTTGGCTGAGAATTATCTGATACGCTCTCAATAATTAGTTTATCTTTACTGACCGATAGCAGTTGCCAACTTTATTGTACCTTGTCATATCACGAGATAGGACGGAGAGCAGAAGTTTTAATATTGACAGTGATTATTTGGCGGTATATAAGAATGATGTCCAAAATTTAGCTAATCGATTGCAAACCGTGTGTTTATGCATAAAAAACAAACACACAAACGAACCTCTTAATTTTCAAAGATATATAACTTAAAAGCTAGCTATTAGTCCATGAAATACACTTCTAGACTTTTATGAAAAAAATTTGTTGCTAAACCGATGATAAAATTTTCATTGCAACACAAAATAATTGACGATGAAATTTAAAATTATCACATAAGTACCTAATATATTATTTAAGCCAAATATAAAAGAAAATTATTTACGTAACATCTGAGTTCAGTGCAAAACGTATGAAAATAATGCAGACGATATTTAAATAATTTAAAATAGGAAATGATTAAAGGAGATGGTTAAAGGAATGACGCCACACTGCTAAAAAAAAAAATGTTATTTTCATTAACTTATAATATGGTAAATTAATGAATTTAATCATCGCCTGCTCTTAACCGGGGAAAATAGAGCTTGAAATAATGGCATTAAACCTCGAAAAAGAGATTTTAAAAAAAAAATTTTAATTTTACAACTCCTCTTCAACGTCCACTCAAAAATTAATTTAAATTAATTTTACAATTTACACTAAATCACAAATTTGTGATGAAAATCACACTCAGTTTATTTAATTTGTGATTAAGTGAATGTTTCAGTCTATTTAGTATGAATGTTATGTGTTTCCTTTGTGTTTTCTTTGTTAATTCAATTAGATTTTAAATATTCAATTTTTGTAAAATTTTTCCTCAAAATGTTGTTTTTGTTTATGTATCAATTTGTTGAGTTACGATCCCCTCGCCAGATTTCAAACGCCACGCTGCAAGCACGCCACGCACGCAAGCTGCAAGCACGCCAATTTCGCCAAATGTGGTTGAAGCACCAACAAGATCCATGATTAGAAACAGGAGAGTGGGCTAAGAAGAGGAGTTGAAAAAGGGGAAGGGGTGGATTTCAAAAGTTTTTGAACTCGCTGAATTTTGCTAACCATAACTCTTCAAGAATCCAATATGGATGCCTCTATCCATTCCAGGTCAAGCCGCTTCATAAATTCGAGGACAGACGGACAGATAACTTAGACTATTATTATATAGGGGATAGGTCGGTCCAGGAAAGTAATGTCATGCATTCTGTTGTGAAGCAATTGTACGCTACATCGTGCTCTATTCACTGAGATAGATGGCGGCGTAAATCAAATACCGAAAGAGTGTTAACGCAATTATATTCAAATCTTCAAGATTCTATTCTAATAGCTTTTTAGATTCCTACTGATGAAATTAAAACAAGACAAACTCATGCATATCTATATATTTTATAGAAAGCAGCTTATAAAAAAATAAATCGGGGAAATTGTAGCGTAATAAATTGTTATGAAAACTAAAAGGATGTTATCTATTATACAGGGTGTCCTACAACGACCGCATAAACTCTGCATAGCTAGATTCCTCGTTGGGAGTACATAAAAACTGCCCAAAGGAACGTCCCTGTACGATCCATAGTTTACGAGAAAAATACGAAAAACAAAGTATGACGTCACTACCGGTGTAAGAAAAAAAACCCCCACTTTATTGGACATTTGAACAACAGTATTTGTATATATTTCCAGACGACAATGTTTAAAACGTTCTCTGCGCATATCGCGTCATGCATGCTCGCACGCCATGGAATGACGTTAAGCCGCAGTTGAACTCGTATTTAAAAGTCTGCATCATGCAGCTACCGGTAGTGTTAGTATGGTAGTCATGTATTCCGTTTGTAACTACTGCGACATGTACCTGATGTACGGCCGATGTAATGGAAATGCCTTACGAACTGTTAGGGAACATCTGCTTTAAACTGCACATATACTGCTGTTGATATGCTCAATGTGTTTTTTCTTGCACCGGAGGTGAAGTCATACTTTGTTTTTCGTATTTTTCTCGTAAACTATGGATCGTACAGAAATGCTGCTTTGGGCAGTTTTTATGTACTCCCAACGAGGAATTTAGCTCTGCAAAATTTATGTGGTCAATTTGGGACACCCTGTATATTGCATTAAATAACTTGCCAAATTCCTTTTCTTGAAATACAAATAAAAGTAAATGACTGAATCATGAATTTAAAAAGAAAATAAAGAATATATTTAAAATTTTACCTAAATTAAACCTTTACTTTTAATAAATAATTTAAACGGTTTAAATATTAAGCTTTAGGGCCGGTACATCAAAGTCGTTTAACGACTAACCGCGATTAACCTATAGCGCTAACCAATGTGGGACGCAATTCTCCGTTTAAACAGTGATTAATCACGGTTAGCCGTTAAACGACTTTGGTGAGATTCGTTCGTTCTCTCCCTTTCGTGTGACTTACGGGGACATACGGAAGATAAACATGACAAATTTTTATGTTGTATGATAGTGAAAATCTAAGTTTATAAGGCATGTTATTTCTTTTCAATACAGAACATTTAAGTTTATGTAGTTATATTATGAAATTTTTCGCTATCATATGTGAAATTTCCTTATTCTTCACCGGGAAAAAGAATCTTAAATTGAATACGTTGCTTTTTCAACAAGCATAAGTTGACTTACGATAAGGCTTTTACAGTGTAAAAATTTGATCTCTCTTGCAAGTGGAATACCTAGATAGCATGCATACTTGCAGCCAGTTTGATTTTTTCTGGTAATATCTTGTCATAACAAATTTCAGGACACAAACTTGCAGCAAAACTCCTGCAAGTTAGACGGAACATAAAGCGACCACTCCTTTGTAACGCTATTTTGCTGCAAAACTGTGGCAACCTTGTCATGACAACCTTGAAGCAAGCGAAAATTCTTAATCTTGCTGCAGTCTTGTTTCAAACTTGCAGACTTGTCATGCTGAACTTGCTGCAAGTTTGCAGGCTTGCAAAGCAAGACTGATGCAAACTAAATTTGCTATCTGGGTAGCTACTAAGCAGCAATCTTTTTATGAGTTACCATAAGAAGTAAGCTGCATAACTTACTTTTTCAGTTCGGATATCGTCGATGTTGCCACTGTAGTAGAAATAGTTGATGCTGGAAAAGTGAAGTTCTCGATGTATGAAAAAGTTGCATTTTCTAGGCCCAAAAAGCTGGTTGAGTTATTCGTGCAAGATTCCACACTCTGGGGAAGCTTGACTTGAGGAAATTCGTAAATCAAAGCTCCAGTCCCTATCCAGGCATTGACAGCTATTCCACACAATAGACCAAAAATGACGCCCTAAGTGCAAGAAAAGATGTTCAAGATTTAGTTACAACATTAAAGGAATAAGCTTACCCATTTTATCAAAAATTTAGCAGGCTATTTAGCGGGAAAAATCTGAAGCATAGCTGAATTTTGATAGTCAAATCTAAAATCATCCAATTTTTAGGATATGCCATACAAAAATCGGCCCGATCTTTTAACACATTGTATGCGGGACACGTACTAGAATATTTTCTGACGATTGATACTTGAGCGTGGGTCACGTACTAGTACGGGTTAGTGTAACAACATGGTTTGTTTGTGGGTACAAAAATAACGGTTTATACAGGAAAACGAAGCCGAATGTTCTTGTCTACTACATAGATTCTGGAAAAATTTAGACAAATAAAAACTAGTTTTTACATCAGTCGATGCGGAACCACAGAAAGGGAAGGTTGATTAAAAAATCAATTTAGATTTAAAATTAACTTTTTATTTATTCTTGCGAAAATTATATATTATATTTATATATATATGTATATATATGTATATATATATGTATATATATATATATATATATATATATGTGTGTGTGTGTGTGTGTATATATATGTGTGTGTTGTGTGTGTGTGCTTATTTGTCTATTTATATATTTGTTTATAAATTTCAATATAAAATGCGAAAAATTGGCTAAAAAATTAAATAATTTTTGATCTATTGAGATTTAACTGAATAACTAAATTTATGCGCAAAACGCCCGTTCCCGGGACAATTCCGCTGCGAAATGTACCCGCATACCATGTGTTACAGAAAAGATAATTTGAATGACAAATTAATTCTCTGAAAAAGTGTTTAAATCTGAAAAAGAAAGTGACTAGAAGTTAAAAAAAGTTACTAACAAGCCTGTTGAAAAATCGTATTCTTGAATTAAAAAATATAGTAAGGGACTTTAGTCTTTTACCAATGTTTAGGATCCCCCTAAAGAAGAGTTGATATCTAATACATTGGGTAAAGGATCAAGAAAAGAAGGAAAATAGAATGTTACCTTTTGATTGGCCGTAGTGGTCATCATGCCCAGGGTGATAATGGATAGTGTTGGTCCCCCAATGGCAGTGAATATAACAAAGGCAGCTGGTACAATAGCCTTGATGTTTCCCACCAAGTAAGTCATAGCAATGCACAAAGCACTGTAGAAGAATGCTGAAATGGAAGGGAACAAAATATTAAATTTAATGACAGTTGGATTTGGTAGCGAAGAGGTATAAAAACCATGCATGGGATAAAAGGAAAAGAAAACGGACTTCAGCTCATAACATTTTTGCTTCTTCCCCTTAAGTCTACTTTTGCTTTATATCCCCTCTTTAATTTTGTGTAACTTATACTCAGCCCAAACCAGGGTTGTGATTTTGACCAGGACACTGGATAAAAGTGGCTTTAACAGTCCCAAACTGGTCAAAAATGGTCAGAAGTGTTTCAGAACAGTGTTTCTTATAGAAACATTGGCCCTGATTAAAATATTTCTCCTTTTCTATCCTCAGGGATTCTATAGTTTGTTTACTCAAATTTTGACCTCAATTCAGTTTGGTTTTCTATCACAGTACTGAAACCTTTTAACATGCAGCATTACTGTGTGAAAAGAGTAATATTCAGCATTATTATTTTTTTCCAATTTTCTCGTTTCTCCGGAGCTGGTCCAGAGAGTCCGGAGTAGTCGACATTTCTGCCATATATAAACAGGAAAAAGGATTAGGATTAATTTATCAGTAATTAAATATCTTTACACGATAAGTCTCAAAATGTAAACAGTAGAAACGATTTGGGTTAACTTCTCAGTATCAGAGGAAATATAGAAGAGAGAAATATCAAAGAATTCTAACCAAAAATTTTGGACAGCCTCGTGGCTACCTCCTCCTTTGCCCAACCACGACTGCCGCAGATGGGTTTGATGAAGTCCTCAATGGTGACGGCTGCCAGAGAATTGACGGCAGACGAAATGGAAGTGAGGGCAGCGCAGAATATGCCCGAGACACAGAAACCCGCCATGCCCGGGTACTTGTGGAAAGTGCGAATCATGTAATAAGGGAAGAGCTGAAAGAGAGAAAACAGTTAGTGAGAATTAAAACATACAAGTACAAAAACTGATTTTTTTTTTCAATATTTTGGCATGGGTGGCTTCTATATACTTATTTTAGTCTACCCACATATCAGAGATCCCTAGCCCATGGGCGGAATTACGAGGGGCATCCAGAAAGTAAGTTTCCCGATGTTTTCCCCTTTAAAGTAAACGTAATTAGCAGTGTCAATTGCGCGTGCGTAACAGATCTATGAGGTATTAATCATATGCCAGCTGGACAAGTCTCGATTCGTGCCAGTAGCGAGATAGCAGTGGTCCGAAATGGAAACTCTAATTCCTTCTCCCGCCGCTTGCAAGGTTCGGTCGGTGATCTTGAATGCACAAAGCATTGGGCTAATTCAAATTCATCGTCAACTCTGTTAGGTCTATGAGCCTAAACTGACACCCGAACACAAAATTCAACGCTTAGGAGCAGCACTGACATTTCTGCTACGGTATCACATGACTGCGACGAGTTTCTCGACAGGATCGTCACGGGCAATGAGACTTGGATTTCGCACTTTACCCCGGAAACCAAGCAGCAATCAATCCATTGGCACCCTAGTGGATCTTCGGTCAGGACCAAATTCGAACAGACGCTGTCGGTACATAGAGAGATGTGCACGGTGTTCTGGGACAGGAATAAAAGTCCCATTCACAGGCGGCAGAGTTCTACGACAGAGGAATATATATAAAAGTTGGTCCCACAATACGACAAATGTCTCAATTCTTGTGGTCGCTATGTTGAAAAATAGCTGAAACATTGCTGTACTTGTTGCTAATAAATATGTACGTGAAAGTGTGAGTTCTTTTTTTTTTAAAAAAAAAATAGGGAAACTTTCTGGATGCGCCTCGTAAATGCGGGTGCAAGCCCTAGGTTCCAGGTTTCTGAGGACCCTACAAGCTTAAACGTTACGTGTCTTTCTAATGCAGTTATAATTGCAATTATGCTTTTAACAAACAGTAAAAAATAAAATGTTTATATTTCCTTATTTTCATTAACAATATAAGCTCAAATACAACAATTAAATCAAGGTTCTTTACAAACGAAATTTCTAGATACAAAATATATCTACCAGAGCTGAAGCAGTTTTGGCGTTAAAATAAGACTCAAACTATAAAAGAGGCATTCAGAGAGATACACAGTTCTACGAATAAAAATAAAATCGATGTTGTTAAATCAATATCATTGTTTAAAAAATGACTAATTGTAAAGCTGCTGCGATGACAAGATTGATGAAATAAAACTTTGCCAAGTAATTCAACAAGTATATCTTCATAATGCAGTTGTAAAAGTTACAATTTTTACAATTTACCCATTCAATACAAAGTTATTAAAAAGGCGTCGTAATTAAAAAGTTTAAAGATTTATATAAATAAAAACTTAATTATTAAGACTTAATTATAACTCTTTATTTAGAAAAACTAAAAGCTAGAAAATAAATGTATTTTTTCATATTTCATTTTTAGGTAAATATATGTAAATTTAAATTGTATTAATTTTTGTCAAAATATATTCTGAAGAGTACATAATGTTTTATTTATTTTAAAATGTGGTCAATATGTTTTTTTTCCTCAATTTTCTCTCTTTTTTTAGAAGCCCATTTTTTTTCTGCGTTCTGGACCTCAATTGGTTTTAACCAAAACCACCAAAGGATGGTGTCAAGCAAAAACAGAATCCTTAAAATATATTAATTAACAAACAAACTTTGATAGGAGAGATATATTGTAAACAAAGGCCAAGAAAAATATTTACTGAACTGGTACTTGCAGCTCCTCTTTAAGAGATTTTTAATTGAGTTTTATTTTTAGCTTTAAATAAATAAATAAAAGACACTTTAAGTCACATAATCAGCGGTTTGAAAAAAAGTTCTCTCCCTTCCCACAAGGGAAAATATCTGGCAGAGCGACCGAACACATAAGAGTAAGGAATAAAGATAATATAATTATAAGTTAAAATTAAACGAAAAAGTTGTGCACTAACCAAATGAAAAATAATTTTCATTAATAATGGAAAGTAATTTTGTTTCCTAGTTACAACAGATTTTTCATTCCTCTCCATACTTCCATTAACGAGAAAAAATAAACCCAAATGAAAAATCAAACACATAACCAAATGAAAAATCAAAGAAAAGACCCAATTGTAATTTTGTTTCCTAATTAAACAGATTTTTCATTCATCTCCATACTTTCATTAACGAGAAAAAAAACACCTCCAAATGAAAAATCAAATAAATAACCAAAGAAAAGATTCAATTGTAATTTTGTTTCTTAATTACAACCGATTTTTCATTCATCTCCATAATTCCATAAATGAGAAAATGAGAAAAAAAAGCACCTCCAAATGAAAAATCAAACATATAACCAAATGAAAAATCCAACTGTGATTTTGTTTTCTAATTACAACAGATTTTTCATTCCTCTTCATATTTCCATAAATGAGAAATAAACACCTCCAAATGAAAAATCAAACAAATAACCAAATGAAAAATCCAACTGTGATTTTGTTTCCTAATTACAACAGATTTTTCATTCCTCTCCATACTTCCATAAATGAGAAATAAACACTTCCAAATGAAAATTCAAATAAATAACCAAATGGATAACCAAAGGAAAGATACAATTGTAATTTTGTTTCCTAATTACAACAGATTTTTCATTCCCCTCCAT
>CM063510.1:72811901-72871901 GCA_032207245.1 Pardosa pseudoannulata
AAAAGGTGAAAATATTGGATTTTATTGCTTTCCTAAAGATTCTACATTGCAAATGCTTTGGATAAAAGCTTTGAAAAGGCAAGACTGGACTCCAAGTTCTTTTTCGAGAATTTGAGGCAAACATTTTCAGAATGGTAAGAAAACATTAACCTTACTGTAATGTAATAGATTATATAAAATTATTATACGCTAAGAATTTTTATTTATTATTACTAAGTTTTTTTTTTTTTCATATTTCTAATGTATTTTCTATGCTTTTGAGAGAAGTGCTGTACCTAAAAATGTAATTATTTTTTGTTCTTAAAATGATCAGATTTTGTACATTTTTATTAGATTCTTATTTATTTAATAGCTAATTGTGCCTGTTAACATAATCAAAATAGTTATACTTTGGTTATGATACTTAATAGTAATGTGTAAAGTGTTTAAATTTTTAAAAATATATATAATTTTGTAAATATGTAATTTGCTAAAAAAAAAAAAAATCTAATTCGAATTACTTGGCCAGTTTCTGATGTTTCCTTCCCCTTAAATAAAAATTAGTTTTATTGTATATGTGATCCATATCGAAGATCTTAAGATACAATGAAAACAAGCAATGTTTTGCCAACGAAAAGTTGAGTTGCAGTCAGCACTCGTATTTGTATACAAACATGCACTTTCTCTATTAAACGTTGCAGTTGGGAACCATTGAAGAGAACGGCACAAGTCTAATTAAAACTCTATTTCAGAGCTACTAAAAACAGTCATCTTTACTAGTCAACGAAAGACAAAAGAAAAACACAAAAATCACTCTGCTCGAACAGAGGTTTAAAGCAAGAGCGAAGACAGTAAGAATTTTCCCAATATATAATAGAAAGTCTGTACCGGTTTAGTAAATTGTTTTAAATTACCACTTATCTATTCTTAATAAGCGTATCCTAACTGCAGTTTTCTTTCATAATTAACACAATAGTTCCGGGAGCAGGCATTTTGCTCGTAAATTTAGTTATTCAGTTAAATCTCAATAGATCGAAAATTACTTAATTTTTTAATCAACTTCTCGTATTTTATATTGTAATGTATAAAAAATATATAAATAGAAAAATAAACAAATATATATATAAGTATACATATATATAATATTTTCGCAAGGATAAATAAAAAGTTCAATTTTAAATCTAAATTGATTTTTTTTAATTAACCTTCCCGTTCTGTGGGATACACACACACACACACACACACATATATAGCATATAAATATACTTATATATAATATTTTAATAAAAAGTTAATTTAAATCTAAATTGATTTTTTTTAATCAACCTTCCCGTTCTGTGGTTCTGGACTGATGCAAAAACTAGTTTTTATCTGTCTAAATTTTTACAGAATCTATATAGTAGACAAGAATATTCGGTTTCGTTTTGCTGTATATACCGTTATTTTTGTACTTACAAACAACCCATGTTGTTACACTAACCCTTACTAGTACGTGACCTGTGCTCAAGTATCAATCGTCAGAAAACGTACAACAGTACGAGTTCCGCGCTCAAGCATCAATCGTCAGAAAACGTACTAGTACGTGTCATGCTTTCAAGTATCAATCGTCAGAAAACGTATTAGTTCGTGTCCCGCATCAATGAGTTACTTTCATTACTTCTCATAGTTCTAAAAATGAGTTAAACACCTCCAATAATTTTAAAGGTAAAGAGTAAATATTTCCGGGGGAAAGTAAAATAATTTACAGCTTTTAAGGCCAAATTTGAATGAAAGTACAGATATATTAAAAAAAAATATGTAAATATATAAAAAATATTGCCGTGACCAGGATTCGAACCTGGGTTATTGCGGCCACAACGCAATGTACTAACCACTATACGATCACGGCTACACAAAGAAACAGTTTATTTTACTTCCAAAAGATTTTATTTCAGGAAAAAGTGACAAATAAGTTGGAAGAACAGTTTTATTTGTTCAATGAACCGTGAAACGATAAATAGGGTCGAAAACACTTCAAAAGAAGTTGGAAGATGGCAGCACCGTTTCTTCTTTCTCAATTATAGAATTGATTTGGTTGCATTCTCATTGCATTATATATATGTGTAATATATCCAAATTATTTCACTTTAATCTCTCTTAAAAATTCTTCCCTTTCCATTCTTATTCCTAGAAATCTATTTTCACAGTCATAAAATATCGTAATTAAACTAATGTCCTCGACTTAAAATTCTTCTAACACATTTTCCAAAGCTAGAATAAATGCCAACTTTCCGTTTACTCTCCATATTTTCCAGCCGTGTTACCTGATAATTTCACTAATATAATTTTATTACACAACGTATTTAGGAATGTAATTTTACTGCACAAAAATAACACATTATCAACAAATTAATATAAAATATTAAGAAAAGTGAATTAATAAGAAAATTATAAAAATCAACAAATTAGTAAAATGATAAACAGTTGAGTTTATGTTATTATAATAAAATTTTTAATATAGAAGACCTAGTATACACAGAGTATCTGCCAAAATAAAATTTTTCAAATTCATGACTTCTCATGACTTTCCCTGATTTAGCAGATCATTTTCCATGACTTTAAAAAGCTTTCGTTAAAGTATATATGAATAAAACTTCTGATGTACATACAAATATAATAAATGCTTTTAAAGAAATTACAGGCATTTTATCATAAAAAAAACTATAAACTTACTTTATAAGTGTTAATAAACTCACATACATAAAAATAAATTGTTTTACCTACATATCTAAGTTTAATCATATAGCAATTTTTCAATCAAAATGCTTCCAATTTGAATGCAGGGCACTTTGGTATTATCCAAGTGACCATTAATAATAGCCAAATATAACCCTATAATGTTTATATACAATATCCCTAAAGATAAACTTATATTTTGTGCAAAAATCTTAACTAATTTTTATTAAAAAATAATTATTACTATATTAATAAAATTTTAATCTACAATTTAATAAAAAACCAGAATAATATACATTTATTTACCCATCCATTAAGCTTTCTTGCTTTGAGTTTCCTTGGTGAACAAATTTTACTTGGCAATAGGGTCAATAGGATAATACATAAATACCAAACTCAGTAACTTCAGTCAAATGACAAGTAAAAATAGAATTAAACAATTCAATGCATTTTTTTAATCGGTAGTTTAGCGGATCCATGACTTTCCAATACTTTTACTCATTTTACATGAAAAATCAAGATTTTCCATGACAAAATTAATCCATTGTCTAAATCCATGATTTTCCATGACTTTCCAAGTGCGCGGAAACCATGTATATATTATAACAAAAAATAAATGTAATACATGTTTATATATTTCATATTTATTGTAAATTGTACCTAGATATTGTTTCGTTGTTTGTAAGAATAGGTTCCTGTATTTAGAAAGATTTGTTACTACTGCACTCAAACACTTTCTTTGCTGTAATCATAATTTCTTCATTTAAGGATTCCTTTGTGTGTATATTTTTATCATGTACAGTTTAATGTTAAAGGGCCCTTAAAAAGCGTTGGACTCATAAGCAATTGCTTACTTTGTATAATAGTTAATCGGGCACTGTTGGTAGCATTTAAAACTAATATTTTAGCAGTACGTTTCAAACCCTTAAAAATATATAATTTTATAATATGTTTATACAATTTAGAAAGTATCACAAATGCAATCAAATGTCACAAACTGTTGGAACGTTTAAATTTGCATTGAGTAGAAGGCTAAAAATTAAAATACTGCCGTGACCAGGATTCGAACCTGGGTTATTGCGGCCACAACGCAATGTACTAACCACTATACGATCACGGCGATACAAAGATTGAATCTATTTCACTTCTAAAGGTTTTGTTTCAGGAAAAAGTGACAAATAAGTTGTAAGAAAGATTTTATTTGTTCAACCAACCGTTAACAAGGAAATAGGGTCGAAGACATTCTTAAAGAAGTCGGAAGATGGCAGCACTGCTTCCTTCTTTCTCCATTATGGAATCAAGATATGGTTTTATTATAATATGGATCAGTACCACAAACATTTATTAATAAGGGTCTGTATCAATGGCGTGCAGTCCATATGTGCAGGGTGTGCACTGCACACACTGGCAAAAGTATGAGGGACAATAATTTGCTTCACCTATGTCTACCTATTTTTATATGGTATATGATAAATATTATTTATAATATATTCAAATATTATGTTGATTTGTTTGCTTGTATTCCCGTAGTGCGTGCGGTACTAGGTGCTGCACCACGTAGCGCGTTCAAACGCAAACAAACTTAGGAATTTCTGATGTGTACTGTACTGCGGTTCTGATGTGCATTGCGCACTACATTGGAAATTACGCTTTATATGTATGGGCTACTGCAGAAGAACAGAATACTGTGGTACTGAGGCAAGTGCAGCTATTCTTCCTGCACTTGGCATCATCCGAAGGTAAGGTTTATTAAGCGTTGTATTAGAGCGGGGACTTACGTGCTAAAGTGCTTTTCGTTTTTAACTGATTAACTGGCCATACGATTTTGCAGATGGTTATTGTTTAAATTTATATATTGTAAGATTTTGTTTTCATGGAAATATAAAAGAAGTATTTCATCAATATAAAGTGAAAAGTTTTAGTGTGGTAAAGTAATTTCGTTGATGCTAATAATTTATTGAAAATTATTTTCGGCTAATTATTTATTGAAATAATTAGATGAAAAACAATGTTTTGTTTAAAAGAAACGAATTTTAACATTTTACCATTCATTGTGTCTTACAGACAGTATATAAGTTATATCTCTAACACCATATCCCTGATTTTGTTTTTAAAATTTGTCAAGATGTTTTTCGCAGAATATATGATTTCCAAATGTTAAAAACAATTAATAAATATAATTTAATCCAATGACTGAACAAGAAACAATTCGTTCTATTGTGCCAGCGTGCAGTGAAATCCTCTGCACGTGGAATAGACGTTCAGTTTGTCGGCACCAATGAGCATCCGGATGAGGCACCGCAGCGGCGGGCGCCATGTGGTTCTACGTTTGCTGATTAAATAAGTTTTTCGTGAAATCCCGAAGCGTTGCTTTTTCGATACCGATATGACACCATACAACAAAAGACATGATTTTTGCTTCATTGCTAGTAGAAGTCTCATAAGTTTAGCTGTTTTTATAGTTATAACTCTACTACTCGTAGGTAAATATTTTATTTATTGTAATCTTTAAATTTATATTCATAATAAATAACCCGTTTCAGAATGGAGAACTCAGATATCTCAATTAAAGATTTATTTGAAAATCCATGTTCTCTGCACACTCTGCATGAAAACCTACCGCACGCCACTGGTCTGTATATACATGTTGCATTCCCTTCGCTTGATGTAATTAATAATAATGATGTTATCTGTACAGTCTTTGCTTAAAACCTGTGAAAAAATAAAAATTCCCCCAGCTGGCTTATATTTTAAAAATTTTATAGAAAAAATATGCCACATGAAAATCAGCAAATTTTCTAGAGTGCTACACTTTATTTTTATTTTATATCTGTCAAGTGTTCTTATTTGCATTTGAAATAGAACACATACAAATTTCTTAAGTATAATGTATAGTTAATCCTTGTATATCGCATGAGATACATACGTCAAATGTTCCATACATATGTGCATAACAAGGGATACAATTGTGTGTGTGTATATATATATATATATATATATATATATATATATATATATATATATAATTATAACATTAAATTAAAAAACAGATTTATATATTATTCGTTTCTATTTCCTTAATTACTTACGAATATACAACTATTTATTGAATTAGAATTTAAATATACAAGAAAATATTAAGTAAAATTATATAAGCGAAGTAATATAAGTAAAATTACATTTATTGATTTGACATCCAAATAATCAAAAAATCTAAAAAAAAAAAAAAAATTATCATCAATAGCCGACGCTTGAAACGTTTAAATGAATTTGGGAAGAAAAATGAACCAAATACATATGCTAATAAAAAAATTACAATTGAAAATTGAAATTGTTGTACTTCATTTTTATTTAACCTTCTAAATCAAAAGGTTGTTTGAATAATGCGAAGGCTTCGCTGTAGACACATTTAAGCAGGCGATAAAAAGAAATAATATTAAATAAATTAATAAATAATATTAAAAACAAAATGATCGCAAATCTGGAAAATTTAAAAACGCTCCTAAATAGTAAACATTTAAGTATGAAAAATAAAATTCTACTATATAAAAAATAATTCTGTCTACCGTTTTCTATGCAGCTCCAGTTTCTACTTTACAGTTTCTACTAGCTCTTATTACTTCATCCTAGTTTTATGTGTTATGATGCGATTAATTAAAAAAAAAAAAGTCGTGCTTGAGAGTGTATTAAAATATTACAGATAAATGAAGTAGTGTATCACACTGTACCTACTAGCAGGGTTGGCATGATTTAAATCAGTTGATTTTTTTTTTTAAATCATTGATTTAAATCATTTTTTTTTCACTTCTTTTAAAACCTATATTCCAAAGACAGGAGAACTGAGAATCAGTCAGCACAGTAATGCCAATAAGTAAATAAGTGTCAATAGATAGCATGTGCTTTCCAAGAATTTAGGGGTTGTTATCAGAAAATATGTAGCAGGGGTAGTACAATGATTGATTATGACTGGTTGAATTCATTTTATGTAATGGGAGGTAAAGAGAACTGAAATCCAGTTTGTCTACCAAATAACAATAGCCGTGGCTTCGTCTGCTGGAATGGAAAGACAGTTTCCTTCTTTTGGTATCGTTCATTCTAGCCTTCGTAATCAATGAGGGGTGGATAAATCATCAAAGCTAGTGTTTTTATTGAAACAATTAAATCCATAATTCGGTACTTAAAAAAATATTCAAATAATTGTGATTTGTTTTTTTAAATAAATAGTTTGCATTAAAAGAATATTTAATTTGTTCTTTTAATTGACATCTTATTGAGTTTGCACTATCCAATGACAAAATAATAGAATTATTTAGTTTAAAATTTATATATTTAAGTTTAGGTAATCAGTGTGCAGAATATACTAGATAGATAAGATGTGACTTCTTATAACAAACTATTCTATGTATATTGCAAAAAAACATAAAAACAACAATTAAAATTAGTATTCAGAAAAAAATAAAAAAAATCCGATTTAAATAAAAAAAATCTGATTTAAATCAAATAAATCTAATTTTTTTTAATTTTTTTTTTTTAAAAAATTATGATTTTTTTCCAACCCTGCCTACTAGTCATACTTTTCTTTTCAGGGTATTAATAAATCTTGTATCGTTACAGACACCCAGATACATATCTTCCATATAAACGGACGGTTATAGGGCTAATTAGTTAAACGACCTTATCTCCGATCCTTAATGTAAAAAGTAATTAAGGTGAATCTGTAAATAAATTTAAATTTTGAAAAAGAGTAATTTTGAGGTTGCCAGTCATGGTACGTCGGTAAGGCAAAAATCGGATAGCAAGATACAATCCAACTCTCATCGATGTTTGCCTTACCGACCTTTCTTCACTGACATCTTCAAAATTACTCATAGATTGTATTTTAATTACTAGTTACCTTTAGGATTGGGAATAAGGCCGTCTGACTAGAGCGCCCATAACTGTCCGTTTAAACGGAGGAAGCGTATACGCAAATCAGCGTCGAACCCAGAACATATGTCGTGGTTGGCCGTGATATCGCCCTTAAATTCCCATACTTTCAAATTGTTACAAACTCCACGGCACGTGCCGTGTGAGCAGAGTTGGGTGCAGACATGCGCTGAATAGCAGAATCGATACTTCAAATTATTACAAACTGCACCAGCATTTGCCGTGTGAGAACAGTTGGGAACACACAGACGTTGAATAGCAGAATCGATACTTCACATTGTTACAAACTGCACCGGCATTTGCCGTGTGAGAAGAGTTGGGAACACACAGGCGCTGAATAGCAGAATCGATACTTCAAATCTTTACGAACTGCACCTGCAAGTACCGTGTGAGAAGAGTTCGGAGCATACAGGTGCCCTAAATCAAAATCGATACGAATCACATCTAGGACAAAAATGTTAATTTAAGGGGGAAAAAGAACATTTTTCTATTTTGAATTAATAGTCTGCAACTGTCTCAAAAATTCCCGCTTAACCTAAGTACAACTTTTAATTAAACTAATAATTTTTTTCAATTAACCAATTAAAATTCTAATTGCATTATTGTTTCATAATTATGAACAATTTCATAATGGAAACAACTATCTTAATAGTTGTTTTAATTTCTTTTCATAATTTTAAAAATAAGAAACAAACACCTCCAATGATTTTAAAGATAGAGAACAAATATTTCAAGCTGGAAGTAAATTAGATGACAAATTTTAGTGAGAAATTTGAATAAACGTATGGATGTATTTAAGTAAAAATACTTAAAGATAATACTTAAAAATATTTTTAAAAAGTACTGCCGTGACCAGGATTCGAACCTGGGTTATTGCGGCCACAACGCAATGTACTAACCACTATACGATCACGGCGATACAAATCATCAATTTATTTTATTTTCTAAGATTTCTTTGCAGGAAAAAGGGACAACATAATTTTTAAGAAAGATTTTATACGTTAAATCAACCGTTAAGTGGGAAATAGGGCTGAAGACAAAAGTCGTCGAGAGATGGCAGCACTATCTCTATTGTGAAAAGGTTTTTTCTTCTTATAATGGGACAAGACGAACAAGATTGAATTAACTGAATTACAGATTGACATTTCTTAATATCCTCCCATAAAATAAGTTTAAAATTTATTTGAGAAGACTATTTAATAAAGATTTTTGGCATCACCAGAGTTAATTTTCAGTAACTAAAGGATTTACTGCTTAATTCTGATTTTTAACGTTCATAGCATCCATGCCAGAAATGGGATACAAATTGATGGATGCCTGCTCTATAAAAGAGTATATAATTTATTCAGCCTAAAAGAATTTTAGTATTTCCAATACTAAAATTTTCTTCCATGAACACTTAAAAGTTTACGTAGAGTTTGGTAGAGAATTACAAAAACGAAGGTTGATAAAAAAAAACCTTTTATTTATTTAAATTAATTAAATAATAACACATTGTGTGCGGATACATTTCGCAGCGGAATTGTACTGGGGCAGGCTAAAATTTGCGCGTAAATTTAGTTATTATTCAGTTAAATCTCAATAGATCGAAAATTATTTAATTTCTTATCTTTTCGTATTTTATATTGAAATATATAAACAAATATATAAATAGACAAATAAACAAATGTATATTATATATATATATATATATATATATATATATATATATATATATATATATATATATATATATATATACATATATCATTTTCGCAAGGATAAATATAAAGTTAATTTTAAATATAAATTGATTTTTTTTTTTTAATCAAACTTCCCTTTCTGTGGTTCCGTATCGACTGATGTAAAAACTAGTTTTTATTTGTCTAAATATTTTCAGAATCTACGAAATAGACAAGAACTTTCGGCTTTGTTTTCCTGTATATATCGTTATTTTTGTACCCATAAACAAACCATGTTACACTAAGAGCGCTTTCCCACTTTCCGACACGACAGCGTTAAATCTTAGACGACTGTCGTTCTCCGACATCGGCACAAGTAAAATGCACTAAGATGAGCTACTCGCTTTCCCACCAACCGATTTAGTGACGATTTTGTCGTTTTTGAAAGGCCGATATCGTTTATCGGGCAGTTTTGTCGTTCCGCAAGCGCTACTCCTTTTGAATCGGTCCGACAATTTGAGAGCTATAGCTACTCACGTTGTTTGCTTTGGATTAATAAATTAGATTTTTTGTAATACAGTTGTTACATGACTTTATTTTTAAATTTATTATTAATATAATTAAATATTTTACTTACTTGTACTTAGATTTCTTACGCATTTAATTGACACATTCTGCTCAGATTTTAATGTTATGTTATGTTATTCTCGCTTGCTTGATCATAAAATGCAACTTTATCGCAGATTTGCTATCTTTACTGTTTGAATTTCCCATCTGTTATATTAAGTTCTCATCTGCAATCATTAATAAGTTCATTTATCGCATACTGTTGCTTTTGAAAGCAAATGACTGAGTGTATCAAATTTTGATTTAAGATTATTTAATAAATTTAAAGAGGTAAAGTGACTAAAGAAAAAATGATCTGGTAAATGTGTTAATAGTTCAAATTAAATAATTTAAAAAGGGAAATGAAAAGGACAAAATTAATAACATAAAATTAGAAAAGAGCCATTAAAATTGAAAATATTTTTATTCGTATTTTTAATGTATTATTGTTTTAAACAAAAATCATTTTAATTATTAGAAGAGATGCCAGAATTTTAGCAGATTTAAGAGAGTTACAGAAAAAAAAATTAAAATTTTTAAAATGAAATAGTTAAAAAAACCCACCGGGAATCGAACCCGAGGCGGAAAAATGCTAGCGCAACGCGCTAACAACACGCCAAAGCGACTCACACGATGTGCACTAAATTGACCCTTTCACTAAAAAAGAGGCGGAGCCAAAGCTTCACTAGCATATCATCAGTGGAAAGAATATAAGAAATTGCTGCCTAATATCCAATGTTTTTAAAATGTGTGCAATGAAACAGCGTTAAAATTTACTTTTCTAACAATAATTGTTGTAGTAAGTCTATAAAAGTTACTACTCTTCAGTCATTATAAAACTTGTGCGAGCTTACCGCCATCTTTAAATGAAACGATATCGGTAGAGTGGGAAAACTGCTTTCTAGACGACACGATACCGTTTTGTCGTTGCATTATTTCCCGGCCGATACGGACGTTGTCGTGTCGGTAAGTGGGAAAGCGCTCTAACCCGTACTAGTACGTGACGCACGCTCGAGTATCAATAGTCAGAAAACGTACTAGTACGTGTCCCGCATACAATGTGATAAATTACAGCATGATTGCTGTCAAGCAACAATATGTTAGCTACACTGTCAGCAACCTTATAGTAAATAATAGCAAAAGAATAAAAAGCCCATCGTTTTTACACCGAGACATTTGTTTTCTCGTATACGTAGAATAGGGAAAATATCGTAATCGTAAAAAAATATTAATCCTCGACTTTTTTTTATCATTTACAGTTGCCAGAGAAGAAAACAAAGAGAAAACATAAAACTTTTTATTATGAATGACTTAACTAAACCTCAGATAACAGCTAAGAGACAGAAATGTCCTGAACACAAAAAATCCCCTATATAATAATAGCCTAAGTTATCTCTCCGTCTGTCCTCGAATTTATGAAGCAAATGGACCTGAAATGGATAGGAGCATCGATATTGGATTCTTGATGAGTTAGGGTTAGCTAAATTCTAAGCGAGTCTTTAAAACGTTCAAAATCCACCCCTCTCTCCTTTTCGTGCGTTTAATGTCAGTAATTTCAAACCTTATTTTCCCCAGTTAAGAGCAGGCTATTAAGTTTGTCACATAATAAACAGGTAAAAATAACATTTTTTTTCTACCATTATGACGTTATTAATTTAACCACCTCATTTAATCCTTTCGCATTTTAAATTATTTAAATATCGTCTGCATGATTTTCATACGTTTTATCACTGAACTTAGATATTAAATAAATAATTTTCTTTTATATTTGGCTTACATAATAGAGTAAGTACATATGTGATAATTTTAAATTTAATAATCGATTATTTTTTGTTGCAATGAAGATTTTATCACTGGTATTAACAACAAATTTTATGTACCTTCAGAGTGTAGTGGAAATGATAGTTTTTCTCCCTTACTTCCATTAATTACTGAGGCAAAAAAAATTGGGTAGAACTTAACGATAATTTCGACGTAGCTAAGAAAACTTTGAATTATCTTTATAAATTAACTCAACGTGATTCTAAACTGCATTCACAGTATTGGGGGCTTTTAGAGGAGTATGAAGATACACAAATTATTGGGAGTGCACCAGATAATTTTCTTTAAAAAAAAAAAAAAAAAAAAAAAAAAAGGTTTTTTTTTTTTTTTTACCTACCTGATAAGAGTACTTTACAATTCTGGAAAATTAAAAAATTTTCTGATCCCGTCACATGACAGGCCATATGTTAGTAGATTAATAATTATCTTGGCTTTCCCCCCATATATATGTATGTGTGCATATACACACACATAAATTCGGAAACGATACGTTGTTAAAAGAAATGATTTGACTAATTTAGAATTGCATAACACACTTAAAAAAAAAATTCAAGACGTGCGATGATGTATAATTACTAATGAAAATCAAATAACTACCGTTAATGAATGTTCAAATATTTATTGCACGTGATTGATAGCATTTCAAACTAATATTTTTACAATACGTTTCTTTCCAGAAAAAAATAAATATATAAAATAAAAAAAATAAATTAAAAAAATTCATGTTTCTCATAATATATCTATAAAGCGATTTCACGCAGCAGGACACATCTCAACTTATGCCAATTCTGGCTTTGGTTTCAAACGGAAGGGCTTTTTATTGTTTGTCTATTGGCTGTTATAAACATGAAAATAAAGGGGAAAGGCATTATAGTAGTTCAAGACGTTGTGACAAATTGCTCTATTCAATTCATAAGGTACTATAAAACTTTACAAACTGTTGGAACGTTTTAAAATTACATGCAGTAAGAGAAAAAATTTAAAAATGATGCCGTGACCAGGATTCGAACCTGGGTTATTGCGGCCACAACGCAATGTACTAACCACTATACGATCACGGCGATACAAAAAAGGAGTTTATTTCACTTCCAAAGGCTTAATTTCAGGAAAAAGTTACAAATTGGTATTAAGAAAGATTTTATTTGTTCAACCAACCGTTAAAGAGAAATAGGGTCGAAGTCACTTCAAGAGAAATCGGAAGATGGCAGCACCGTCTCATTCTTTCTCCATTTCGGAATCAAAAGACTGTTTAATTCTCTTTACTAAAAGGATCAACACAAACGATTATATATATATATATATATATATATATATATATATATATATATATATCTTTATTATATATATATATATATATGCGCTTATACTTCCTGCTAGATACTATGGTTTATTGCAATACGTGAAATTATAAGAGGAAAAAAAAACTATCGAGAATCTTCAAAATTCTAATAAATATTTTTTTCTTTTTAAATAACTGCTCATAAAACACATTTTTACTTTATATATGTGGAAAGATAAACTGTCTAATATAGTGCTTTTAAATTAGCGGAGAAAATTTTAAAAAATGTATATTTTGTTTTATGAAACTTAGATTTTACTTTTTCGTAATTTTTAACACTAAATTTTTTACATACACATTACCGGTCATTTTACCATAACCGGTAAAATGACCGGTAATGTGTATGTAAAAAATGCAATCAGTATTGAATTAAAATAGAAATAAAAGAAATGGGTACGTATTAAGTGAATAAAATAAATAAAAGAAAAGAAATGGGTACGTATTAAGTGAATAAAATAAATAAAAGAAAAGAAATGGGTACGTATTAAGTGAATAAAATAATTTAAAAGAAAAGAAATGGGTACGTATTAAGTGAATAAAATAAAGAAAAGAAAAGAAATGGGTACGTATTAAGTGAATAAAATAAATAAAAGAAAAGAAATGGGTACGTATTAAGTGAATAAAATAAATAAAAGAAAAGAAATGGGTACGTATGAAGTGAATAAAATAATTTAAAAGAAAAGAAATGCTAATAGATAAAAGAAAAGAAATAGGTATGTATTAAGTGAATAAAATAAATAAAAGAAAAGAAATGGGTATGTATTAAGTGAATAGAAATAAATAAAATAAAAGAAATGGGTATGTATTAACACAATGTGTGCTCGTACATTTCGCAGTGAAATTATACGGGGAGCGGGCGTTTTGCGCGTAAATTTAGTTATTCAGTTAAATCTCAATAGATCGAAAATTGTTTAATTTTTTAACCAACTTTTCGTATTTTATATTGAAATATATAAACAAATATATAAATAGAAATATATAAATAACAACCACAAGATTTCGTAAACAAAAAATATATTTTTTAGTGGATAAATTTTTAATAGTATCGTAAATAGGAAAAATCAAATAGAAATAGTAGTATATAATTTTAATTTTTTCGAATTATGTTATATATAAACATTTTCACATTATAAAAAAAATGAAAAGAGCAATCATAAAACTAATAATGTAAAAACTAATTTTTATTAGTCTAAATTTTCCCAGAATCTATGTAGTAGACAAGAACATTCGGCTTCGTTTTCCAGTATATACCGTTATTTTTGTACCCACTAACAAACTATGTTGTTACACTAACCCGTACTAGTACGTGACCCCCGCTCAAGTATCAATCGTCAGAAAATGTACTAGTACGTGCTCCGCATGCAATGTGTTAAGTGTTGGTGTGTTTAGTGTAAAAGTTGCTGGTGTAATACATGCTAAAAACTAATTTAAATTCTCAAATAAACTTTCATTTGAGAGCCTTAAACAGCCAATGTATGTATGTACGTATGTATGTATGCATGCACGTATGTATGTATATGTACAATATATATATGTAAACCTAGGAATCGGGATTTGAAATGATTACACGAGTAAAAAATGATTACATGAGATGTTTTTTTTTTTCTTATTTCACATGTGATCATATTATTTAGTAAAAACTAACTAAAATAAAATTTTTCTTTGTTGACCTAAGTATCAATTACTTTTGTCATGCATCCTTAGTGTCATATCATTTTCGTCCTACCTTAAAATATTTTCAGTTTTACAATTTTTCTACTGAATTAGTAATTTTTAAAATATTTCAGCTGCATTACTTTTATATATTTTCGATTAAAAGTTCTGGAAATTGTCTATTAATATGTTTATCATAAAACTGGGTATGCTTTTAAAAATCGCAAGCTATTTTCTAGTGTTATAGAGTATTTAATACCGTGAAATATCTTCACGGTATTAAGTACTTTATATTACCGTATATATACCGCAAATTATTTTCCCGAGTAAGGATTTAGTTACCATAGAACGCTAAAAAAAGTTAATAAAACCTGGTATAACTATTTGTACTATTATTTATATAACAGAATTATTTCACGTTATACTAACTAGCATAACGAAATAATTGTATTATAAAAGTAAAATTAACGTAAATGAAAATCGATACTCGTATTTGTTTCTATAATATTTTGAAAATAAAACGAGAAAAAAAATAAAGCTCCGAGTGCAGTGCACAAAGAGTATTTTTAAGGAACATTGCTGGGAATGACTCAATTTTAACAAATATGCTCGCATTTTAATCAAAAACTATTTTCTAGTAGATTTTAAGGTCTTATGTTTCACATAACAACATTTTATATTCGTATTTAAAAGTATCGTTAAAAATTTTAAACATTTAAAACAGATTCAACGTTTCTTGAACTCTTAAAAGATTAAAGAATAAATTTTTCACATCGAATGGAGATTGGCAGATTTTATGGAATTATTTTAATAAAAATAGCGGCTTTTACTAAAAATATATATATTTAAAAATAATGCCGTGACCAGGATTCGAACCTGGGTTATTGCGGCCACAACGCAATGTACTAACCACTATACGATCACGGCCATGTAAAGAAATAATCTATTTAATTTCTAAAGGTTTCCTTTCAGGAAATGATACGATTTAAAAAAACTTGAATGCTTATCCACCTGTAACGCGAGAGCGGTAGACAAAAAGATATTCTAAAAGATGCCAATAGATGGCAGCACTGTTTACTTTCTTCCATAACACTAGATTGCCCAAAGCAGTCATTTTGACTGTTTTTCAATTTCAATTAGAAAAACAATTATGAAATATAATTACACAATTTCTTAGAATTTGGTGACTTTTTCTATAACATATCAATGGGTTTGTGAATAATTGTAGTTACTTCCGCCCTCCTTTATTATATAATATTAAAAATTAATTTTAAACAAATTTCTTTAAATTTCTTTATTTCATAATTTCTTTATTTCACAATGCAGTCATTTTGACTGTTTTTGGGCAATATAGGTGTACAAGAAATCTCTCGCAATCTAGTGTTAAGGAATGAATTTGCTGTATTTTACAAAGTACTAAATTAAACATCTTTATTTTTATACACAACTTAAATTTAAAATGTTAAAATCTGAGTTTGAAGTTTTGATGAGGTACTGTAGTTACGTTAATATTTTCAAATATCAAATGAAACCTGCGTAGAACTAATAGAACTGTGTATAATAAAAAGAACTTTCAAATGAGGGAATTGGATACCCCCTCCCCCTCATATCCTTATAAAGAATAAAATAAAAAATATGTAAATTTAACTTTCAGAGGCATATAAAAAATCAAACATAATACAAATAAATATAAGGAAAAAACATTTTTGTTCACAAAGAATAACTGAATTATAAATATTTTCTTAAGTTTTCATTCAATAGTGTTTTAACACTGGAAAGATGGGAGTCATTTTGACCGCAAATGAATTTCATATTTTCCATTGTTTAATATTCGAAAGATAATATAAAAACATCTAATAGATGTTTTTATATTGGCTTTCCCTAATTATTAAAAAAGAACATGCACATAAAAATTATTTATTTTTACTCAATATTATCGACGTTATATATTTGAGTATACCTAGAGCATTTCACCGCAGTCGTTTTGATTGCTGAACAAATATCTCAGCCTATGTTTAATTTTACATTATCTTATTTTACTACTTATTTTTACTCAATATTATCGACGTTATAAATGAGTTTACCTAAAAAAGCTGACTGCAGTCATTTATAATTTTATATTATCTCATTTACTAATTATTTTTACTCAATATTATCTACGTTTGAAATGAGTACACCTAGAAAAGCTAACTGCAGTCGTTTTAATTGCTGAACAAATATTTCAACCTATGTTTAATTTTACATTATGTATTCTACTCATTATTTTTACTCAATATTATCGACATTATAAATTAGTTTACCTAAAAAAGTTGACTGCAAACATTTTGATTGCTGAACAAATATCTAAGCCTATGTTTAATTTTATATTATCTCTTTTACTCATTATTATCGACGTTATAAATGAGTTTATCTAGAAAAGCTGACTGCAGTCGTTTTGATTGCTGAAATAAAATCTCAGGATATGTTTAATTTTATATTATCACTTTTACTCATTATTTTTACTGAATATTATCGACGTTATAAATGAGTTTACCTAGAAAAGCTGACTGCAGTCGTTTTGATTGCTGAAAAAGTATCTCAGCCTATGCTTGATTTTAATTTCTCTCTTTTATTCACTATTTTTACTCAGTATTATCGAAGTTAGAAATGTGTACACCTAGAAAGGCAGATTGCAGTTTTTCTGACCGCTGTGCAGGTATCTCAGTCTATGTTTCATTACACTATCTCTTTTTTATATGAAAAAGAGTACAATTAAAAGCGAACCGATTTTGAAAAAATGTTTAGATTTTAAAGTAATTTAAAAATTTAAAGTCTATGACGTTGGAACCAACCGCACCCCCTTAAAAAAGGTTGTTTGTTTGTTTGTTTGGGAGCACTACGGTCTACTTTTTGCTACACGAGGGCTAATGAGACCGGGACCTACTGTTTAAAGCCGATTCCGAACGGCTACGAACATCCATGCCTCAGTGGGACTTGAACCCACGAACTCCGGTTCCGAAGGTCAGTGCCCTAACCATTCGGCCATCCCCCCCTTAAAAAAAGTTTCGCGAGAAATTCAAAGAAACCATCAATTATTTTGGGTCTTATCTAAAACTAACAAGAGCTAGAAGATCCACGATAAATTCACTTCTGATATCAGAAATTCGGAATATATATACTAAAAAATGTTTACTTTTCTGTGAAGCGAGAGAAAGTATATAGATAGATGGGTAACTAAAGTACTCTGCTAATTTACACAATATAAATATGCAAAAATCTTCGTAAGATTGACTACCTAATTGGAACATATGCCTCGCATCACAGGTAACCTTATTTTCGAAAATGGAAATTGAACACCATAGGTCAAACGATTCCCAAATGATGTACTCAAGTATGCACCAAAGCGTTCGATTGGAAGTGACTGAATACCGACCGTATATATAAACGGTATGGATAAAAACATACCCGAACGTTTTACTACAATTTCAAGCCAATCGGTGAAATATTTTAAGATATTTTGGGTTACAAACAAACATTTACATTTTTAATTATATAGATTAATAATTACCTTGGCTTTTCCCCCATTTAAATTTTATATATGTATGTGTGCACATACACACGCACACACACTTAAATTCGGAAACGATACGTGGTTAAAAGAAATGATTTGACTAATTTAAAATTTAATTTAGACGAATACTTAACACGTGCCAGGATGTATAATTACTGACGAAAATCAAATAACTACCGTTAATGAATGTTTAAATAATTATTGCACCTGATTGATAGTATTTCAAACTAATATTTTTACAATATATTTCTTCTCCTTAAAAAAAGGATGTTTCTCATAATATAGCCTTTTAATTCATAAGGGACTATAAACCTTTACAAAGTGTTGGAACGTTTTAAAATTACAATCATTAAGGGAAAAAATTTAAAAACAATGCCGTGACCAGGATTCGAACCTGGGTTATTGCGGCCACAACGCAATGTACTAACCACTATACGATCACGGCGATACAAAGAAGCAGTTTATTTCACTTCCAAAGGCTTAATTTGAAGAAAAAAATACAAATTAGCTTTAAGAGAGATTTTATTTGTTCAACGAACCGTAAAAAGAGAAACAGGGTCGAAGACACATTCAGAGTGAAGTCGGAAGATGGCAGCACTGTTTTCATCTTACTAAACTGTGGCATCGAGAGATGTGCCGTACGCCGAAAATCTTTGGAAACTACTGCTAAAAGCCATGGCATTCAAGTTGGGTTGTTATGCCTAACTACCGCAAAAAGCAGATGAATTCGGGATTACATTCTGGCTAGCAGCTGACGTTAGATCAAAACATTTATCGTATCGTTTTCCATAATTAGAAAAAAATGGACATAGACATATTAATGGCACCGTTAGAAAACATGCTGTTTGGTAGAATCATACCATAACACAACCATAAAAAAATCAAATCAATTGCTGCCACAAAAAAGCTATATTTGTTAAGTCGTGACTCTTGCAAAATTTAATTAATAAAGAAAAGTATATACACACTGTAAAAAGGAATAATGTAAGTAAAGTATATCGTAGTATTTCTTTTTAAAAGTATATATTTTAAACCAATTATCACATGGGTTATTAGTTTTAAATATGGGCTGTTTAATTAAATTTCCTCTATAAAGTTTAATTTATTTTTTAATTATTGTATATGATTAATAATAAATTAAGAGCAAATTGTATTTTCATTAAAAAAAAGTATTGCAAATAAATTATGAACCGAGTGGGGAATTAATGCAACGTAAATCTCAAATTTAATCCCCTATATAAGAATAGCCTAAGTTATCTGTCCGTCTGTCTTCGAATTTATGAAGCGGTTCGACCTGGAATGGATAGGGGCATCCATATTGGATTCTTGAGGAGTTAGAGTTCTCAAATTTCAAAGCAAGTTTTAAAAACATTCGAAATCCACCCATTCCCCTTTTTTCGAGCGTTTAATACCACTATATCAAGCCCTATTTTCTCCGGTTTAGAGCAGGCTATTAAGTTTATCACTTAATAAATATGTAAAAATAACATTCTTTTCTGGCATTATAACGTTATTCCTTTAACCATCTTATTTAGTCATTTATTATAAATTAAATAAATATGTCTGCATTATTTTCATACATTTTATCACTGAACATAGATATTACTTAAATAATTTTTTTTTTTATATTTGGCTTAAATAATAGATTAGGTACAAATGTGATAATTTTAAATTTAATCAATGATTGCTTTTCGTTGCAATGAAAATTTTATCCCCGGTATTAACAAGAAATTCTTTTCATAAAATACTAGGAGTCTATTTCACGGAAATATCTAGCTTACAATTTATATATCGTTGAAAATTAAGAAGTTTGTTCATTTGTGTGTTATACATAACCACACGGTTTGCCATCGATTCGCTAAATTTTGGACATCATTTATATATACCGCCAAATAATCACTGTCAATATTAAAACCTCAGCTGTTCATCCTATCACGTAATATGACAAGATAAATTAAAGTTGGCAACTAACGTAATGTCAGTAAAGATAAACAAATTATTGAGCGTGTACCAGATAATTCTTAGCGAAAAAACAAACCATTTTTTTACTTGCCTCATAGGGTACTTTACAGTTCTGCAAAATTAAAAATTTTACTGGTCCCGTCATATTACTGGCTAATCCTAGTTTTTAAATATTCCTCGAGTGTAAAGGTTCACAAAAATGTCTCAAAAGAGAAATAATGCTTATGACAATTACTGACGAACAATAAACAACTGCCATTAACGAATATTTTAATATTTATGGAGCCTGAAGTGTAGCATTACAAAATAAAACTTTTACAAACATTTTATATCCTTAACAAATAGTTTTTTCTTATTCAATTTAGAAGGTAACACACATGCAGTCAACTGTTATAAACTGCTGAAAAGTTTTAAATCAAGAGTTCGATTTCCTTCATGATCTCATATGAAAATACTTACCCAAAACATTACTTATAAATTGTTTAGCTATTTATTAATTACATTATTTTAAGGGTAATTATCCATTGCTCTCCAAATTTAATTAACACACTGAACGGACGCGTCGACGGGGGTTCGACAGCGAATTCCTGTTCGAAAACGGACCTGTCGACCCCTTTTCGTTCGCACTCGTATAACTCGTATCGCAGACTTTTGAGGAAAAAAAATATTGCAAAGCGATAATAAATGAAAGAAACTAATTTTGAATAACGGAACTCCTTTACCTTGCAGGGAAAATAATTTAAAAGTAGCCTGACAACTTTTAAACCGGCAAGTCTAGTATGGTAGAGTAAGTTCCGTCTGGAATTTACGAAAAGGGTGACTGTTTTGAAAGGGAAAAAGGTGGGGAGGGTGGCCGGTGGATGGGTTAAAGTTTTAAGAAAGAAATATTTTCCTTCTGTACAAGGGGAGCGTTTCACAGTTAAATCACCATCATCTAATCTAAATCTCACCCCAATAGAATGTAAAAATAATTTTGTCCTATATATCAAATCAATAAGGATCATAGAAAAAAATTATAACCTAATTGCATTGAATACCAAAGAATTTGTAATCGGGATCTTCAAAGGGTTAAAAGGAATAATTCCAATTCCGAATTTAATTTTTCACACCCACCCCCCTCACTGCTTTTAATATACATGACATGCCTAGGACAATTCAAGGAGGTGATGTCTTTATAATGCCTCTATTCATGACTATTGCACAGTTTAGCAGTCAACCATCAAATATATCAGCGAGTGGCTAATGTCCACATTCAAACAATGAAGCTACATTTGGCCAAGGCTCATACCGCAACCCTTTCTGAAGACGCTCTCTCTCAATCCTCGAACTAATTAGAGTGTAGACTGGGGTTCCTTGATCGAAGGTCTTATCCCCTGTTGTAAGGCTATTAAAATTTAAGACTAGTTTCCGGTCATTAAGGTGATAAGCAATAAAATAACAAATGCAGGTCTTTAGTTTACATTAAAACTAAATAGAAAATACAGGGTATCTGCCAAAATAAAATTTTTCAAATCCGTGACTTTTCATGACTTTCCCTGATTTAGCAGATCATTTTCCATGACTTTAAAAAGCTTTCGTTAAAGTATATATGAATAAAACTTCTGCTGTACATACAAATAAAATATATACTTTTAGAGAAATTAAAGGCGTTTTATCATAAAAAAACTATAAACTTACTTTATAAGTGTTAATAAACTCACATACATAAAAATAAATTGTTGTATCTACATACCTAAGTTTAATCATATCGCAATTTTCAATCAAAATGTTTCCAATTTGAATTCAGGGTACTTTGGTATTATTCAGGAATAATAGCCAAATATAACCCTATAATTTTTATATACAATATCCCTAGAGATAAACTTATATTTTGTGCAAAAACCTTAACTAATTTTTATTAAAAAATTATTATTATATTAATAAAATTTTAATCTACAATTTAAGAAAAAACCAGAATAATATACATTTACCCACACATTAAGCTTTCTTGCTTTGAGTTTCCTTGGCGAACAAATTTTACTTGGCAATAGGGTCAATAGGATAATACATAAGTACCAAACTCAGTAACTTCAGCCAAATGACAAGTAAAAACAGAATTAAACAATTCAATGCATTTTTTTTAATCGGTAGTTTAGCGGATCCATGACTTTTACTCATTTTACTTGAAAAATCAAGACTTTTCATGACAAAATTAATCCATTGTCTAAATCCATGATTTTCCATGACTTTCCAGGTGCGCGGAAACCATGAAAATACCAGGCCCATAAAATTAATAAGTAAATATAATAAAATATAAAAAATACTAAAAGAAAGTTTAGGGAAAGCCAATAGAGAGTTTAGGGATAGCAAAGGATTTTTTATTTTATTTTATAATTTTTTTAATTAAGAAAAATACTGTCAAAGCAGTAAGATAAATGTGAAATGAAGTTAAGATAAAAATAACAATCGAATTAAGTTAATTTAAGAAATTAAAATAAAATGAAATGAAAATAAAATAAAAGTTAAAAATTAAGTTTAGCTTAAAATTGATGATGAGAAACACTCAATTATTACACGTCAAGCGCTTTTATATGGAGTTATTAGTGAACACACCAATCAGGTGATCATTATTACAGGGCCAGAACATTGCATGAAATTGTATAAGAATAATACATCTTCACTATGTCTAACATAAGAGCGAGTGAGTGACTTAATTTTGTTCCCATGAGACTAAAGATTATTCAGCGGTTTTGAGGAGGCAAGACTGAACCTTTATTATTCAAGCTAGCCCGAAAACTACAAAAGATACTAATTCAGTTATTGAAGAAGATAAATCATTTTATTAGGACAACTGAAAAATGTGATGAGTAGGAAGAAAATTAGCATTTATTACAGCATAGTTTTGAGAGACGGGTAAAAAGAATTTCAGTCAGATAACACTACTTTAATTAGCCTTTTACGGCTGGGAAATTATTCATTAAAAATGAGAAGAGAAAAGGAAAATTTTACATAGATTTTTAGGGGTTAATAATTTTGATATTCATTATTACATATACATTTAATAATGAATTTCAATCTTGTCCTTCCCTGACAAATAGCTTTAAACTGCAGAAGAAAGCACAATACTAAAACAACAAACTAAAATCTTTGAGATTTAATTAAAAAAATAAAAAATTATACTAGTTAAAAATATTGCCGTGACCAGGATTCGAACCTGGGTTATTGCGGCCACAACGCAATGTACTAACCACTATACGATCACGGCTACATTAAGAAATACTTTAATTTGAAGAAATCGTTTCCTTAAAAGGAAAAACTGGGAAATTGGAGAAAGAGAAAAGTAGATCTTGATACTTCAGTCAAGCGTAACTTCGGAGAGTAAAAGCTGTAACACATTACAAAACACAACAACAGATGGCAGCACTAGTCTCATGTTAAAAAAATAGAGAGTGTTTTTCTAATCCCATTTATTCCTGATATTTTTCCCATCAAATATTGACTTATCATTAAGTAATATATCTTATTAGTTTATCTTTTCCAAACTCTAAATTTATAAAGAAGTTTATTGAGATTTTCTAAATTTAGAAGTACTAAATTCTAAATTATTAAGAAAATTTATAAACATTTATATTTTTTTTCCCGTCAGAGAAAATAAATTTATTTTAGATCATTTATTGTGCTACCAAAGTAGGACCTCAAATATCACGGATGTACTGGTATTCTATATTACGCGAATCTTTTCTAAACGAATCAATTTTCAGAATAGTAGTTTAATCAATTTTTTTCCCAGAAAGTAAATGTTAAAAAGAGACAAAACGGAATGCAGTTGATATGCTTGATTAAGTTTCTACAAACTCTCCCATAGTTAAATTATGAAAATACACATTAAAAACAGATTTAAGTAAACAATGCAGAAAATATAAAATGCTTGATTTAAAGAAACAGTGAAACAAGTATAACCATTAGTTTGGTACGCTAAAATTTTTATGTGTATAAGATAATAGAAAAATTACTGCCGTGACCAGGATTCGAACCTGGGTTATTGCGGCCACAACGCAATGTACTAACCACTATACGATCACGGCTACATTAAGAAATAGAATAATTTGTAGAAATCGTTTTCCTAAAAGGAAAAAAAAACTGCAAAATTGCGGACAGAAAAGTAGATCTCAATACTTCAGTCAAGCGTAACTTCGGACAGTAGAAGTTGTAACAGATTGCAAAACATAACAACAGATGGCAGCACTAGTTTCATGTTAGAAAATAAAAGAGAGAATGTTTTTCTAATCCCATTTATTGTTGATATCTTTTCATCAAATACTCACTTATTGATAAGTAACATTTATTATTAGTATTTCTTTTCCAAACTCTAAATTTATAAACAAGTTTGCTGAGATTTTCTAAATTTAGAATTACTAAATTCTAAAGAAAATTATAAACATTATTTTTTTTCCCCATTATCTTAGGTCATATATTGTGCTACTAAAGTAAGACCTCAAATATGACGGATATACTGGTATTCTATATTACCCGAATCTTTTCTATAAGAATAAATTTTCAAAAATGTAATCCATTTTATTTTCAAGAAAGTAAATGTTTAAGAGATAAAATGAAATGTCAGTTGATATGCTTGATAATTTTCTACAAACTCTCAGATAGTTAAATTATGAAAATAAACATTAAACAACGATTTAAATGAATAATGTAGAAAATATAAAATGCTTGATTCAAAGAAACAGTGGAACAAACATAACCATTAGTTTGGTACGCTAAAATTTTATGTGTATAAGATAATAGTAAAATTACTGCCGTGACCAGGATTCGAACCTGGGTTATTGCGGCCATAACGCAATGTACTAACCACTATACGATCACGGCTACATTAAGAAATCCTTTAATTTGTAGAAATCGTTTTCCTAAAAGGAAAACTGAGAAAATTTGGAAACATCAGTAAACTTATCTCATGAGTCATTCAGAGTTAAAAATAGAAAGAACATGACAACATAACAGATGGCAGCACTAGTTTATGTAAAAAAAAAAGAGAATTTTTCTAATCCCATTAATTCTTGATATCTTTTCATCAAATACTCACTTATTGATAAGTAACATTTATTATTAGTATTTCTTTTCCAAACTCTAAATTTATAAACAAGTTTGCTGAGATTTTCTAAATTTAGAATTACTAAATTCTAAATTATTAAGAAATATATCTAAACATTTACATTTTTTTTCTCACCATAAGAGAAAATAAATTTATCTTAGGTCATATATTGTGCTACTAAAGTAAGACCTCAAATATGACGGATATACTGGTATTCTATATTACCCGAATCTTTTCTATAAGAATAAATTTTCAAAAAAGTAGTTTAATCAATTTTTTTTTCAGAAAGTAAATGTTAAAAGAGACAAAACGGAATGACAGTTGATGCTTGATATTTGAAACTCTACATAATTTCCATATATTTAAATTATGAATATATAAATAAAATATATTTAAACAAAAATATGTCAGAAAAAAAGGCTTTATTTTAAAAAACTGTGAAAATTACATATATTTTAGTTTTTTTTATAATTTTTATGTGTATAATAATAGAAAATTACTGCCGTGACCAGGATTCGAACCTGGGTTATTGCGGCCACAACGCAATGTATTAACCACTATACGATCACGGCTACATTAAGAAATAGAATAATTTGTAGAAATCGTTTTCCTAAAAGGAAAAAAAAACTGCAAAATTGCGGACAGAAAAGTAGATCTCAATACTTCAGTCAAGCGTAACTTCGGACAGTAGAAGTTGTAACAGATTGCAAAACATAACAACAGATGGCAGCACTAGTTTCATGTTAGAAAATAAAAGAGAGAATTTTTTTCTAATCCCATTTATTGTTGATATCTTTCCATCAAATACTGACTTATCGATAAGTAATATATCTTATTAGTTTCCCTTTTACAAACTCTTAATTTATAATCAAATTGAGATTTTCTAAATTTGTAAGTACCAAATCATCAAGAAAAATGTATAAACATTTACATTTTTCCCCATTATTTTAAGTCATATACTGTGCTACCAAATTTGGACCTCAAATATGACGGAAATAACGGTATTCTATATTACCTGAATCTTTTCTATAAGAATAAATTTTCAAAAAAGTAGTGTAATCAATTTATTTTTTCTCAGAAAGTAAATGGTAAAAAAGACAAAACGAAATGACAGTTCATAAGCTCGACATAAGTTTCCACAAATTCTCCCATAGTTAAATTATGAAACTACACATGAAAAATCGATTTAAGTAAATAATGTAGAAAATATAAAATGCTTGATTCAAAGAAACAGTGGAACAAACATAACCATTAGTTTGGTACGCTAAAATTTTATGTGTATAAGATAATAGTAAAATTACTGCCGTGACCAGGATTCGAACCTGGGTTATTGCGGCCATAACGCAATGTACTAACCACTATACGATCACGGCTACATTAAGAAATGTTTTAATTCGTAAAAATTGTTTTCTTAAAAGGAAAAAAATAAGATCTTGATACTTCAGTCAAGCGTAACTTCGGAGAGTAGAAGCTGTAACACTTTACAAAACACAACACAGATGGCAGCACTAGTCTCATGTTAAAAAAATAGAGAATGTTTTTAAATTTATTTATTCTCCATCAAATACTTATCATAATAATATCTTATTAGTTTCTTTTCCAAACTCTAAATTTATAAAGAAGTTTATTGATATTTTCTAAATTTAAGTACTAATTCAATTATTAAGAAAAATTTATAAACATTTATATTTTTTTCCCTAGAGAATAAATTTTTTTGCATTATTGTGACCAATAAATATTAGATGACTGGTATTCTATATTGAATCTTTTCTAAACGAATAAATTTTAAATAGTAGTTTAATCAATTTTTTTCAGAAAGTAAATGTAAAAGAGACAAAACGGAATGACAGTTGATATGCTGAATAAGTCTACACTCTCCCATAGTTATTATGAAAATATATATTAAACAACGATTTAGAAACTGAAAAATATAAAAAAGTTTATTTAAAACTGTGAAACAAATATAACATAGTTTGGCAAGAAAAATTTTATGTGTATAATAATAGAAAAATTACTGCCGTGACCAGGATTCGAACCTGGGTTATTGCGGCCACAACGCAATGTACTAACCACTATACGATCACGGCGACACAAAGAATCAGTTTATTTCCATTAAAATGCTCTGCTTTAAGGAAAAAAATCGCCAAAGGTAAGATTAAAAGGAAAATAAATTGTTTGTAAATCAACCGTAACGTGCAACAATCTTTTTAATATATTTCAAAATATCTCGATAGATGGCAGCACTATTTTTCTTCTACTGGAAATACGCTTAAAAAAATAAACGAATTATGAACGAAATACAATTCTGTAAGGTAAAGTTTTTCGCTATAAAAACACGTATATCTCACTTTTAAAACACCTGGCATTTGGAAACATTTTAAAGTCAATAAAAGCAGTAATCATCTATAAAAAACCAAAAGACAGTGCAATTACAGTTTAATATGAAAGCTTACCCTCTCGTTCACATGAACATTAGGTGAAAATCCTAATTTAAGTAACAAAATATATTTTTAAATAAGGCGATTTCACGCAGTAGGGCAAATTCTCAAATTATGACACTTCTGGCTATAGTTTCACACGGAAGGGCAGTTTATAGTTTGTCTATTGGCTGTTGTAAACATGAAAATGAATTGGAAGGGCATTATAGTAGTTTGTGACGTTGCGACAAATTGCCTTATATTTAAACAATTCTTTTTTTTTTCAACGATGCCTATAATACATCTAGACTTCATGCATGGTTTCAAATTTGTTCTTGATAACAGTTGAAGGTAGAAGATTGAAAAGTTGATGTTTCAGGTTTATTGAATAAAATAACAGTAACAATACATTTTGTTCGTGTTTGATTTCGTATCTTTACCGATAATTTTTTAAACACAGCTTAAAATAATGTAAAATTTTAACATAAGCATAAAATTCATCACCTAAATCCACTGTATATGAAGTAGAGGGCTTGTCCCAGGAAGTTCAATTGTCAACTCTTCCTGTGAGATCTTCCTGTAAATCCACTGTTGTTTTAGTTTGAAATATCCCCATACACACTCACAACCATAAGGTTCTTTGAATTTTACAGAACAGGATCCCTCCTGACAACTGTTTTTGTTTTACCTATAATATCTTTTAATGTGTAACAGTTTACAAAATAGTTTTCCCTTTGATTTGTACAAAAAGAAAGAGTTAAAGGTCTGGTGACTAGATATTGGTTGTATTGAACACTTACAGGGTTAGCCAATAGAGAACACATATCTACCAATGAATGACTTCGATTTTCATATTTTGTTAAAGACATTTACCACGAGACTTACCAGAAAGATCTCTCTCTCTCTCTCTCTTTAATAATTATACTGATTATATGCTTATATTTTCAATATCAACCAATACCAACATTTTCATCAAATACTCCAACTCTTTTCACAAATAATGCAAGACATAGCTCTAGATAATACTCTAACTCTTTTCACAAATAATGCAAGACATAGCTCTAGATAATACTCTAACTCTTTTCACAAATAATGCAAGACATAGTATAATACTCTACAACTTCTTTTCACAAATGGGGATGTGACAGAGAGCATGGGGGGGAGCTCGGTAATAATACTCTAACTCTTTTTCAGCACAAATAATGCAAGACTTTGCTCTACGATAGATAATACTCTAACTCTTTTCACAAATAATGCAAGACATAGCTCTAGATAATACTCTAACTCTTTTCACAAATAATGCAAGACATAGCTCTAGATAATACTCTAACTCTTTTCACAAATAATGCAAGACATAGCTCTAGATAATACTCTATTAATACTCAACTCTTTTCAAAATAAGAAGACATGTTTAGATAATTATCAAATTTTCAAAATAATGTAGAATAGCTCTAGATAATACTCTAACTCTTTTCACAAAATGAAGTATAGTTAGATAATATTATCTTTTAAAATAATGCAAGACATCTTAGTAATACTCTAAACTCTTTTCACAAATAAATGCAAGACATAGCTCTAAAATATTAACTCTTTTCACAAAAACGCATAAATAGCTCTAGATAAATCTAGTTTTCACAAATATGCAAACATAGATTATAATAATACTTTAAAAAAAAAAACAAAAAAATAGTTAGATAAAAACAAATCTTTTCACAAGTAATGCAACATTGTTAGTAATACTAGTTTTAAAATAATCAAGACATAGCTCTAGATACACAATTTTGTATTACAATCAAATAATCAAAATATTTTACGTAATCAACAGTAAAAAGGAAAACAGTTTTTTAAATTTATTTCTTTGTGTCATAATAAAACATAAACAGAAATCTTTGTTTATTTCAAATAATTTCGTAATTTTTATAAAATTTATTTAATTTATTTTAAAATTATCTAAAATCTTAAGCTTTTTCGGTATTATTTCAAATATATATTTTGTAAAAAGGAAATCGTTATTTATTTGTTTTCTTATGAAAATCTTCAAATCTAAAAGAAAATCTTATATTGTCATCTAAATTTCTAAATGATACAGTGAAATATTATAAAAATTTAGTATATTTTATATTTGATATGTGAAAATAATAGATGATAACAAAATAACTTGCTTTGAAAATTTATATAATACAGGTCGTTAGTTTTTTTTGTATATTTAATTCATTTCATTTTTATATTGTGAAACACAGCTTTAGTAACATTTTCTATGTCGTAAAATAGATAAAAAATTCCTTTATTTGTAAAAACCAAAAAAAGTATACCTCTTCAACCTCACTTATATGAAAAGAAGATCTGTAAATGATATCTTCTAAAAAGTAATTTAAACAATCTGTTTACATAGACACATCTTATGGATTACTTTTTGTTACTTTCAATACGCGTTTAAAACATTGTTTTTTAAATTTCCTGAGTATAACAATGAAGAAATAAATTTAAATAAGGAATCCTGTTAAACTAAGGCAATAAATCCTTTTTTATTACCAGTCATATGTGGCTTTGCAATTGACGATAATTTTGTACAGTAGTTTTACATCTGTTACATATTTTTAAAGTAGAAAGATATTTTATTTGTTTTTTATGACAGAACTTTAAGGACTTCTTTTGTTGTAAAGTAAAAAAATACATCTTTAAAATCGTAATTCTGATATATTTAAGCTGTAACATCCTCTTTTAGAAAAGAAATAACAAATTTATATCATTTTAATTTTTAATCCGCAATTATAATTCTCAAAATAACAGTTCTTTTTAATCTATGAACTGAAACATTTTTTTTTATTTTAAATTTTCAAAAAAATCAGCATTTAAAGTTCTTTATAATTCTTAAGAAAATTTTTTTATTCTTAGCTAGAAATATATTTTATATACGCGATTGTTCTGCTTTATTTTTATTTATAAAAAAACTTGCTGGTTAGAATTTTAAAGAAATAATTTTTTACTTTAAGTTTCAATAATACACTATCAAAATTTATGAACTCTTTAAAAGTCGTTCAATATTATTTTCTTAATAACATATTATTACACCAAACAATACATTACTTCAAACAAACAAAAATTTCATTATCGTTAAAATAATAGCTTTTTCTTTTACATTTATCCAAATTTTAAAGAAAAGAATATTTTTTACTTTAGTTTTAAATAATGCACGCAGTGTCTATTCAAATTAATCACATACAATAAAATACATGCTGTTATTTAATACGCTCTTAGAAATGCTAATTTGTGCAAAACCTAAAATAATACTACTTGTTTATATCTAAACTCTCGATATCACATTTTCATTTTACTGGCCTAAAAATCGATCTTCGGGTTGTATAGCTCTAGATAATACTCTAACTCTTTTCACAAATAATGCAAGACATAGCTCTAGATAATACTCTAACTCTTTTCACAAATAATGCAAGACATAGCTCTAGATAATACTCTAACTCTTTTCACAAATAATGCAAGACATAGCTCTAGATAATACTCTAACTCTTTTCACAAATAATGCAAGACATAGCTCTAGATAATACTCTAACTCTTTTCACAAATAATGCAAGACATAGCTCTAAATAATACTCTAACTCTTTTCACAAATAATGCAAGACATAGCTCTAGATAATACTCTAACTCTTTTCACAAATAATGCAAGACATAGCTCTAGATAATACTCAACTCTTTTCACAAATAATGCAAGACATAGCTCTAGATAATTATCTTTTCAAATAATGCAAGACATAGCTCTAGATAATACTCAACTCTTTTCACAAATAATGCAAGACATAGCTCTAGATAATACTCAACTCTTTTCACAAATAATGCAAGACATAGCTCTAGATAATACTCTAACTCTTTTCACAAATAATGCAAGACATAGCTCTAGATAATATTTCGTTTTGTTAAACGATAACTAACGATATGACAAATAAGAGTTTCGTTGAGTACCAAATATTTAGCCATATTTTAAGTGGAATATAAAGTATTCGGCGATTGTAATGTTGCAATAAAAATAATTTTCAAATTTAAATTAAAAATGAAATAATTAATAATAAAATTTTTTAAAAAATCTTTAAATATTTAAAATATTTTAACAATAAATATTTTGTATTTTTTGCACTATAATTGTATAATAATGTGTTAAATAATTCTATTACAACACATTAATGTTTATAATAATACTAGCATATAGCCCATCATATGACGGGATCAGTAAAATTTTTAATATTCCAGAACTGTTAAGTACCCAATGAGGCAGGTAATAAAATGGTTTGTTTTTTGGCTGAGAATTATCTGGTTCACTCTCAATAGTTTATTTATCGTCATACTCCTCTAGAGTCTCCCGATCCTGTAATGCAGTTTAGAATCACATGGAATTCATTTAGTCAAACCATGTGGTTATGTATAACAAACAAACAAACTTCTTAATTTCCAAATATATATAAATTAAAAGTTAGATCTTTAGTAGTCCTCGACTTATATGAAAGAATTTATTGTTAATACCGATGATAAAATTTTCATTACAACAAAAAATAATCGATGATTGAATTTAAAAATATCACTTATATACTTAATCTATTATTTAAGTCAAATATAAAAGAAAATTATTTGCTTAATATGTAAGTTCAGCGATAAAACGTATGAAAATAATGCACGCGATATTTAAATAATTTAAAACAAGAAATGATTATATGAGATGGTTAAAGGAATGACGTCATAATGCTAGAAAAAAAATGTTATTTTTACCTATTTATTACGTGAATAAATTGATAAATTTAATCGTCTGCCCTTAGCCGGGGAATCCATTCCAGGTACAACCGCTTCAAAAATTTGCCGACAGACACCTTAGGCTATTATTATATAGGGGATGATCATATATTTGTACTGATTATTTAATGATATAAAACACAGAAATTTTAATTTCTCATTATTAAATTGAGAAAAATCATCATTAAAATTTTTTAATTGATGATTCAAACAGTATTCAGATTTCTATTTAACAAACTGTGCAAAATTCCATTTCAATATAAACAGTTCTAATCCTCCTTTAAATATATATGATGATAGATTCGCAACAAGAAAACTTTTTATTTGTGCAACGTAAATTTATGTAATATAAAATTGAAATTGAGTAAATGTTAGATTTTCTAATAATTAATGCAGCGAAAAAACTTCAGCAATATTCTTCGTGAAATATATTTGAAAACAGTTAAAAAAAACCCAGCTTTTTGTATTACCTAGAAATTATTAAGTCAAATATGAAGCAATGTTCAGACATAGGTAAACGACCAAATATCAGTCTAGCATTCGTCTAGACCAGGGATGGGCAAACTCCGCCCAGCAGGAAGGTTTTATCCGGACCGCGGATAGAATTTTAAGTTGCTGGCCTAAGGTAAATTAAAAGAAATATATATTTATACATTATATATACATATCATTTTCTATTTAGTTTAAATATTATATCCCAAATTTATTATTTCAAGCCCAGAAGATCAGCACTATGTTTGCTTCTTCTTCTTATACTAGCATATAGCTAGTCATATGACGGAATGGTTTGTTTTTTGGCTGAGAATTATCTTTCTATAAAAATAATCGATTAAAATTATCACATATGTACTTAATCTATTATTTAAGTCAAATAAAAAAGAAAATTATTTATGTAATATGTAAGTTTAGTGATAAAACTTATGGAAATATTACAGAAAATATTTAAATAATTTAAAATAAGAAATGATTAAATGAAATGGTTAAAGGAATGACGTCATAAGGCTAGAAAAAAAATTGTTATTTTTACTTATTTATTATGTGACAAATTGATAAATTTAATCGCTTGCTGTTAAATGGGGCTCGATATAATGACATTAAACGCTCGAAAAGGGGACGGGGTGGATTTCGAACGTTTTAAAGAGGACAGTATTTTTCGCTGTGATACGAAGCTTATTCATACCAATTAACATCAGAATCGGATCTATAGTTTAGGAGAAGATAAACTTTACTCGCTTTGAATTTTGCAAACCCTAACTCGTCAAAAATCCAATATGGATGGCTCTATCCATTCCAGGTCCAACAGCTTCATAATTTCGAGGACAGACGGACAGATAACTTAGGTTATTATTACATTACGAGAAGAAAGTTTAGATGCACAACATGAAATGTTTATGTTGCCAGGGACATCCGTAAAGCAATACGTGAATTTAATAAAATAAAAATAATAAAAATTATAAAAAGTTGAAAAAGTAAAAGTTTATTTTAAAAATAATAAAACAACTTTCGGAATAAGAATTTAAAAGAAAAGGTAGAAAATATTAAATTTATTAGACATTAAAGAAAATTGGCTGCTTCGGGGATAGAATCGTCAACCCGCGAAGTACAACGATCAAATGGGCGGACATTCTACGAAACGTACAACTTCTGCAGGTTGTGAGCCAACAAATTAAGAGTATATGAAGGTTCAAGTAGAAACAGTCCAGGAATTTAAATATTACTCTCTGCCTTTGCCATCCTATCAAGAATGAATTTTGTATAGAATAAGAGGAAGGATAAGGCTTGAAATAATAGCATTAAACGCTCGAAAAGGTTGGGATAGGGTAGATTTTAAACTCGCTTTCAATTTTGCTAACCCTAACTCCTGAAAAATCCAATATGGATGCCTGTATCCATTCCAGGTACAACCGCTTCAGAAATTCGCGGACAGACAACTTAGGCTATTATTATATAGGGGATATGTGAGTAAGTGTTTTCAACTTTGAACCTTAGAAATAATAATTTCAGAAGTAGATTGACAGATGAGCATATCGTTATTAAAATCAGTCCAACAATATATAAAATTTTAAAAATGAAAATAAATTTATTATCTCATTAACACATAAAACGGAATACTCGTATTGTTTATAAAATTGGAAAAATATTATCTTAAGAAAGTATCTTTCGCTTTTATAGAAAAACTGTGGCAATCCCTGGTCTAGACTAAATATTCATTACTTCCCCAATGGAAACCTTCATTTAAAAAGTAATTTATCTTTTTCTTGTCTTGAATTTATTCGATCAAATATCAAACAATATTTGGCCATAAATATACAACCAAAGACCTGTTCAGTATACGTTCAGACCAAATATTCGTTACATACTTAATGGAAGCGTTTATTAAAAAAAAAAAAAGTTTTTTTTAATCTTGAATTTATTGGGTCAAATATCAAACAATATTTGGACATAGGTATATGGCCAAATATCCGTTCAATATTCGGGCCAGACCAAATATTCGTTACATACCTAACTGAAACGTATATTAAAATGGGCATATTTTTGAATCTCAAATTTATTCGCCAAATATCAAACAATATTTGGACAAAGGTATATAGCCAAATATCTGTTCAATATTCGACCAGATCAAAGTCGATACACACCTAATGGAAACGTGCATTAAAAATGAGCTTTTTTTTTAAATCTCGAATTTATTCACCAAATATCAAACAATATTTGGACAGAGGTATATAGCCAAAGATCTGTTCAATATTTGGCCAGACCAAATATTCGTTACATACCTAACGAAAACATATTAAAAATGTGCATTTTTTTTTTTTTTAAATCTCGAATTTATTGGCGAAATATCAAACAATATTTGGATATAGTATAGCCAAATATCTGTTCAATATTCGGCCAGACCAAATAGTCGATACACACCTAATGGAAACGTATATTAAAAATGAGCATTTTTTTTAAATCTAAATTTATTCTCAAATATCAAACAATATTTGGACATAGGTATATGGCCAAATATTTGTTCAATATTCGGGCCAGACCAAATATTCGTTACATACCTAACTGAAACGTATATTAAAATGGGCATATTTTTGAATCTCAAATTTATTCGCCAAATATCAAACAATATTTGGACAGAGGTATATAGCCAAATATCTGTTCAATATTCGACCAGACCAAACAGTCGATACACACCTAATGGAAACGTATATTAAAAATGAGCATTTTTTTTAAATCTCGAATTTATTCGCCAAATATCAAACAATATTTGGACAGAGGTATATAGCCAAATATCTGTTCAATATTCGACCAGACCAAATAGTCGATACACACCTAATGGAAACTTATATTAAAAATGAGCATTTTTTTAAATCTCGAATTTATTCGCCAAATACCAAACAATATTTGGATATAGGTATATGGCCAAATATCTGTTCAATATTCGGCCAGACCAAATATGAGTTACATACCTAATGGAAACGTATATTAAAATGGGCATATTTTTAAATCTCAAATTTATTTACCAAATATCAAACACTATTTGGACATAGCTATATGGCCAAATATCCGTTCAATATTCGGCCAGACCAAATATTCGTTACATACCTAACGGAAACGTATATTAAAATGGGCATATTTTTAAATCTCAAATTTATTCGCCAAATATCAAACAATATTTGGACAGAGGTATATAGCCAAAGATCTGTTCAATATTTGGCCAGACCAAATATTCGTTACATACCTAACGAAAACGTATATTAAAAATGAGCATTTTATAAAATCTCGAATTTTTTCGCCAAATATCAAACAATATTTGGATATAGGTATATGGCCAAATACCTGTTCAATATTCGGCCAGACCAAATATTCGTTACATACCTAACGAAAACGTATATTAAAAATGAGCATTTTTTAAAATCTCGAATTTATTAGCGAAATAGCAAACAATCTTTGGATATAGGTATATGGCTAAACATCTGTTCAATATTCAGACAGTCCAAATATTCGATACATACCTAACTAAAATCTTTATTTAAAGAACCTTTAAGTGTAAGGCATTCATCAGTCAAATAAATTGAACTAAAAAAATCCCAAACAACCGGCACGAAATAAGGTTTCTAAATTTGTACCGACAAAAGTAAATAGAAAAAATACTGTCGTGATTATGATTCATGCATGGAAACAGCTATACAACACAGTGATACAAAGAGTTAAAAATAACCAATCTCAGGATCTCAAAATGAACAAAATAGCATTCATTTAAACAATAAAACAACACTGAAACGAGACAAAGATTTTCACGGAAAAGTGTCTCAGAATAAAAATATGCGTATCTTATTTTCAAACGGCTATATTATTTTCTCACGAAAATTACTGAATGGTAATAAAATATAATGGACAGAATGAAGGCAGGTCAATAAACAGAATTATTTAAAAGCTGGACTCATAAAATTTTTCATCTATAAAGTAAATTTTAAAAAAATACTACCGTGACCAGGATTCGAACCTGGGTTATTGCGGCCACAACGCAATGTACTAACCACTATACGATCACGGCGACAGAAAAAATCAATTTATTTCCCTTAAAATGCTTTGCTTGAAGGAAAAAAATCACCAAAGTAGGATTTTAAAAAAATTAAAGTAATCGAACCGTAACATGTCTTCACAATTCTACTCAATAGATGGCAGCACTATTTCAACTACACATACAATACTTTCCTTTATAAGAAAGAAAACAACTGCTTTATAATTATGACAGAGCAAGGTCGACCTCCATCCCCTGATATCTCAATATCTTTTTTTTTTATATATATAAATTTAAAATTCAGTAAAAATTATAAAATTTATTATTAGTTGTTGGATTAAAAATTATATAGAACATAATATAAATTTATCAAAAATCTGGTTTAATATGTTTCAGTAAACCTATAAAACAATTAGGAAGACGAAAAAAAAATGTTGAAATTTTAAAAAAGGGAACTTTAAAATTAAACATTAAGGATGCACTTTTAAAAATATTCTATTTGAAGCAAAACTTTTATTTCAGACTAAAAGGCAGAAAGCTTCAGAATTTCAGCAGAGGAAGGGGGAAGAGTAAAACAAGTTAAGCCCCCTTTCCCCCCTCTGGTTAAGCCTTTGGAATGGTTTTATTTTTAACCAAAACCTTTTTTCAAAGAACCTTTCAGTGAAAGGCTCTCATCAGTACAAATAAATTGAGCTAAAAAATTCGAAACATCCGGCACCCAAATAAAGCTTCTAAATTTGTATCGACAAAAGTAAATAGAAAAAAATACTGCTGTGATCAGTATACGTGCCTGGAAACACCTATGCAGCACAGTAATGCAAAGAGTTAACAATAATCAATCTCGGGAACTCAAAACGAACAAAATACGCATTTATTTAACAATAAAACAATGCTAAAACGAGACAAGGATTTTCACAGAAAAAGTGAGTTAGAATAAAAAGCGTATCTTATTTTCAAACGGCTATGATATTACTTTCTCATTAAAATCACCAAATGGTAATAAACTATAATGGACAGAATGAAGTCAGGTCAATAAACACAATTATTTAAATGCGGGACTAATAAAATTTTTTACCCATAAAGTAAATTAAAAAAAGAAAAAGTACTGCCGTGACCAGGATTCGAACCTGGGTTATTGCGGCCACAACGCAATGTACTAACCACTATACGATCACGGCGACACAAAGAATCAGTTTATTTCCCTTAAAATGCTTTTCTTTAAGGAAAAATTTCACCAAAGTAGGATTAAAAAAATTAAAGTAATTGAACCGTAACTTGTCTTCACAATTCTACTCAATAGATGGCAGCACTATTTACCCCACATACAATAATTCCTTCCTTCGTAAAAGTAGAAAATAAATAAGTTATAATTATAATAGAGTAAGGCACTCATTCCCCGATATCTCAATATCTTTTCTATTTAAAAAAATGTAAAGTAAAAACAATAAAGTTCATTATTAGTTGTTGGATTAAAAATTATATAGAACATAATATAAATTCATCAAAAATCTGGTTTAATATGTTTCAGTAAATCTATAAAACAATTAGGAGAAAAAAAATGTTGACAATTTAAAAAATGGAACTTTAAACTTTATGGATGCGCTTTTAAAAATCTTCTATTTGAATCAAAACTTTTATTTCAGTATAAAAAAGCAAAAAAGCTCCAAAAATTTAGCAGAGGAAGGGGGAGGTTCGAGCATGTTGTGCCCCCTTAACCCTCTCTGGTTAAACCTTTGGGATAGAAGTGATAGTTTTATCTGAAAAAGTTAATTGCTATTAATCTAAGGGCTTTTTTCTTCGCAATCGGATTAAAAAATGGCTTTCGGAGACATTCAAAAACTCTCACTAATGTTTTTTAGGAGTAAACTGACAAAGAAATAGGGAAAAAAGTAATCATAGAGTGTTGGTATGACAAGGATACGAACTCATGCCATTCTGACCACAAGGAAATAAGCTAAAAATTGTAACAGTAAAAAATAACTCTATTATGTCTACTTTTCGACGAAAAGCCTTGACACTTTATGGTACATTACTAGTTTACGATGAAGGTGTAATAAAAATATTACAAACATCTATTCCGAAACATGTTTAGTCATCTAGTAAAAGAAAGTTTTTAGCATATTACAAGACATGTAATTTAGAAGATAACGGAAACAAAATGTCCGGCTATTTCCCAATTCGGGGGGCCCCGGGAACCCAGTTCGGTGGGGACGCCAAGCGTTGGATATATCGCCAAATTCTAGAACTCTATTTTCTGGCAAACCTTGCTCTTCTTTTCGGACTCTTTCCCCACTCCCTAAAAAAGGTGGGGGTGTCAATCGGCGCCTTTATTTTAGGGTATTGGGGGAAATGACACGTGATTTGAATATCTGACCCTTATTGGTTCCTGTAACTAACAATACTCCAAGACCACTGAATTTGGATTATCTAGCGTACATTTCAAGTCTTTGTCCATTTCGGCTGTGCTCTGGAGGTTTGTCCATTTTGCCTGAGCTCTTGTATTTATCTTCGTTTTTTAAATTTAATACTGGAGCTCACACCAATACAATTGAGGGCTCGTGGAGCTCAATTAAGAGATCCCTCCGCACAGTTCGCAAGTGTGAAAATCAATTTGATTCGTACCTTTGTGAATTTATGTGGAGGAAAATGAAAGAAAATCCGCAAGATGTTTTTCAGGATTTTTTAAATCAGATCAAACGTGTATATCCACCAACAACTCAGAATAAATTAGGTTAGCGCTTTATTTATTTCATATTTTATGCTTAATTTTCGAAGGGTAACAAGTGATGTTATATTTCACATTTATATTATATTTTTCTCTGTATTTATTACCGTACTTTATTACTTTTTAATCTTTTGATAGTTTTAAAATAATTTCATTACATAGCAACCGTATTTTATAAATATAACTAAATATTTAATAAGCATAATTGCCTAAATATCACCAACTAAGGCTTATATTTTGCTTAATTTGCACTTATTGCAAAAATTCCGCACTGTTTAGTTCAATAGACAGTACAAAAGCTCCTTTAAATACATTAAAAACTCAAATTTGTATACATCTTAACACAATTTTACAGCTTTTTTTGTACAACATATGCTTTTAAATCGGGTATAAACTTAATACACAAATTGTAAGCATCACTTGGCGACAATTTGGCGATCACTTGTACAAAAATAGCGCCAAAAACATGGCGGCCCCCGGAACTGGGAATTTACCTAATGTCCAAAATTCTTTTTGAAAAAAAGTTTAAAATTTTATCAAGAAAAAATTAAAATTTTAAAAAGTCCTGCCGTGACCAGGATTCGAACCTGGGTTATTGCGGCCACAACGCAATGTACTAACCCCTATACGATCACGGCGACAAGCTGAATCAGTTTATTCCCCTTTTAAAATACTTTTCTTGAGGAAAAAATCGCCAAAGTAGGATTTAAAAAAATTAAAGTAATTGAACTGTAACTTGTCTTCACAATCTTACTCAATAGATGGCACCACTATTACACCTATATATACTACACTCCTTCGTAAAAATGAAAACAATTACGTTATAATTATGACAGAGTCCCCATCTCCTGATATCTCAATATCTTTTCTATCTAAATAAAATAAAAATTTAGTAAAAAACAATAAAATTTATTGTTAGTTGTTGGATTAAAAATTATGTAGAGCTTAATGCAAATTAATCAAAAATCTGGTTTAATACGTTTTGGTAAATCTATAAAACAATTAAGAGAAGAGAAGTGTTGAAACTTTAAAAAATGGAACTTTAAAATTAAACTTTAAGGATGCACTTTTAAAAATGCTCTTTTTAAAGCAAAACTTTTATTTCAGTGTAAAAAGTCAAAAAGCTTCAGAATTTCAGCAAGGGAAGGGGGAGAGTAAAATATGTTAAGCCCCCTTTTCCCTCTCTGGTTACGCCTATGGAATTGAAGTGATTGTTTTATCTGAAAAAGTTAATTGCCATTAATATAAGGGCTTTTTCCTTTGCAATTAGCCTAAATACGGCTTTTGAAGTGATATATATATAAAAAAAACTCTCAATGTTTTTAGGAGTAAAAGTGACAAAGGAATGGGGAAAAGTAATCATAGACTTCTGCTGGGACAAGCATACGAACCCAGGTCATTGTGGTCACAAGAAAATCAGCTAAACATTGTAAGAGCCTGCCTATAAATAACTTTGTTACGTCTATTTTTCGACGAAAAGCCTAGACACTTTATCGTACATTAAAAATTACTCTTTTACTAATTTACGATGATCGTGTAATCAAAACATGAGAAACATCCATTCCGAAACATGTTTCGTTTTCTAGTAAAGAAAAAGTTTTTAGCATATTACAGACATGTAATTTAGAAGATAACAGAAACAAAATGTCCAAAATTCTTAGAGAGAAAAATAAAGTTTAAAGTTTTATGAAGAAAAAATTAAAATTGAAAAAAGTCCTGCCGTGACCAGGATTCGAACCTGGGTTATTGCGGCCACAACGCAATGTACTAACCACTATACGATCACGGCGACACAAAGAATCAGTTTATTTAACTTAAAATGCTTTTCTTTAAGGAAAAATATCACCAAAGTAGGATTAAAAAAATTAAAGTAATTGAACCGTAACTTGTCTTCACAATTCTATTCAATAGATGGCAGCACTATTCACACCACATACAATAATATCTTCCTTCGTAAAAAAAGAAAGTTAGTTATAATTATGATAGAGCAAGGTCGACACTCATCCCCGATATCTCAATATGTTTTCTATTTAAAGAAATGTAGAGTAAAAACAATAAAATTCATTACTAGTTGTTGTTGGATTAAAAATTATCCAGGACTTAATATAAATTTATCAAATATCTGGTTTATTATGTTTCAGTTAATCTATAAAACAATTGGAAGAGAAAAAAATGTTGAAATTTTAAAAATGGAACTTTAAGTATGCACTTTTAAAAATATTCTATTCGAAGCAAAACTTTTTTTTTCAGTATAAAAAGGCAAAAATGCTCCAAAAATTCAGCAGAGGAAAGGGGAGAGTCCAGCCTGTTGCCCCATTTCCTCTCTCTGGTTAAACCTTTGGGAATGAAGCGATGGTTTCATCTGTAAAAGTTAATTGTTATTAATATAAGGGCTTTTTCCTTCGCAATTGACTTAAGAAATGGATCTTGAAGTCACCAAAAAACTCTCAATGTTTTTTAAGAGTAAAAGTGACAAAGGAATATCGAAAAAGTAATCATTGATTTCTGCTGTGACAAGGATAAGAACCAGGTCACTGTGGCCACAAGGAAATCAGCTAAACACTGTAAAAGTCTGCCTATAAATAACTCTGTTGCGTCTATTTTTCGAAGAAAAGCCTAGACACTTCATCGTACATTAAAAATTACTCCTTTACTAATTTACGATGATCGTGTAACCAAAACATGAGAAACACTTATTCTGAAACCTGTTTTGTCATCTAGTAAAAAATAGTTTTTAGCATATTACAGACATGTAATTTAGAAGATTACAGAAACAAAATGTCCAAAATTCTTAGAGAGAAAAAAAAATTTTAAATTTTATCAAGAAAAATTTAAAATTGAAAAAAGTACTGCCGTGACCAGGATTCGAACCTGGGTTATTGCGGCCACAACGCAATGTACTAACCACTATACGATCACGGCGACAGAAGTATTCTACTTCATTGCAATTTTGAGTTTTAAAGGAAACAAATCATCTGAAATCATGACTCAATGAAGCGTAAAATAGTAAAAGATTAAATGTTTCTCCTATATGATGAAAGATGGCAGCACCAGTCATAAAATAAATAGCATTAAAAGCCTTAAGTATTTCATTACAAGTCTTTGACTCTTAGGTATCTGCTGAATCAACGCAATGATGTATTAGGAATTTTCCAATAAATTTCATGATATATATGTCTGGACTTTTATCAACTTAACAGATTGCTATAGGAAATTGAAGTAGTGAATAGAAAATATTCAGATAAAAAAATAATTCTATTTAGTTTAATTACCAATAGTATTTTTGTCATCATACGTGCACGAGTTTTAGAAATAAGTTACAGCATTTAGGTTGCTTAGGTTATTTGTAGTTTTAGAAATTTTATGTAGAATAATTCATTATATTTACTTGAACACTTAAATTTTATATATACTTAGTAAAGACATGTTTTGAATATAAAACTTATTTTCACCAGATTTGGGTTCTGATAAAAAATTTTATTGCATTATTTTTTTTATTAATTATGTGCATCTATTCAGTTAAAGAGTAAAAAAATTTTTTCTCTATTTTTCTGGCAAAAAGCGAAGTGTCAAAACAGTAGAATCGTTACATATTGGTTAATGTATACCTAATAATGCAAGTTACACCTTGTTAAATGAAGAATAAGTTGACTTCCATTAAAAGCAGCATTTCTAATTCAATAATGAATGAAATACAATTTGCTACATTAGGCATATGTGACTAATATGTAACTATTAAATGTTAGCATGTCTTAAATACCAATGCTATAAACTTATTCCTAATTTGTTCAGTAACACATGCCTTAAACACATACGTACATATTTTTTATACACAAATACAATAGGTGTAGACATATATTATAAATGCATACCGCAGGCCTGTAGCCATGATTTAGTTTTGGGGGAATTCAACTGAAATGAGCCAGTTATATATTTCACTATTCTTGGCAATGTTTCAGTAAATAAATTTAACAATTTGAAAAAAAAAATTAAAAATTAGATAAAAATTTTAAAGAGTTTAAAATTTTACTTAAATAAATTTTATTAAATTAAAAATTAATATATTTTTTAAAATTTAAATTTGATTATCAATTCAAAAAATTATATTTGAAAAGGTAATTAGTTTTAGTGTTTAAATGCAATAAAATAAACTATAGAATTTCGGGGAAGGGGGAAGCACAAGCTGTAGAACCCATTCTCTGCCTATGGCCTTGACATACACGCTTTAGATATAATAGATACGATTTCATTATTTACCGATTTCAATTAATCGATTTCAATTATTCATACGATTTCTAGTCATGGTCTCTGACTATGTGAAGCTTAGTCTATTTTCAGCTCAATATATATCTAGCAAGTTTCACTCATAAAAGCAATATAAAAAATTTTATTAGATTTTAGAGCTTTTAAATCTATTTAGAATTAAATCAGTAGAGTAGATGTTTTGATATATACTCTTAAGGCACTAACTTGAAAAGAAGTAGTTACTTTAACGAACTAAAAAATAAAGTATTTCGTGATATTTAGTATGCAGATTCAATAATGTATGAAAGTTCACACGTATCAATATTAAGCAAAACACAAGAGCACTATTTGGCATTGTTTTCATGGTATTAAATGAAAGTATAAGTTAACACTCTGACTGCCAAGCCAAAATTGCAAATGTTCACAACGGGGCCAAACTTTTTTTTTGTGTAATTTGTATTTTATCAACATAAAACTATATATAAAAACAATATTTCAAAACAAACTCTCTCTATTTATATATATTCCCTTTTTTGTTGCATGTTCCAAATATTTAATGTTTCATAAAACTTAGCTCATAAAATCGTCATATATACCAATTTGCGCAAACCACGTATACCTAACACATCGTAGGGAGCCCAACAATCAAACTCTAATACGATTTTCATGTAACTGATAACATCTTTGATAGCCATGGCCTGAAGTGTTAAAACACCATGGCTATCATATCGGATAGCCAGTGTCTCAACGGAAATATCACTGGATATCACATATGATAGCCATGGCAGTCAAAGTGTTAAAGGAGACTCATTATTTGATAATGTTACTCTTTGATTATTTTATTTTCTAATTCATCTCATACCCATTTCCTGTACGATAGGTACATCGAAAACTGATTAATAAATCCTAAATTATTCATGAATATTGAAAACAAACCTTTAATTACTAAAAACATAATTTTGGCAAATATTTGTCGATGGTTTAAAAATAAAATGTTGCCGTGACCAGGATTCGAACCTGGGTTATTGCGGCCACAACGCAATGTACTAACCACTATACGATCACGGCGACAGAAACATAATTCTTATTTGATCTCTAAATTCATGTTTTAAAGGAAAATCTTATAATAAAAATAATTTTAAAAAGTAGACGTCATTCAAGCGAAGCGAAATGCTCATTCTGAAGTAGGTGAAAATATTTAGATAGAATGACCATAGATGGCAGCACTTTTAAAAGTTTGAATTATGTCAAGAAATACAAATTTCGAAATCTCTCCTCAAAAAAGGAGAATATTATTGCTTCTTTAATCAAGATATTAAGCAACTCTGAAGTACTTTTGGATTTTCGAAATAATTTTCGAATGCTATATGACATCTATTTGTAATGCTGATTAACAAAAAATTATCTTTAAAATGGTTTTTCTGAGATTAAAAAACAAATTCTTTACATGTTACTGCTCGATTCAGAGTTGAATCGTATTTTTTAAAATTCGTTTTCAAAGTTAATATTTGATTTTTTACTCTATTTTTGTAGGTATTTACTAGATATTCAAAGGCTGACAAACGCGAAGAAAAGTACTTCAGAGTTGCTTGATACCTTGATTAAAGAAGCAATAATAGTCTTCTTTTTTGAAATAGAAAGGAATGATTCTAGATTGTTTGGTATGCAGAGAGATTCCGAAATTTGCGTTTCTTGGCATAATTTAAAATTTTAAAAATGCTGCCATCTCTGGAAAGTTTGCCATTTTTTTTAAATATGTTTAACAGTGATATTGAAATATTTACTATGAATTTATACTCAAATCAGTTGCGTAGATATCTTGATATATACTCTTTAAGGCACCAACTTGAAAAGAAATAGTTACTTTAAAGAACTAAAAAATAATCGATTTCGTGATATTAATATGTAGATTCAATAATGTGTGAAAGTTCACACGTATCAATATTACGCAAAACACAAGAGCACTATATGTAATTGTTTTTTAGGTATTAAATGAATGTATAACGAAAAGGACACTTTCAAATTTTGATAATGTTACTCTTTGATATATTTTATTTTCTAATTCATCTCAAATCCCTTCCCTGTACGGTAGGTACATCTAAAACTGATTACTAAATCTTACATTACTCTTAAATATTGAAAACAAAACTTCAATTACTAAAAATATGATTTTGACAAATACTTGTCTATAATAGAAAAATAAAATATTGCCGTGACCAGGATTCGAACCTGGGTTATTGCGGCCACAACGCAATGTACTAACCACTATACGATCACGGCGACAATGAAAACCCCTTTACTTCGAACTGTCATCGTGAAGGAAAACTCAACCCAGATACAAAGTTCGATGACAGTTCTAAATCATCTGACCAAGCGTGACGAAAACAGGAAATTGGAGGTTAAACATTCAAAACATTTCGATAGATGGCAGCACTGCTTTCATTTAATAGTGTCAATAATTCTTGCTACTAAATTAAACAAAATGATCTTATAACAGAACTTCTTCTTAGATCTTATGACAGAAACATAAATCTTATTTGATCTCTAAATCTACGTTTTAAAGGCAAATCTGATATAAAAATAATTTTAAAAAGCAGACGTCATTCCAGCGAAGCGAAATGCTTATTCTGAAGTAGGTGAAAATATTTAGATTGAATGACCATAGATGGCAGCACCTTTGAAAGTTTGAATTATGCCAAGAAACGCAAATTTCGGAATCTCTCTGCATACCGAACACCTGGGATCATTCCTTTCTATTTCAAAAAAGGAGAATATTATTGCTTCTTTAATCAAGCAACTCTGAAGTACTTTTGGATTTTCGAATGCTATATGACATCTATTTGAAATGCAGATTTACAGAAAATTAGCTTTAGAAAGGTACTTCTGAGATTTAAAAATATAAATTCTTTACTGTTTGACTCAAGAGTTGCATAGTATTTTTTTTTTTTTTTTTTTCCAATTCGTTTTAAAACTAAATATTTGATTTTTAACTTTCCTTTTTAGGCATTTACTAGGTATTCAAAAGGTTGGCAAATGCGAAGAAATGGGTAAGTTTGAATTTTTTTTTTCTTTTTAAAAATAGATTTAATAGGGATATTGAAATATTTACTATGAATTTAGGTTTATATAATGAAAAATATAGTGTTATACACTTTTAGTTTTCTTGTTTATTGTTATTTCTATATTCTTAATCAAGATGGTTAAAAAAAATTCTTTATCGTTTCTGTGAACAACACCATTATAGCCAAAGTTCCTAGTGACTGATAGAAATTAATTAAATTTAATTAATGAATTAATATTAAAAAAAAACCTGTATTAACATCAAGTGTCATCCACTACAAGTTTTAAAAAATGCATTTGAACTTGAGTGGAAAAATAAAAAGTATTTTATTAACGATTGAAAATTTAAACAAGATATATAAACACAAGATATATATATATATATATATATATATATATATATATATATATATATATATATATATATATATATATATATGTGTATACATATATATATATATATATATATATTATATGTATATATATACTACATGTAATATATACAGTGTGTAACATACATATATATATATACATATATATATATACACATACATAACATATACATATATATACACATACATATATTATATATACATATACATATGTATATATTATATACATATATATATATATATATATATATATATATATATATATATATATATATATATATATATATATATATATATATATACCATTGTTTGACATTGGGAACTCTGCAAATTATAAGCAAAACAGTTGGCAAAATTTGGGATTGTTTTTATAAAAACCTTAATTTCTCCACGAGTTTACGTGCTATCCTCATAGCAATAACTCAGATTATTGCAAGAAGCATCCTAATCATGTGCTAAAGATTCAACGCTTTTCATACATTACTTATTACAAGGTTATCCAAAACATATTCGTTTTTCTTTAATTTGTTGACGGTCCCCTATTGGGTTTCGGGAAAAATTCTTAGCTGAAATATAGGAAGTCTACCATCCTGTTTACACACCTGAGGCTTCAGGATAATTCCTCGTATATTTTTCTAGATATTCAACAAAATGTCTGAAATCGCAAGTGACCGGTCATCATTAGCAATATAGTGTATAATAATATTATGTTACTATAATCTAATATCTCATATAATCACATTTGTCCTATTGCACATGGGCCTCCGGCGCAAAATCTTCACTCAGTTGTCAGGTGATCTCACTATGTGCCTAAGCCATGCGAGTTTGTGTGCTTTGATGAGTTTTACTATGTTTTATGTTACATAAGTACCTCGAGTCCATCATTAGTTCTTATTAATTAGTATTTAACAGTAAGGGACCATTAATTTTTTTAAGCATTTTCCGATCTAAATAGTACTTGTTTAAGTAATTGTTACGTACCTCAAAGCTGGGTTCGGGTATTGAATGGACTTTAAGTAAGACTACAGAACGAAAACAATCATTTATTAACATTCAGTTGGAAAATACAACACACCGACAAAAAACACCGCGGAACAATGAGCACCATGCCGTGGGCTCATGTACTACTTTCCGCATCAAACAAACGCAAGCACCGGTGAAACACAGCAAACCGTGCGTACTCTGTAAAACCGAGAGATCCATTTAACGACTCTGGTTTTGGGACTCAGTCTGCCTTATATAGGCCCGAAGAAACTGCTGGAATATTCCAGAAAAAGGAAACCGGAAGTTGTCACGTGACGCCACACTCGGTAACATTTGGCGACAAAAAATAGGTTGCAAAAACTGTCGCCAACGAACCAATATCTCGCCAATTTGGCGAGATACCCATAGAATCCCATGCTAAATTTACGGTTCGCTCAACAAATTCGCAACATAATATATAACTAAATTCAATATATTATGAGTGACCCGCGCTTTTATACTTTTAAGTCCTAAAAATTTTTGATGTTACCGGATGCCTGGAACAAAAATGTTTTCACTGATATGTAATTCCTGTCAAATACCAAGAACTTTTTGAAGGAATGTCGGTGGGGTAAATTATAAAGCAATAATTCTTACTTGGTCTGCAGATGAGATTTGGCTTTCTGCAGTGTTGACCAAAGGATCACAGGTAGCGAAGTTGGAATAGATAGTGAGGCCACAGGTGAATATCGTGTAGTACATGATGATGTTCATTGGTATGCTGATAAGAAGAGACCTGAAAGACGAAGTAGTAAAACTTCACTAACAAATAGCACAGTAACAGGCTTATCCAAAATGGCGCTCAAAGACACAGAATACATTTAGGCCACAACTAGGGAAGTGGCAAAGGTGGCATCTGCCACGGGCGCATCAGTCTTAGAGGCAGCTTGCCATGAAGAAAATGGGGTCCGAAAGAGAACGATTCGCCTCGAGTAGAAATAAGGAAAAGTTGAAATATAGTTTTTTTTAATTATAAAATCCAATGTATTTATAAATGATTTTATTAATGAATTTCATATTATTTAAAATGCTCATAGAGACTAGAAAAAAAAAGAAAAGTTTTTTAATCCTGTTTGTAGCGCCCCCCCCCCCCCACAAATTGTGGGGCCTGATACCCAAGCACAGTACTGTTGTTGTTATTGGAGATTATCTGTGGACTGTATTAACTTGATTTTCTAGTAAAAAAGAACGCATCACTTCGACTCAAACTCATCTCGAACTCTTTATTTTTTTCACCCTGCTCATACCACACGAAGCGTCTCGGCTCTCCTCTAGAGACCGCAGCGCCACTGGTGGTCAGGCGGTTCACACACAACAGTTGTCAAGCATCGTTATTATAGCGAACCAGGCATATAACAGACAGACACAGGGAGAGAGAGAGTGAGTGAAAACGTTTAAATAATTAGATTTAAATATGGAGAAAAATTGAGTTAATTTTAGATTTGGGAACGTTATCAGTTTCTTTCAATTTTACCTGGGTTTAAGAAAGCAAAAACAGGAGATTTGGTTTGGAGCGCTACGGTCAACTTTTTTGAAATACGAGGGGTAAGGAGACTAAAATAGGCAAATCCAGGGGTAAGGGGCTGCGGGTGTTGCCGTCTGTGGATGGTTGGTAGGGGTGAACAGACTGCGGTCTTATATCAGAAGCCCCGTAGTCCGAGTTTTGGCTTTTTTATTTATTTATTTATTTTTTTTATATTAACGCAGCTGGCAATACAGGCCTTATCTGTCTTTATGCCAATACAAAGCTGCGAAGCTGTTACCCATTTAGCAACAGCCAGGGATCACACGGAGCTACGGACACGAGTATGCTAAGGACACGAGTACCGCTGCCTTTGCCAACTGAGCTACAGCGGCTCGACTTACGGCTTATCAGACTGGAACCTACTACTGAAAAACGACTACGAAAGGCTACGAAAATTTGAACCAGCAGAGGGATTGGACCCACAAAGTCTGGTACCTACAGGTGGTGGCCTACCTGTCTGGCAATCGCCCTGTTGGAAACCTAAAAGGAAGTCTAAGCCGAAACTAAGCCAAAGCGAACATTTTATAGGTAAATATTAAATGATTAACATTAATATACTTAATAATACAAAGGATGTATATACTTACAACTGCGACCTTTTTAAAGTCCTGAGCGTTAACAGTCGCTGAACTTGAGTTTGATTTGCTCCACAAGTCGTAATTCCGAACATAAATCCCCCAATGAAAGTACTGTATACTGTAAACCGCATAGTTGGATCAAATGTGAAGCTAAAAAAAGATTGAAAGTAAAAATTAATGAATTTAGGAATATAGTTTATATGCCGATAAGAAAATTCGTCATCTACTAAAAATATAGTTATACCAAAGATACAAAGTTTATTCGATTAATTGTTTTTACATTTCTACATATGTAATTTTGTGACTATCTTTTTTTTAATAAAGTATATTCCAAAGAAAATCTGTAAATTCATTCTTTAATTCCTTAAGTAGAATTAATAGAAAAGCGATGTGACAATGAGTCATTCAAAGCCCACGTGGCAAGCATAAGATCGGGTGAAACAATGATCAATGTATCTTTTTTACTTGTATCATTTCATAAAAATGTTTAGCTTAAACGTCATCTTTTGTGAATATTATCTACATTTCCATATTAATTTATACTGTTTAGTATTTATTTTTATGTATAATCTAATAAAGAATAGGCTCCTAGTTTCTCTTTAACACGTTGAGAGACAGACGCATTTTCGATGGTTTGCCCAAGGCACCGAGGTGAAGTTTTCATTATGCGATGTTTATTATTTTGGAATATTTGCAGCAGATAAAACGAGTTATAAAATCCTGCTTGAAGCAGTTTTCGTGGTGGGGGTCACCGGTGACTCCCACGGCGCGGTAGGCAATTGTTACGATTGTCCTGTTTTTCAAACGATTGCTTCGATTGCTAAGTGATTTTTCTCACTCTTTAACATTCAAAGCAGCCAGGAAGAACTAGAGCAAATAATTTGACTAAAAAAGTGGTGACATATTGTTCCGATTGCGTTGATTCACCTTTTCTTTGCCTTGCATGTTTCAATCTGACTCATCGCAATATGCACTGATAAAATGTATACTTTGCATGTACTAATAAAATTATTTTTGCTTGTTCTATATTGAATTAATTACTTCAAACCATCATAATAACAATTGTATTATTGAAAAATTTATCAGTATTAATATTTACTATAATTATTTACTTTTATTATTTACTGTGTCGCCGGTCATGTTTGGCCCCCACTGTGCTGTAGCCAAGTCGAGTGATGGTCGCCGGTGACCCCTATGGCAGTCAACGTATTAAGTAATATTTATCAGAGATTCCATTGTTATATGTATGGTAAGAAAAGGATTTCGTGGTATAAAAAGTCAGAGAACCACTGTGTTATGTAGTCTCCACACTATGGCGAATTATTACGAGTGGATCGATACAGCCAATTTTGGATGCTTACACTTCCGGTAGAAAATTGCTTGGCTTACTGGCGTCATCTATTCACTAATATATGAATTAAAATTACTCAATTAATTGGACAGTGATTTTATTATTTTATTCACATTTTTGACAACATTTTCAGTTAATTTTCTCCTTTTTATTTGAATTTTATTTAATTTTTTACTTTTATGTTTGTTAGTTTTCGTCGTTTTAGGTTTATAAAATTAGTTTCTGCTAAGAAATGAGCTTGAGAAGTGCTAGTATTTCTAATATCTTATTTTAATAAACTTATTAATTTTAATATTTATTATTTTTATATTTTAATATTTTATTTTATTTCTAATATTCATTTGTAATATATTTTTTACATTTTTGACAAATTTTTAAAATTGATTTTTATTTTTAACTGTCAATTTTTTTTTATTATTTTAAAATCAATTTTTGCTATTATAAACTTTATACCTCAAGCTGTCTATAATGGGCAGTAAACAGCCTGATTTTTAAAGATAAAAACACTGTTCTGAAAAAATGTTATAATAATATAATAATTTAGAAACTTACATTTTTCTATCAAAGAATATTCATAAGTTTAAATTTTACTTTTCCTCTAAAAAGTATACAGCAGTATTGAATAATTATTTCACTTAATAAAGAGTAAAGGAGAATTTTTCTTGAATATTCTTTAATAGAAAAATATAACCTTCTAAAGTACTATATTGAAGAATAATTCAATGAGTAATTTTCTCATGCTCAAATCAGGCTATTTACTGTCCATTACAATAAACTGAGTACAAACATTGTCTGAATAATGCAATGGGATTGCATATTTTTATCAGTTATTGTTAATGATTTTAAAAAGTAAAAGATCCATGTTTCACACGTTGTATTAAGAATCCCCAAGATTACTTAAATAGGTTTCTAGTTAATAGGTGGCGCCAGTGAACCAAGCAATTTTCTACCGGAAGTGTAACAGCAAAATTGGCTGTCCCAATCCACTCGTCATTATTCCCCACTTCCCGATGGTGACCTTGAACAATGGTTCACGGGTTGCGCTGCGCCACTAAATGAGCCAAGCGCAGGGATTCGTCCATAGGGTCTATTGCGCACTTTAGTTGCCTTTGATCTTTGTAGAAAAACCACCTCCGAAGTCATCGTCTGCCACCATTGACCACGATAGGCCATACCTCCTCCGGACGATGGTAATGGCTTGCAGTGGACCATAGTGTGGATGGGCCTTTAGAGAAATATAACTCAATGTTTTAATATAAATAATAACAGTATAGCAATTACGCAGACACTTACTTGAAAAAATTAAGTCTTCCCCCTTTCTGGGCGATGGAAAGCATTTCTCCAAAGCCTCCGACATCTAAGGAACCCTTGATGATCACAGATAGAAGAGCGCAGAACATAAGCAGCGACTGGAATACATCTGTCCACAAGACAGCTTTCAAACCACCCTGGAAGGGAAAAAAATGTAATGAGGTTAAGAAAATTAGATGGAAGCGATAAGCTAAAGTACATCATTAATTAAGGGGCAAGGGACTTTCGGGAAGCTTTCACACAATTTCTTACGATCAAGACAATCCGATTGAAGTTAAAATTTTACTTAAGATTCACAACATTTAGAATCTGAAGGGAGAGAAAGAACTGAATCATTATTAAATGGTTATTTCTAACAATTTCTTAGTAGATCAAGACACAACGCAACGATAAGTGTTGCAATTTTAATTAAATTCATAACATTCAGAATCTGAAGGGCGAGGGAATGAACCTATTCATTATTTAAGGTGCAAGGGACTTTCGATAATGTTTCTAATAATTTCTTAATAGAAGATCAAGACAAGCGGTAAAGGTTACTCTTCTGCTGAAATTCATAACATTCAGAATCTGAAGGGCGAGGGAATGAACCTATTCATTATTTAAGGTGCAAGGGACTTTCGATAATGTTTCTAATAATTTCTTAATAGAAGATCAAGACAAGCGGTAAAGGTTACTCTTCTGCTGAAATTCATAACATTTAGAATCTGAAGGGCGAGGGAAATGAACCTATTCATTATTGAAGGTGCAAGGGACTTTCGATAATTATTTTAAACAATTTTTTAATAGAAGATCAAGACAAGCGGTAAAGGTTTCTCTTCTGCTGAAATTCAGAACATTTAGAATTTGAAGGGCGAGGGAATGAATCTATTCATTATTTAAGGTGCAAGTGGCGTTTCGATATTTTTTCTAACAATTTCTTAATAGAAGATCAAGACAAGCGGTTTTGATTACTCCTTCTGCTGAAATTCATAATATTTAGAATCTATAAGAAAATTTTTCGGGCACAGGCGATTTTTTTTCTTTTGGCTAGATTTGGAGCTCCAAGTCTTATTCTCCCCCCCCCCAAACAAGGAACTTGCTTTTAAAGCCAATTTAAAACGGCCACGAACAGCCATGCCTACAGCAGGATTTGAACCCACGGACTCCAAAAGGCAGCTTTCTGCTAGTTCATCCAGCATTCTTTTATTTTATATAAATACAGAAGGAAAAGTAAAGAGTATTGAGATGCTTTGGAATTATGGGAAAGACGAATTTTTGAAAACTAGTTTAAATGTAGTAACTAGTATGTGAGTGTGGATGTCCTCTAATTGAGAAATTGGTAGTTGGTTTGGTTTGGTTTAGAATGCTATGGTCTACTTTTTTGCAACACGAGGGCTAATGAGACCGGGACCTACAGCTTAAAGCCGATCCCGAAAGGCTACAAACATCCATGCCACTGTGGGATTCGAACACACGAACTCCGATACCGGAGGCCAGCAACCTAACCAATCGTCCATCGTTCGGCGAAATTGGTAGTTGGAATTAAAGTATAGAATCAAGAACAACAATCCTTCTTACTGGAGATGATCAAAATTTAATTGATTTTCTAGCTAGGAATCACTATCGCCTTACACCTATCAGATTAGGCAGCCCGTTGCAGGTTATCAAATAAGGCATCAATGAAATTTTCAAACTCTTCAATAGTAAAGTTTTGGTAGAACTAAATATCCAGAATTCAGCTTAAAAACCAAGATTTAAAAAATGAAAAGTTTTATTTAAAGAATAAAAATTTTTCTTTCTGTTACTTTTAATGCATTCAGCCCTTGTATCCTTAAAAAACACCTTAACTAATACATATGTTAAGAGTATGATGACATAGTGAACAAAACATCCTATATATAAGTTAACTACAATATAGCGTACTTTATAATTTCACAATTTAAATTCATTGCACAAGAAAACGCTATTATAATACGAAAATTAGTCTTATTAGTCACAAATTATTCATTTTGGAAAGTAGACCAAACTAAAGAACTAATATTTATATGTTAATTATAAAAGACTATTAAACACCACTGAAATAAAAAGATCTTTACAGATTAGTAACTAAAAAAAATAGAAAGTAACATTACAATGGGTTCGAAAAGCACCTCCAAAAAAGTCCATTTGTAACAAAAAGAATAAATAGTTTATCCTCCACAAGTGAACTGCTGTCAAAACAAAGATCAACTGCTGGCAGAAAAGTCAACATGTAGTCGTCATACGCATGCGCAGAGTACCTTTACCATATCCTAGAATCCTAAGGTGAATGGTTCACTTTTCACATTAACCGACCGTGTCACATAATTGCGAAAGCGACGGAATTTTCAGAAACTTGCTCAAGAACGTGTTGAGCAGAAAAGATATGCAACAACATTAGGAAGTGAAGCATGAAGCACGAAACCGTACATTTCATTCATAAATGCATATCAGCATGAAATTTGAATAAATTCATTATGTTGACTTCACATTCCTTTCTTTTCGTATTCAATGCATTAGGTCAAGCTGAAATGCAAAACTACATTGGACTTTCGCTGGGCGAAATATGAATGAAAATTCGATGTTTCTATGTCGAACTGGGAATCGAAGCTCTATGTCGAATCGAACTGTGAAATACAGTACTCGAATTTAATGCTTGAATATAGAAAATAAATTTTTTACTAGGGTGGTTCCTAATTTAATCAACCTCTTTTTTCAAAGAATTCTATTTTGCGAATACTTTCCTTGGAACCACGACCATTTTTTTTTTTTAGAATTTTGTCGTAAAATAACCTCTAAATAGCGAAGTTATAATCCTCCATTTAGCAAATTTTCCCCTCTGATCTACTTTTCTCTCTCCCTCTTTATCAAAGTATTTTTGGACATTTCAAATTTATAAATCATACAATTAATACTATGTATATACAATAAATTACAATGCCGGTAGAATAAATTATACACAATACAATTATTACTAAGGACATTTTAAAACCTTTTTTTTCCCGAAACAAAATTATTTGCATTTTATTAATATTTGAAACGTTTCAGATACCTTTCTAGGAATCATCTCCTTATGAAATTTAATTTATGTACTTAATGAGTATAAAAATAAAATTATAGAAAAAATGCATTTGTCATTTAACTAACTTTTACTTATTATCCCTATTTCTCAAAATATGTTAAGTTTTGAAATGCCAAAAATTTTTTTAACAGATTTGTTAATTTTATTTAACATAATGTCATTAAAATTAATTTTAATATAAAATTCCTTTACTGCAAATGAAGTGTATTGCCATATATTTTGCTTTATTCTCGTGTTTCTCGCAGAATTCTTTTTGATGATTCTTTTTTAAGACCAATAGATTTAACTAATACAAAAAAGTATAATAATTTAATAATATTTAGTGTTAATGAATTTAAAATCTGTTTATGTACTTTAACTGGGAAATCTGTATAACAAATTTATATATAACGAACTTTTTTAGGGATTTAGTGATTTTGTTAAAACAGAGAACCGACTGTATATAGCTAAAATTGAGAACAAAGAATGTTTCATAATAATCATTATTCTTTAACGTATACATAAAATATTTGTATTTTATCAACATTTGAAACACTCCAAGTGCATTTTTAGAATTCATTTCCCTATGAATTTGATGGACTTATTAACTTAATGTGTATAAAAATTTATTAAAATCAATGGATCAAAATGAATAATTAACACAAACTCTAAAAATATATAAAGGAAATTTTTACATATTTTGGAAAATTGGATATTTTAACTACTATTTTTCTTTTAATTTTTTGTTCGAATGCTTGCTATAAAAAGTTTTAATCTAATATTTGAAAAATTATCCTCTTAATAAAGATAATATTTTGTTTTGAAATTACAACAAATGTTGCATGAATATATTGCTAATGACCTGTTAAGTTTTCAAGTAGATTGTTTCACCAAATAAAAATGTTTTAGTAATTTTTTGGTAAGATAAATCAAGTATGAATTTCAATTTCACTTCTGAGTCATTTAGCAACCTATATAAATGTAAGCAATATTTTTAATCAGTTGAAATATTAGCTAAAAGAATGAAATTCTTGTTGAATTCTTTTATGAAATTAAGGATATCCATTACTAAATTTGAAACACAAGTAATAATACACTAGTTCAAGATTTAGCTAATTTAAACTCCTCATAATTGCAGACGTATTACATAAAAATATTTTGAAACTGAAATTAAAAGAAAACTCTATAAAACTATAATTTATTAACACCAATCACCAATAACTATCATTTATTACTTATTTCTCTTAATGGAACAATAAAACAGAACTGCTGCCAGATTCAGAACACTAAATCACAAAGACATTTTACATTTTATAAAGATATTTACAGTTACAAGGACGAAAAAAAGTTCATCATCTTGGTAGGAAATAATTTTATAATATTACTTCAATAATAAATATTTATGAAACAAAAATATAAAATATTTTTGTTTCATAAATATTTATTCGTTTAAATATGCATTCGTTTTCTAACAGTTCTATAATAAAAAGAGATGCCGTGACCAGGATTCGAACCTGGGTTATTGCGGCCACAACGCAATGTACTAACCACTATACGATCACGGCGACAGAAGATATTTACGAATTTTCTAAATTGTTCTGGGTTTCTATTCCAAATACCCAATCATGCTTCACATTTCAATCTCACAAATAAAATATTTTTGATGTATTGACAATAGATGGCAGCACGAAACGTTTCAAAAAGGTTTAATTTTGAGAAGTAAAATTATATTTGTGCATTATTCACTAAAGTACAAAATTTTCACAATATATATTTTCATTTTTTAAATGAAAATTTTAGCTGATGAAATTCCATTTAAATGATAAAATTATGTTAATACATGTTTAACTTATATTTGTGCGATACTTGTTTCATAACAGAAAACTAAACAAAGAACAGAAATTTTAACAGAAAATGTCAATGGAACATAAATGTAACATTGACTATAAAAATTCCACAGAAAAAAAGGTTACTCTCATTGGATTTAAATTTTAAAACCCATAATTTAAAAGATGTATAAAATTAAAAGATTTTCACGAAGAAAAAAAAAATTAAGACATACACAAGAATTTACACATGACGTTCTAATCAAAGATTGAATTGAGAAAAAGGGGCTTTTAATTAATGAATATCCCATTGAAAATTGAAAGAAACATGGTCCTATTATTTATTCATTTTTATATGTTTGTTTTAAAAATTTTAAATATTACTGTGAACATTTTTTTTTGTATTTTAGAATCGTTTTTAAAGCATATTTAGGCTTATAAATTGTGTGAAAACTGTTCAAATCAATTAAAATTTTTGAAACTTATAAAAATGCTTATAACTTTTTAAAAATATTTATTTTTGCACCAGTATTTTTTTAGATATGTTAAATTATTTACTGAAACAATAAAAAAAATGAAATTTGACAGTCTTTTAAATATATTTTTATCTTTATAAATAGAAAATAAGAAACTTATTGCGAAATCCGTGCATACTTTTATCCTATGATATATACAAACCAACATAAAATTTTAACATTTCTTTTTTCTTAAATAAGCTTAATTACCTTTTTAAAAAAATTAGCATTTATAGTTCAAAAGATACAACGAAAACAAACATGAAGAAAAAAAAAACATTTACAGTTTTTACTTATTTAACTAAAGAATAAAATAATAATATGAAATCATGTGTAAGCACAGTTTCAAGCGCGCCACCTAACGGCCACCGGGGGAAATAGGCTTATTGTTTAAGTTGCAATGTGATGTATGTAACATGTTGCAATGTCTTGTGAAGTCGAAAGATGTAATTTTATAATAGAATAAACCTGAAAGTTTTGAGTTCAGAATTTTATGACATCCTGGTTATATACATAACTTGAAATACTGAAGATACAAATTTAAAATTTTTCATAAATCTGTAGAAAGGCAAGAAAGTTATTATATAACAGTGCAGGCTTATTCTTTTAAATTTGAGAAAATGAGTTAAGAAATTTAATCTATTTGTATGAGTTTGCAATGGTTTCATATACATCTGTAAAACACAAAACCACTTCAAGTTCAAGTACTGCCAAATTTGACAAAACTCTTACAAAAATAAAAGGGTAAAAAATACAGTTTAATTAGCTATTTAACTAGTTGCACATTTCATTTCTGCTATTACCAAATAATAGAATTAGATAACAGAGAAAAGGAAAAAAATATTACAGTTTGTATAAGATTTCATGTTGAAAGTCATGAAGCATTAACAAATTCGATCTTAGTTTAGAATAAAAAAATTAAAATCAAAATGACCTATTAAAAATAATTAAAGTATTAGTGACTGTTATTTAAAAAAAAACCAGTTTCCTATATTCTTAACATCAAAGATACATGTTTTTAACATTTGTTTAATAAATTAAAATTATACATGAAAATTTTCAGATGGTTCTAGAATAAAAAATATTTAACTAAACTATAAAAGAATTTTTCATAAAAAGTTTTCTGGTTAAAAGTACTGCCGTGACCAGGATTCGAACCTGGGTTATTGCGGCCACAACGCAATGTACTAACCACTATACGATCACGGCGACAATGAAAACCCTTTACTTCGAACGGTGATCGTGAAGGAAAATTCAACCCAGATACAAAGTTCGATGACAGTTCTAAATCATCTGACCAAGCGTGACGAAAACAGGAAATAGGAGGTTAAACATTCAAAACATTTCGATAGATGGCAGCACTGCTTTTATT
>CM063510.1:72881901-72894143 GCA_032207245.1 Pardosa pseudoannulata
TTTGAATTCACAAACTCCGATAGGTTCAAATCCCACTGAGTCATGGATGTTTGAAGCCGTTCGAAATCGTCTATAAGCAGTAGGTCCCGGTCTCATTAGCCTTCGTGTTACAATAGTAGACCGTAGCTCTTCAAACCAAACCAAACGAAAAACTTGTATTTTGTATAAATACTACATTTTGTTCGTGGCTAAGATTATATGTATTTCTAAATATATGTAATCATTATAACTATAAAAAGATACGACTTTTATTTAAATAAATGCATGTTTTTTTCTAAAGTAATGTTTAAGGGTCGACAATTCGTCTGTGTCCGGGGCAATGTTACCGCTGAAGACGGCGCTGGTGTTTGGGATAAAAATAGCCATTAGCAACCAAATAGAATTTTTTTTTTAAATAAGATGTTAAAAAATAATATTAAAAAAGACGAGTAAAAAATTATGCCGTGGACCAGGATTCGAACCTGGGTTATTGCGGCCACAACGCAATGTACTAACCACTATACGATCACGGCGACAGGAATTAATATCGAAAGTATCAATTTCAAGAAAATCTGCCGAGAATCGGGATTAATTGTATTAGGGTGAATAACTGAAGCGAGTCGAATCACTAAACGCTTCAGTGGATATCTTCACCTGATGGCAGCACCGTTCAAAGATATCTTCTCCTTCCAATATAATCTCCATTTTCTGAAATGGTCTTATAGTTGATTTCTTTTGTAATAATTTGTATTTCGTTTTATAAATAAATAACACAAAATACATAGCATTTATTAATTAATATAAATTATTAAGTATTACAAAAATTAAAACATGTTTAGAAGGTTCAGGTGATTGTAGCTTATCCCATCCACTAAACGCTTCAGTGGATAGCTCCAACAGATGGCAGCACTATTAACATATGGATTTTCTCACAGATAGAATCTCTTATTCCTCGAATTGGTCTCGCATTTATTATTCCTTTTTAATAATTAGTATTTATTTTTTTTATAAATAAATACAACATACCTATTTATTATTTAATATAAATAAATAAAGATTCCAAAATATATAATATATACAATATATTGTCAATGATGACCGATCACTTGCGATTTTTTACATTTTGTTGAATATCTAGAAGAATACAAGAGGAATTATCCTGAAACCTCAGACGTTTAAACAGGATGGTAGAAGTCATATATTTCAATTAAGAGTTTTACCCGAAACCCTGTAGGGGGATCATCAACAAATTGAAGAAAAATGAATGTTTTGGATAACCCTGTAAAAAAGTAATGTATGACAAGCGTTGAAATTTTAGCATGTGATTAGGATACTTCATGTAATAACCTGTGTTCATTGTTATAAGGATAGCACGTATATTCGTGGTAAAATTAAGGTTTTTATAAAAACAATCCCAAATTTCTGCAAGTGTTTTGCTTATAATTTGCAGAATTCTCGATATCAAAGAACGCTATTTTCAGGACGCATGGCAAACGACATTGTACACAATACTTTACAATCGGAATTAAAAAATAATAATTATGGGATGAAAAATGAACAAGTTTACTAAATGTTTCATTGCGCATGCGCGAATGCAGTTAAAATATAATGTGAATAACGTATTAACTAAATGTATAGAGCATATTTTGTGAAAGTCCCAAAAACAGAGCTTGAAAATTTTGAAAGTGATCGTCAGCAGAATATGCTCGAAATCCGTTGTTCTCAAAAGGAAGCAAAAAGATAACGGCTGTATCCAAAATTTCATATGTTATTAAAAATCTCCGTGGAGATTTTTCATATTACATAACCAAATAATATTACATAAGAATTATTTACATAAAACATTTACAGATACATTTAATATTACGATAAATAAATATTACATATTACTCCAGAGTAAAATGTAATATTTCTTTCACTGCATGATATTTTAAAGTCCAGGCTGTCATAAACGCGAATGTTTAATCTGGCTGCAGAAGGAACATTGATATACTGTATGTATATTTTGTATTTATACAAAATACTATATTAGTATATAGGAGGAATTTCCAAACCAAAGTAAAGCCAAATCCATTTGGAAAAGTGTAGAGAAATTACTACCATCATAATTCCCGAAAATTCAAATTAATTTTTAGAAAATATTAAAACAACAAGCAGTATTTCCAAGGCAATGCTCATATGCATACATATAAATAAAAATTTAGTAACCCTGGTAAATAATTTAATTAAAAAAATATGAGGGGAACATGCTTTACTCTGGTAGTAAAACTTTCTATTGTTTATTCCAACCTACTGTAACTTTTCATTTGTTTTTTCGATTTTTTGCGCATTTGATGAATACAAGTTTTCTTAAGGCTCTATGAGAAAACTCCAACTTGTACATTTCACAAAATAATCAGTTGTAATACGTTTCTGTTATAAGGGTTTATAATTTCTCTTTTTTATTTATTGTTTCCTACAACAAAACTAAAAAAGCTTCATAAATTTAAAACCTTGTTAATCTAGGAAAATTTTATTCTAAACATTGCGGCACATTTTATTTCACAGCGAATAAAAAAAAATAGCTTATTATAATGACTTTTCACCTCGAAAGTTACTATATCTTCATAAATTATGACCTTGAAATCACTTGGTAAGCGATTATCAACTGGAAATCACGAATGACTATTCACGGAACGTCCGTCTTCTCCTGTTTCCCGGAAAAACGAAAAGATGGGGATTTTCCATATTCTTTACTCAACAGGAATTTATCTTTTTAATTAAAATGTAGTAGGCTATTATTCAAATAAGAGCTATTCATTAATGAAGATAGTTTGATTATAAAATATTCTTAATTCAAGTATAATGCGTACCAAATGGGATGAGGAAATCTGCGAAGATTTTCCATATTCTTTATTCCAAACGAATTTATCTTTTTAATTAATATGTAGAAAGCTATGATTCAAATAAGAACTATTCATTAACTAATCGTCTGATTATAAAATAAAAATAATACGTACAGAATGGGGGTGAAGGATTCAACCTGGGATTTTCCACATTCTTTACGATCACGGCGACAGGAATTTACTTTTTAAAATTAAAATGTAGTAAGCTATGATTCAAATAAGAGCTATTCATTAATGAATATCGTTTGATTATAAAATATCTTAATTCAAGTATAATGCGTACCAAATGGGATGAGGAAATCTGCAAAGATTTTCCATATTCTTTACTCCAAACGAATTTATCTTTATAATTAAATATGTAGAAAGCTATGATTCAAATAAGAACTATTCATTAACTAATTGTTACGTAAAAAAAAATAATGCCGTGACCAGGATTCGAACCTGGGTTATTGCGGCCACAACGCAATGTACTAACCACTATACGATCACGGCGACAAGAAATTTACACAGAAGTATCAATTTCAAGATTCTTTTCGAGAATTTGTGCTATTTTCATTACCGTAACAACTGTAGCGCATCGAAATTCTAACGGCTTCAATGAACAATTCCAAAAGATGGCAGCACTATTAAATGCCTTTTCTCTTCAGCAGAGCTTACTTATTAAAGTAGGGTTTTCTCAAATGATGAATAATGAGTTAATGCATTAATTTTATGTTAATTTTTTAAAAATAAATAACAATACTTTTCAATTAATTCTTTTTTACATAAAGTACCTGTTAGATATTGATCTAGTTCACATATAATTCACACCTATGTTTCTTAAGTGCTGGATGGGGTTTCCCCAAAAACCTCATAGATCTTAACACATTGTATGCGGGTACATTTCGCAGCGGAATTGTACCGGGAGCGGACGTTTTGCTCGTAAATTTAGTTATTCAGTTAAATCTCAATAAATCGAAAATTATTTAATTTTTTAACCAACTTTTCGTATTTTTATATTGAAATATATAAACAAATATTGTATAAGGACGAGACTCTTATTTCAAAAGACGTTTGAATTAATTTAGTCATTATTTTAGGAACTATTTTTATTTCCTGTGGTTCCGCATCGACTGATGTAAAAACTAGTTTTTATTTGTCTAAATTTTCCAGAATCTATGTAGTAGACTAGAACATTGGGCTTCGCTTTTCTGTATATAGCGTTATTTAATGATCCAAAAATACTTATACGCATTGGTTCATACATTATACTGTTTAACATTTAGCATTTTTTTGTTTTATTTATCTTATTTCTCGGAGTATAATTTTTGGCCAGATGTTACTCCCGGATAATTTAATATCCGACTAGAGTCAATCATCCGGTATAGTGACCGGATAACCGTTGTATCCCCAATAAGAATGGTCGAAAAATGACAATGATTTTACATATTTTTTTACATTTACGCCCGTAGGACGCCTTAATCTTATTCAGATTAGTTAGGGAAAAATATCCCCTATATAATAATAGCCTAAAGTATTTGCCCGTCTGTTTTTTTTATGAAGAAGCTGGACCTAGAATGAGTAGAGGCATCCATATTGGATTCTTGATGAGTTAGAGTTAGCAAAATTCAAAGAGAGTTCGAAATCTACCCCTTACCCCCTTTTCAATCGTTTAATGCAATTATTTTAAGCCCTATTTTACCCGGTTAAGAGCAGGCTGTAAAATTCAATTTGACACGAAAATAACATTTTTTAGCATTATGACGTCATTCCTTTAACCATCTCATTTAATCATTTATTTTAAATTATTTAAATATCGTCTGCATTATTTTCATATGTTTTATCACTGAACTTAGATATTACCTAAATAATTTTCTTTTATATTTGGTTTAAATAATAGATTAGGTACATATGTAATAATTTTAAATTTAATCATCGATTATTTTTTGTTGCAATGATAATTTTATCACCGGCATTAACAACAAATTCTTTTCATAAAAGTCTAGGAGTCTTTCACGGAATAAGAAATATCTAGCGTTTAAGTTATATCTTTGAAAATTAAGAAGTTTGTTCGTTTGTGTGTTTGTTTTTTAAACATAACCACACGGTTTGACTAAATGAATTCGACATGATTCTAAACTGCATTCACACCTCTAAGTACCAGATAATTCTCAGGCAAAATACAAACCATTTTTTTTTATTTGCCTCATAGGGTACTTTATAATTCTGAAAAATTAAAAATTTTACTGTTCCCGTCATAGGCAGGGCTATATGCTAGTTGGAAATATTTCGCCTCTACTTGAAATGAAGCGTTGTTTATTGATAAATTTACTCGATGGCGGTCGGAGAAACCGTAAATAATTCTAATGGCAGAAAAAACAAGTAGTACATAGGATATAAACGATCAGAAGAGTAATTATAGTAGTAACGTCATTGAGGTCATAATTTCTTCACCTACTTCGAAACTTATTTCCGTCATAAGAAACCGGAAATTCGCACTGACTGAAAAGAAAGAAGCGTTCTTTTGTTCCATAACCGAATTTCACTGCTGAATGACATATCCTCCGTGAAGAGAAAAGCAATGTGGTCAGCTTATTTAGCGTAATTAATCATAGCGTAAAGTCTTTGAGTTTTTAGAAGTCAGAAACCTCTTAAAAATTTCAAATGTTTAGATTTTTCAATATTTTTTATATGTTAAACTACAATCTTTTGTGTTCCATTTGGTACGATTCCTTTTTCGAAATTCCAAATAGAACTCAAGTAATGATTAAACGTATAATTACTCTTTCACAGTTAAAAGAAAGGATTTTTATCTTTAATTGCATTTGTATCATTTTCTAAAATTTTATTCTTGCACGCCTTGTTTCTGAAAAACTTTGGTATCATTCTTTTTTCGAAATTCCAAATAGAACTCGAGTAATCATTAAACGTATAATTACTCTTTCACAGTTAAAGGAAAGCATTTTTTATATTTAATTGCATTTTTCTCATCTTCTAAAATTTTATTCCAGCGCGCATTGTTTTTTTAAAAATTTTGGTACCATTCCTTTTCTGAAATTTCAAATAGAACTCGAGTATGATTAAACGCATAATTACTTTTTCATAGTTAAAGGGAAGCATTTTTTTTTATCTTAAATTGCATTTTTCTCATTTTCTAAAATTTTATTCTTGCGCGCATTGTTATTCAAAAACTTTGGAACGATTCTTTTTTTTACATACCAAATAGAACTCGAGTTATTATTAAACGTATAATTACTGTTTCGCAGTTAAAGGAAAGCATTTTTTTATCTTTAGTTGCATTTTTCTCATTTTCTAAAATTTCATTCTTGCGCGCATTTTTTAAAAACTTTGGTACCCTTCTTTTGTCGAAATTCCAAATAGAACTCGAGTAATGATTAAACGTATAATTACTCTTTCACAGTTAAAGGGAAGCATTTTTATCTTTAATTGCATTTTTCTCATTTTATAAAATTTTATTCTTGCACGCCTTGTTTCTGAAAAACTTTGGTACCATTCTTTTTCTGAAATTCCAAATAGAACTCGAGTAATCATTAAACGTATAATTACTCCTTTAGAGTTAAAGGAAAGCATTTTTCATCTTTAATTGTATTTTTCTTATTTTCTAAAATTTTATTCCTGCGTGCATTGGTTTTTTAAAAATTTTGGTACCATTCTTTTTTTGAAATTCCAAAAAGAACTCGAGTAATTATTAAATGTATAATTACTCTTTCATAGTTAAAGGAAGCATTTTTATATTTAATTGCATTTTTCTCATTCTAAAATTTTATTCCTGCGTGCATTGGTTTTTTAAAAAATTTTGGTACCATTCTTTTTTTGAAATTCCAAATAGAACTCGAGTAATTATTAAACGTATAATTACTCTTTCACAGTTTTTAAAGGAAAGCAATTTTTTTTTTAAATTTTAACTGTATTTTCTCATTTTCTAATATTTTACTCTTGCATTGCTTTTCGAAAACTATATGAAATATTTTAATGAAATTTGGTAGATATATTCAGTTTGTTATGTACGATAACATTCCTCAAATTAATTGGTACCTCATTAATTGGTTCTACCATACCAACTGGCTATAGCTGCAAACCAGCAGTCGTATATTCAGATTACGACATGCATAGCTTTATAACGCCCACCACCTTCATAAAACGACAGTAAACTGAGTGAAATTTGACTGAAAATTCTGTATCCTTGAAAATGGAAATTATATCTTAAACTGACAAAGGAAAATAATTTTTAACACCCATTCATCCATTACGAGTGTAAATATTCCTGCAGCTACTGTATTATAAGTACTATCAATAAATTAAAATATTTTTTCTTACAACTATTTTAAATTTCACGACTATTCAAAGCTTCCACGTGCATTTGTAACTGTCATTTCTGTTTGGAATTCATCGACTATTTACTTTATGGCATACACATGTTATTTTAAATTGATGTATTCATTGTATGTTACAAAGCGTAGCACCTGTCCCTTCTGTAATCAAATGAAGTTCTATAAATATTTTGTATAGAAAGAATGAATATTTTTAATGTTTCTATTTTTTTCTTGTACTTTCCTTGAATGCTTATCAAATAAGTTTTTTATGCCGTATAAAAGGCATGCTACAAATAAAACTTTTAATGAGCGTTTTTAAAGAATTTGGTTTGGTTTGGTGCACTACGTCTACTTCTTTGCTATAACAGCCTAATATCGAACTTGTAAAATTCATTATAAAAGAAACAGAAAATTTTATTTTACGGTGAACCGAAATAAGGCTGTTTGTGAGATCTTAAATCTCAAGCAATAAATTAATAATTTAAGTTTGAAATTTTAACCATTAACATAAATATGTTGCTATCAAAAAAGATTAAAAATTAGGCAAGTTAATTCTAAATGCTCAATGTTGCCTTAAAGTGTGATATAAAGTGTGTTGTATTAAAGTGTGATTTTAAAAAAAATATGGACAAATAATATAAATTTTTAAACTTAAAGAACAATAAAAATCTCAAATGCTATTAAATGATATCTAAACCTAAGTGATCATGAAAATATATATAAGAGTTGTGTACCGAGGTACTTTCCCACGATAGTCAGCACGTGCATAGACAGCTGTAGAAGAAATTTCCAAGAAGAATTTAGGTGCAGCTGTTGACTTCGAGTTTTAGAGAAACCTGCGGAGGAGTTATAGATCACGGAATGGTACCAGCGTAACGGTCAAGCTCTCCCAGAAATGTAACCGCGAATTATGGGGGCAGGGGCTAAAAAAAATCTCAGCTTTCCCAAAAAGGGCTATTTCAATGAGCCCACCTGCACGCTCGAAGGGGTACAGATGTGGGAAAGAAAAGGGGCGTTAAAACCGAGGTGATAAGTTGTGAAAGAGTGAAGAAAAAGAAATCGAAGTCGGGATTGAAGAGCTGCTGGACATTCAGAGAGAGCCCGGACCAGCTATCGATTCCCGATAATGACTACTCGATAACAAAAATATAACAAAAGAATATCACGCATAAAAAATAGCAAAAGTAAAAAAAACAAAGCAACAACCGGAAAAAAATACAAACACCAAAAAAAACATAAAAAATAAAAGAAAAGAAGAACCCGCCCGCATTGCCAGCAAAACATAGAACAGTACAGCAAAATAACGGCCGCTACGCCAGTACCGACGCCCTTTACGCCCGAAGTCCAGAGCCTGATGAAAGCCCCAGCCTGCCTCCCTGTAATTACTGGAGGTAAACTTGATCTTATTCATAAATCCTTACCTTGGGTCTCAGAATCTTTTGATTAAGGAATAACGCATAAAAACAAAAAGAAATTAATTGTTGTAATGATAAACGTCGAGTAATCAATGTTATACATAGATATTAATCAAGAAATAATGTTTGTAAATAATTAGTGTACATAATAAATGTTTTAGCTCAAATATAAGGTATCATCTTTTTACTGTGTTTCCCCTTTAAGGACGGACACTGGTGTTAGTATTGTAAGTACGTTACAACGAGTTGATTGTTGTAATGTTAATTATAAATGTTGATTAATGCCGTAATTAAAGTTAGCTAAGTAATCAAAATCTGATGTTTTTTTTTAATATTAAAGCATGCTTAAAAATAAACCTTTCATAGTATGAAAAGATTTCAATTTCAAAAATGAAATTAATAGTTAAATTTGAATTTGAAATTTCCTGAATGGTTAAGCTCTGTCATATTGAGAATGCTACTTGCTATGTATTTTATGGTAAATTCCAGTTCAAAAGTTTTAGATCACATAAAACCTTACTTAAAATAGTACACGAACAAAAATATCTAAATGTACACACTTTTTCATAATATCTTAACCTCCTTTTCTGAATAAACAGGAAATACGATATGATTTATTTCAATTTCGGCATATTGTCTTTATTCCTTCTAACAGTCTAATCGTGTGAGACAAGCTATATTTAAAAATATGTGTCTACGTTCAACAGTGTATTAATCGTTTAAATAATTCTTGCTCAATTTATTCTTTGCTCAAGCATCTTCAAAACAAAATCACGATTGATAAGTTCGTTGTATCATTATAGAAAGATACTCAAAATACAACAGACATAAGTGCCAACTTTTAAAAATTAAGATCAGCATAACTTTTTGGTTGTAACATCGGTTGGTAGGTTGACGTTTAGTGACATGAATTACTGTAATTAATGAAAGTTAATAGTACTTTTTTATGCCCCAGAAAAAGTTCGATTAATAAAATTTTTATGCATTTATGATGTATAGTAAAACATTAGTTAATTTTTTATATTAAATTTGATATTACAAAAACACATTAATTTTAAACTGAATATGAGATAAGGGCATAGAGAAATCACTATACTTATCATTAACAATGATTTTGATCATACTTAATGGAATTTTAATAAATAAGGTTGTGTGATCCTTTATTTTTAAAAAAATCATTCACAATTAACTACTGACTTGATAATGCAATGAAAATACGATATCCAAGCAATGCCGTATTTGGTGGCCAAATCTATAATGCCACAGAATCGTTATACATTATTTACTATATATTTATATATGCAACGGATGTCAATTTGGCCGGATACCGGATATCTGGCCAGAGTTTGAGTTAGATATCCGGCCGGATGTCAGCATGTTTTGTACTTTCTCTTTTTAAATTTATTTTAAATAAATAAGCTGTATGCACTTTATTTTTGAAACCAAATTGTAGTATTTTTCTCACCTTTTTATATTTTTTAATTAGTCAACTATATGTACTATATTTAAAATTTTTTTTGTTATTTTAAGCTTCAGTACTCAATATCTCAATTGGAAATTATTTAATTAGAAAAATTTAATCTGAATAAAAGCATTTTTAATAGTCCTTTATCTTTCTTCTTTAATGGTTCTGATGTTTGTGTATAAAAAATTTCAAGAACATATTCCCACTTTTTTAAAAGGAAATTGTCTTCATTTTTCTATCATCTAAGAAAGTAGGTTTCTATATTTATATCCTATCACATACAGGGTATCTGCCAAAATAAAATTTTTCAAATCCATGACTTTTCATGACTTTCCCTGATTTAGAAGATCATTTTCCATGATTTTAAAAAGCTTTCGTTAAAGTATATATGAATAAAACTTCTGATGTACATACAAATAAAATATATATTCTTTTAGAGAAATTACAGGAGTTTTATCATAAAAAAAACTATAAACTTACTTTATAAGTGTTAATAAGCTCACATATATAAAAATAAATTGTTGTATCTACATACCTAAGTTTAATCATATAGCAATTTTTCAATCAAAATGTTTCCAATTTGAATTCAGCGTACTTTGGTATTATCCAGGTGACCATGAATAATAGACAAATATAACCCTATAACATTTATATACAATATACCTAGAGATAAACTTATATTTTGTGCAAAAATCTTAACTAATTTTTATTAAAAATAATTATTATTATATTAATAAAATTTTAATCTACAATTTAAGAAAAAACCAGAATAATATACATTTACCCACCCATTAAGCTTTCTTACTTTGAGTTTCCTTGGTGAACAAATTTTACTTGGCAATAAGATAATACATAAATACCAAACTCAGTAACTTCAGCCAAATGACAAGTAAAAATAGAATTAAACAATTCAATGCATTTTTTTAATCGGTAGTTTAGCGGATCCATGACTTTCCATGACTTTTACTCATTTTACTTGAAAAATCAAGATTTTCCATGACAAAATTAATCCATTGTCTAAATCCATGATTTTCCATGACTTTCCCCGACTTTACAGGTGCGCGGAAATCATGCATATATAAATCCATCCCTCTATATAAATATATATTAAATAATTTGTACTCAGACGCAAGAACACAATTTTGCAATTGAAAAATGCGTATGAAAAAAGAATGAATTGCGTATGAAAAAAGAATGATTTATGATTTTTTGTAAAAATGTATAAATAAATAAACCTATTTTTTTCCATACAGCTTTTTTTATTACATTTCGCTCCAAAATGTTTATACGCATTATTTCATATAGTATATTGTTTAATATTTCTCATATTTTTTGTTTTATTTATCTTTTTTCTAGGTGTACAATTTTTGGTCGGATGTACTGCCGGATAATTGTAATATCCGGCTACTGACAATTATCCAGTATAATGAACGGATATGCCGGATGCAACATGCTAGCCGGATAACCGTTGCATCCCTATTTGTATATTTATACATTTTCTTTTATCAGTTATGTAAATTTTTGTTGAAATTAAAAGGATTTTTACAAATTGCTAAAGTGATAAACCCATTGCACTTTTTTCTTTAAATATTTAAACTTATTTTCACGGTGGCAAAAGCCATAAAAGTTTTCTGTCTATCCATAAGTCGAGAAAAATTAAACCATAAACTCTAAATTTTACGAATAATCAGTAAAAAATGGTATACTATGGAATGTAATGGTGGGTATCCGTAAAAAATGGTGTGATAATATCCAATTTTCTCAAGACACGGTAGGCCGCAAATTCCTCCGTGAGGCTCAAAGGGCATATTAAGCTGCCCATCCTTGATTTGCCGGATAATGCGACTAATGAAGCATGTGCTTTTAAGAACAGCTTGAGAAATTATTTCTTATCTATGCTTATAAATAACACACGTAGTTTAAACAGTGGCGAGGTTATATACTTTCATGTTCCAAACCATTTAACTCAATACAAGAAATTAAACTGAACATAACGTACAATCAGTACATCATATACGACAAAAGGAAGGAGTGCATTGGTTCTTCGGAGTTAAAATACAATTGAATTCAGTATCGGCTAATAAGCGACTTTCAAAAGGTTGATATTAAAATGAGAAAGAAAGAAAAACCAGCTATTTGCAAAACAATGGCCTATTAGATACATTGTCTTGAAGTATACGCTGTC
>CM063510.1:72894243-72911743 GCA_032207245.1 Pardosa pseudoannulata
TTGACGTATACGCTGTCAGAATGATGAAACGTGACGTCATAATAATCGAACTTCACTGCATCGGTTTATTGACTTTAACCTTTTGAATGCATTAAACAAGCAGAGATGGTCAAACCATGACTGAGGTGGAAATCACAAACGTTATAATTAAAACAAATATCCTACTGATTGTAGCAAATATGATTCTAATATATTATTATGAACTATATAACAGCAGAAAAAAATTTGTGCACATTACTAGTTCTTACTGCAAGCGTTGAAAGATTGTTTTAAACAAGGGATGCAACGGTTATCCGGCTAACATACTGCATCCGGCATATTCGGCCACTATACCGGATAATTGGCAGTAGCCGGATATTACAATTATCCGGCAGTACATCCGGCCAAGAATTATACACAGAGAAATAAGATAAATACAACAAAAAATATGCAAAATGTTAAACAATATACTATATGAAACAAGGTGTATAAATATTTTGAAGTATTATGTTGAAAACAAAAAGAGCTTTATGGATAAAAATTAGGTTTATTTATACATTTCATTAAAAAAAATCATAAATCATTCTCCTTTCAGTCTCAACTGCAAAATTGTGTTTTTGCATCTGAGAACACAGAAAAAACTTTTTTAGAGGATAGAATAACAAAGACAGTTTACTAAAAAAAAGTGGGATATTTTTTTTTAAAGTTTTCATATAAAACATAAGAATCATTAAAAAAGAAAAGTAAAGGTCTATTAAAATGCTTTTATACATATTTGAATTTTCTAATTAAATAATATTGAATTGAGATATTGAATATTGAAACTTAATAAAAAATTTAAAATAAATTATGGTACAAACAGTTGACTAATTAAAAAATTTAAGGGGAGAAAAATACTACAATTTGGTTGCAAAAATAAAGTACATAAAGCTGATTTATTTTAAAAAAATTCTAAAAGAAAAAGTACGAAACATACTGACATCTGGCTAAAACTCTGGCCACATATCAGGTATCCGTTATCCGGCCAAATTGACATCCGTTGCATAACTAGAATTAATTTATTATTATAAAACGGTAGCTTATAAATTACTGATTATGCGATTGTTTTGGAATTTTGTTGTTATACAAGATATGTAATTTTGTAAAAGAAAATAAATGTCTTAATTCCTTTTTCAATATATTTTTTAATTTCTTAGTTATTCAGAAAACTACTTTTAATTTAAATTCGTCTGGTAAATACTGAAGCTGAAATTACATGCGCTTCAGTAATTACAAGGTAAATTTAAACCTGGTAAAATTTAGCGCAAAAAAACACATTGTGGTTGAAAATATATTTTGAAACGTTACGTACAGTGTTGCGGTTTCATGGCTATTTATGTTTGCAAGAAAGCTATGTATGTATGTATAAAACTTTTTAATATATGTAAACTTGAACGACAGTCACAATAAATTATTGTAATTCCTATTATTTTTACTTTGCCGGGTTTGCTGGACAAGGAGAAGCCTAATTAGCTAGACTAATTGAAGTTGTTGCAGTCGTGCCTTTCTGTTAATAACAGGCCAAGTTCGAGCGAGACTTTATTCATTAGCTCTTAAAAATGACATCTGTGCCAGTCAACGGCAGACGAGAGATAATTAATGAACACATGTACCGGAACAGGGTTGGATCCCAGAGCGAGACGGAGACGAAATCTTTCCCAAAGAAAGTATCTTAGTTGGCGAATGTAACCCTTTGAGTGCCAAGAAGCTCGATCGCGCTTCTCAATACACTGGCCGAAAATGCCAGAAACTCGATCGCGCTCCTCAATACACTGGCCGAAAATGTCAGGAACGCGATCGTGTTCCTCAATACACTGGCTGAAAATGCCAGGAACGCGATCGTGCTTCTCAATACACTGGCCGAATATGCCAGGAACGCGATCAGGAACACCTGGCTCAAGCATAAACTAATACTCTATTTCATATTTGTCGATTCTTGTTTATTGTTTTTTACTCCGCACGTGTATTTATAAGAAATAGTATTATGGTAAACATTACATCTTTATGTTGAGAATAGTCCATTTTCCGAATTGTAACATGCGCACAATACTATTTCTAGGTGATTCTTGCAAATTTGTGTAATTTGTTTATTTGCGGGAACATATTGTAAGCTATTTTTTTATACTTTCATTCTTGTACAAAAAAAGTCACATTTTCATTCTTGTATTAAAAAACTTTCTAGGCATTATAAAAATATCAATATGGCTTCGACCAGCAGAGAATTTGGACAATGATGACTGGAACCATAACAATTATTTTTTTAATAATTAGTTTTTGAAATACTTTTCGTAAATAAAATGCTCCGAATTTAACTGAGAAATATATTTTTAAATTTCTACTTTCCTCTAGCAGCGTGGTACTTTTAGCTAATTCTCTAAAAATCATGTTGGCACTCAAAGGGTTAACAGTAAAAGTAAATCAGATCGGATGGGAAAAACCGCCAGTTGCCAGTGATAGTTGGAAAAAGCGGCGAGTGGGCAGAAAATTTACATCTATTGTACGGAAAACTTTGGGAAATGGGTTGGAAGAATTTCAAGTCGTAGACGCTCTTTTAACACATTGTGTGCGGGTACATTGCGCAGCGAAATTGTACCGGAGATGGCGTTTTGTGCGTAAATTTAGTTATTCAGTTAAATCTCAATAGATCGAAAATTATTTAATTTTTTAACCAATTCTTCGTATTTTATATTGAAATATATATAAACAAATATATAACTAGACAAATAAACAAATATATATATATATATATATAATTTTTATATATACATATATATATATATACAATATTTTCGCAAAGATAAATAAAAAGTTTATTTTAAATCTAAATTGATTTTTTAAATCAACCTTCCCGTTCTGTGGTTCCGCATCGACTGATGTAAAAACTAGTTTAATTTGTCTAAATTTTTCTAGAATCTATGAAGTAGACAAGAACATTTGGCTTCGTCTTCCTGTATATACCATTATTTTTGTACCCACAAACAATCCATGTTCTTACACTAACCCGTACGTGACCCGCGCTCAAGTATCAGTCGTCAGAAAACGTACTAGTTCGTGTCCCGCGCTTAAGTATCAATCATCAGAAAACGTACTAGTTACCCGTCCAGCGCTCAAGTATCCATCGTCAGGAAACGTATTAGTACCTGTCTCGCATACAATGTATTAACTACGATATTTTGTGGCTGGGAAAATAGATTTGCAGGAAATGGAATGGGGGAGAGAAGAATTTTTGTATGAGATATTAAAGTGAAATAATTTTGATATATAACATATATGTATGCACTTTGTGCGTGTCTGTGTGTGTATGTAAAGAAATTTACTGTACTTTGGACAGTTTGCCCGCCCCCCCCCAAAAAAAAACAACTTTTGGCTACGTCACTGTGAAATCAGCCCACAATTTTTTTTCTTAAGCTGCACAGTTTTTTTCCTTGTATTTACAGCAGAACGATCTATGTTGAGCGCGTGATGAAGTTCGAAGCTCAAAAAGTTCTTGAAGGTCAACGAATTGTTAGACACTCAGCTAATTGGCACTGTTGTCCAGACACATTCACAAGAAGAGTTAAATTATTATACTATTTCATAAATTCTGACAATAAAATAACCGTAAATTCTCCCTTTAATGACCCTTAATATATATTACATTTTTTATGTGACGGTATTTCGACGGTATAATGCTTATACTGCTCAGACATGAACACAAAGGGAAAAAAACTACTATGCCACCAACAAAAACTCAGACTCAAAACTCAAAGAAAGGTTTACGGTAATATTATCCATTGCATGAGTCGGGCTGTTTCAAGAGCTCAATTTAGTAAAAGATTTTTTTCCCTTTCTTTAGTGGATACTAATATTATTATGCTTAAGGCTTAGAATCAAAGCTGCTATTTATCTGCTTGTTATAAAAATGGATATGAAAGAAGTCCATTAAGTCAGAGGCTAAAAAATAAATTTCAAGAGAGATGTTTCAAATATGAGACGAGCACGTCAATAAAGGATGACAGTATGTTAAAACTTGGAATTTTATGATATAACCCTGGGGGTTGCTATGCAGGTAATTTGTGTTTAAAAAATGTTGAATAATTGATTCAGTGTGTAAATTGAGTTTATAGCGTTAATCCTCATCACAGAATCTGTTCAGAAAAAAGTTTGAACATCTACACATAAAAACTTTGAATAGATAGAAACAAATTATAATTTTTAACTAGTTTAGCTTCCTTTTCCTTCTGATATTTAAATTAATCCTTTGATATACAAATAAAACGGAATATGATGCATCCAAAAATACTACTTAATTTGACTTAATCTATTAATACGTAGTGTTCCTTTTCAGAGACTAAAAAAAAAAAAAAAAACAGTTTGTAGTTGGTTGGTTGATTGAAGTTTAATGGCGCTAAATCCTCTTGGGACAAACTGCGCCAAACAAGATGAAAACAGTTTGTAGAATTTTTATGTTTTTTTTTCGGTAGGAGTTCAGTGAGGGTAGGTAGAGTGTAGCGTTGCAATATACATATACCTCTGTGTTTTTTGGATTTATTAACCGACAATTAACCTTAAAGGGCTAGACTTTATTATAAGTTACTATACACGTTTTTTTATATATACAAAAATACACTACAGAGAGTAAGGAAAATAATTAAGATCAAATTTGTCAATGATTCCGTGGCTTTAAAAAGGAATTTATAGTTATAAAAATAATTTATTTCTTTTCTGTTATCTATTGATATTCCTTTAGGAATCGAATTTAAATTTTTACCAGCTTAACTTTTTTTTTTTATAATTGTCAAAACGAAATTTAAGCTTAATTTTGTCGTGTAATTTTAATTTCACATAAACATCCACATAGGTAAAAGTTAGGGAATACTTTCTTAACATCTAGTTAGGGATCATTCTTAACCCTTTGCCTGTGACTCCCGAACTCAGTTCGAACAAAGCAAATGCCCTAATTTTGGAATGCCCGACCTGAGTTCGGACAAGAGAAAAAAAAGGTTTGTCAATTCAGTGAAGCCCGAAATCGGTTCATCCAATGCATAATATTTAATTTGCCATTTTCCTCAATAGAGATACTTTCCCGCAAAAAAGTTCGGCAGTTTTTTGCCATTTGTCGCTATTTTTCGGACACTTTAAACGATTTGTGTAATTTAAAGGAATCTGAGGGACATGGAATTCATGACAATTGATAAAGATAATAACATTGTGTTATTAGTTTATTATATTTATCCAGAATTTTATGTTGAGTTATTTTGCTGTAATTTGAGAAAAAATTATTGTAATCCATTAACATTTCACATGTATTTAAAAATACTTAAAATAGTATTTATTTTGTTTAATTTTTTTCCCGAAAATAATCCATCCCTAAAATTATGATAACGCATAAAATTAAACAGAATTTTTTTCTCGGTTTTGGTACTGTTTTCTCAACTATATTCCACAGGCTAAGAGTTAATTTTTATAAACGGCATAAGAAAAACATTATGCGTCGTAGATACACGTCACAGAAACAAATACTAATCTTTGTATAAGCATTTCCTTTCAAGCTGTAAAAACTACGCATTTTTTATCATTTTAGTGTGTATAAAAAGAAAAGCAATAAAATGACAATGTTTTGCGAAATATGACCAGTTAATCACGCAAAAACCTGCAGTCTTGACAAAGAGAAAAATACAACCCTCAACTAGCAAGCTGTGTCTCAGAAATCATCATCATCATCAATTATGCGGAGCACGTAATAAAAGATTACCTTGAAGTAAATTTAGACTTAGAAAGCATTTTTACAACCAGTAGGTCTCAAATCTACTTTATTATGGCATAACACAGAATGTCTTACTAAAAAGTAAACTTACTAAATCTCACTATAAAATTATTATCTAATTATCTTACAGAAAAAAATCGGGCAAGTATAATTTAAAACTTATTATACGAGGGTTGGAACTTCAATAGTGGCAACAATGATGTAACGCTACGTAACAAAACCAAAGAATATCGCGTATACCACACCGTGAATTACATACCTACTTTACCTCTCAGCAAAAAGAATAGTCCTTCATGCGTCATGAGTATGTGGAGTGACGCAAAGAACTGATCCTTGTATTAGCTTGCGGTCTAAAGGCCCCTCAACACTATGGCCCACTGCAAGCCATGACCACCGTCTGGAGGGGGTTTGGCTTATCGTGGTGGATGGCGGCAGACGATAAAATAGCCTTGGCGAACGATGGCTTCGGAGGCGGTTTTTCTACAGGAAGCCACATGCGCAACTGAAGTGCACAGTAGACCCTATGGACGAATCACGAGCTCGGCTCATTTAGTGGCCCAGCGTGTGGATACAACACGTGAACCATCGTCCAAGGTCACCACCAGGAAGTGGTGAACAATTGGCCATAGTGTGCAGGCTACATTAACTGTTGTCAGGATGTTTTCAAAACAAGAACACCGAAGTTGGATAAAAATTCAATGCGCCAGAAGTCGTACAACAGGACAGTGTCATCTAAAGCTTTACCATCCACCTTACTCTCCAAGTCTAAGCCCTTGTGACTTTGTCTTAATTCCTAAGATGAAAGTACCACTTCGTGGCATTCGCTTCAGAACTATTCCAGAGATTCTTATATCAATAGACCGGTGCATTGGAACTATCAACAGAATAGGCGCTGCTACAGGTGTTCTGCGACTTCCCCATCTTTGGAAACGGGTTATACACAATGCTGGCGACTATATTGAAGGACTGTCATGGTGACATGAATCACTTTTGTATTCCATGTAAATAAATAGTTGCCACTATTAAAGTTCCAACCCTTGTACTTGTATTCTAATATGCAAATACTAGAATACAAATATTAATGTGTTTCATGAAACTAAATCTACATTTTTAAAAGTTCCTTATATTCCGGTATTTGAACTGTTATAAGCTAATTCTGAGAAGATATAGATATGGAAAATAATCATCTGTCAACTTATTCCTAACATTCTTACTAAGAGTGGTCAGTTATAGAAAATACTGTTTCCTATCTAAGATGAAGCAAACGCTTCACTAATTTCCTCGGCATGAGATTAATTTTTGGAAACTTGCTTTTGATAACGATTTATAAAATTCTTTGGAATATTGTGAAACAACTGCTTGAGGTGATTGTTAGATTATTATTTAATTACTTCAAGCTGTAAATCCGGTCTCACAGCTTCACAATTTACATTGAAATTCACGTTAATCACATTATAATTGTTTTTAATCTTTCTGCTTATTGAAATTTATTAAAATATATAGACATAATATTTTATTAAGTTGTGGCGCTCCGGAGTAGGTTCGTAGGCCGTTGTTTGTACATCCCTGGAAGCCTTTGGTAGTCAGCAAATTGGTCCTCACATTGACAGATTTCTGATAATGCGATTGACCAATCGGTAGAAATATTCCTAATTATGTTATTTAATATTGATAAACCTAATCAAGAATTTCCAATACTGCTAGTGTTTAGTCATCTTAAGGCTAATAAAAGGATAAATAAATAATACTCACCAATGTGCAGTAAAACGCACAAACTGTACCCACGGAGAGAATGGAAATGAAGTGCGAGAGCCCGGTGACTGCGCTAAGAGCTATAGAAGGTGAATACAACCCGACAGACATGAAAAATACCTGAAAATAAAAATAGTTTGATTAAAACCAAATAGAATTAAAAAAGGCCCATATCACAGGAGACCATGATTGTTCTATTCTCTAAATGAAACACTCTTTAGGAGAGCTTTTTGTACAGTTTATTCACAGGACGTACACACACACACACATATATATATTTCGAGGTCTAAAACTAGAAGTTAGGGTCAATTTCGATTCTAAAGGCTTTTATTCTTCAAAAATAAATGTATTCGACATCGACTAACTCCGTTCCATTTTGTTTTTCAACTCCATTTCTTTCAACGTTGCCAATCGCGGAAAACTAAAAACAGCCAAATCAATCTCGAGCTCGCGACAATGATTCGCACTGAATACAATTTCGCGCGACTGCAACATGATACAGTTGTCAGGATGTATGTTTGTCTATGTGGTAGGGACTAAGAGAATAAATACACTTTTTGGAATTAGAGTTCAAAAATATCTCAATATTAACAATCTAGCCTAGGGGAAAAAAATAGGGAGAGAGGGGGTTGTGATGGCGCGTATAGCTTTTTGAACGGGACAAAGGAAATGAAATCTCGATAATCGCACTATAACCAATGGCTGTCAGAAAGTAAATCTCAACACACATAAAAACAGACTATTGACGAAACGTCTTACAAATTCAAACAAAAAGATAAATTTATGACGCGGATCACCTATAAATAAAAGTGGACTATCAAAATTAAATTATTTGGCTTTTAACCAGTCTTACTAAAAATGTGTTATTAGCAATATATTTTGGCAAAAATTTAAAATTTTCAAGTTAAACTGATAGTTACTTTAATAGTTCTTAATTATTAACTGTAAAAATTATCTTTACCGAAAATGCTTCCAGCGTACTCCTAAAAGAATAAGCTAGAAGCATTTTATCGTATTCTTTTACAAATAATACGGACATTCTTATTTTCGGGATTTCGTTTAGACCCCAGTTTAAAATTTCACAGTCATAATAATAATTCACAGAAAATATTGAGAAAAAAAAACCTGTCATGAATCATAGACTAAATTTTAATTTACAGGGAGGTAAATAGTCTAGAAATTTCAAATGGTTATGACAGAAACGCATCTGAAAAGTTTCAAACTTTTATAAAATCCAAAACTTTTAAAGCTTAAACGTTTGAAGTCATTAGTCATAATTGTATATTTTGTAGTACATTACAGGATGATTATTATTAAAAATTGTCTTTTTACTTCTAATTAATTATATTTAACAATTCAAATAGATAAAACCGAATTTTCAGTCAATTTTCACCTGCGTTGAAAGTGTACTGCCACCTTAGAAAGTCAGAATGGAATTCGTACATTTACGTGGCTTGTTAGTTAAGTGTTAAAACTGCAGTAAAAGACAGTTAATCTTCTAATTACCAGGAAAGAATAATAGCTTGTGTCCTTATTAATAAAGCACTAGTTAAAACGCACTTCCATGTTAGGGACAAGTAATTTCATTAGTTTTGTTTGCCAAAATCTCCTGTAATGCAGAACTTGAGGGCTTGGCCCAGGCAGTTCTGTATCTGCATCCTATGAAACGCACTTCCAGCCCATAGAATCCAGTTGAACCACCCCCTTGAAAAACGCACTTCAATTTAGATAGCACAAATTCTCACAATTGACATATTTTAACTTTTATTTAGAAGAAATATTTGCCTAGCTAGTGAACAGCAGCTACAGGGGTCATCCATAAAGCAAGTGCTCCTCATCACCAAGAGATGGCACTGCAAAAGATTAGAAACTTAACAAGTCGGGTGTGTTATGGTTATCGCAAGAAGCAGTTGTTAATTCCAAAAAGATTCCAGATGGCTGACATAACGTCGTTGTAGCGCGCTAAGATGTCGGCTCTCATTTCCCCACCCAGCAGCTTTTGACCACACAGAAAGCAAAATGTTCAGCTGTGACCAGCAATTTGTTTTTACTTCTATTAAAGTCTTGATTTTGCTTCGAGCAATTTCTACCTGATCTTGCATCCTAAGTAATGCCTGGTTGATTACCAAAGACCTGTAAATGACTGTGGCACACCGGCACGATTCCTAAGTGATAGATGTCTATGACAATGGACTACAAAACTTATTACGGTGTGACAAGTGTTACTATTCTAGTTGTTATGTTGAGAAGTAGGTAAAATATTTTTGCATCTTTTGCAATAAATCTTTGCAGGTAATGCTAATTTTTTAGGGGCTTTGGGATCCTTCATAGACACGCTTTTAGGTGTGTACTAGTTTCAAGAGGTACCCCAGAGATTTCTATGTTCTATGTGGTAGTCTCGACCTTACTTCTGTAGTGTTTGCTTCTTACTGGTTTGCATTAAATTAAATACGACTGCTATGACTGGCCTCTCGTAGGACAGCTGTAGCTACGTAAACACATCGAACTGTCGTCGGGATGTCAGGTCAATTAGTCATCCTATGGGGCTGCCAATGTCTTGAGGAAAATATGAAATTCGATTACAGGCCTTGGAAAAATTGCTTTCTGGATGACTCTCTTAATAGGAAACAGGTATTTCCCAAAACTACACCTTTGTAACATGAGTTACACTGCTGGACAACACCAGCGCGGGAGAATGACCGAGGGACGAGGGCGATATGTCAGTGACCCTCCCCCCTTCGACCCCATAGGACAAAAGGGGTTGCTAAAGCGGGCCAGTTGTCTATGGTCTTTTCAACAGCAGTTTTTGGATTTTTGCTCAGTTGATTTGAAGGCCCCTACGGAAGAAAGACGAAGCGAACGGAGAACTTCAGCAGAGGCAGAAAAATCTCATCTCTTTTGTTGTGCATCTGAGGAAAGCGTCATCAACGGGAGTTGCTTCCATATTCCAATGGCTCCATATTGAGATTGAATATATTTGATTCCATATTCCAACGGCTCCATATTGCGATTGAATAGATTTTATGTGCATGACCAGATTGTGAAAAAATAAAATTGTAAATAAAACAAGTCTGCCAAACGGTAAGTCTTCGCTCATTTGTATCTGGGGTCTTAACTGTTTGTGTTATCTCAACATGGCCTGGTATATATCATTGGTACATAATAACCTTCCACTTGTAACAGATTAAAATTTCCCTACAGGAATATAACTGTTTCTAAATGGGAAAATATCTTAAAATATAAAAAGTATTCAGCATCTACAGGAAATAATTAGTTTTTTGTAAGCGAGTCATTTCCAGCCGGCTCTGCTTTAAGCATTTGTTATTTCTAAAATGACGACCATACTAAAGTAATAAATGACGCTCCTTGTTTATATATATCGCGTGAGTAATATTTTAGGTTACATGATTTATGGACAGAAAGAAATAATTGCATTTACGACCTATAAGTATCTCCAACACAGATTTTTTTCCCCCACGAGGCATAAATGCCAAGGAAGCAAAAAGTGTAGAGAAAGTTATTCAGATTTCCACCTTGCAATGAATAACATTCTCTAACTCGGCTGGAAATATTTCGTAAGAATCTATGGACATTGTTCTGTCAACATAGAAAAAAGATTTAAGTATGGCGATACTGTTGAAAATAAAGCGAAATGTTTCAAAAGTGAGAAAGAATAGTCAAAAACATAAAATCTTCACCAAGAACATCTTAACAAAAGAATCGCATACAAATCAATTTTCTTTGATATATTGTTAGACTACCATAAATTTTATCTATTTCCATCACAATAAAAATAAGGACGCGTGAAATGACCGTTTTGAACTTAACTCTCACACTATTATAAGAAAAAAGGGTAACTTTGTGAATTGGTTGAACTTAAGAATATTCTATATTATGTATAGAAAAGTAATTTGTTCAACCTGACCATGTAATATTAAAGGTACTTTAGGTACTGTATACTGGCTTGTAAATTAAAAGCTACAGTGCATTTAGATTATAAATTTTATATTTAATCAGGTATTTTCAATTTTTACTATTGATTTTCTAAAACTTTTTCCCTTTATTTCATCTTTTTACAGTAGGCCTATGTAGGCAAAAAGACTCCGTGGGCCACATTGGAAGTATATCTTTTGCCAATGAACCTCAAGGTATGTATATGTAATTTTAAGTGAAAATTGAAAACAATACACTATCAAAATTTTTATTAGTCATAAATCAACAACAAAACAGTTAAAAACTTACAAATGTGCGTAAAAAGCTATAATAATAATTAGAAAATCAATCAAGTATTTGATTTTGAATAATATAATAATTTCTTGAATTTCATCGCGGGCAGCAAAATTTAAGTGACGGGTCGCTATTTTCCTACCCCTGTTTATAGTATTATTGTATATTTACTAGATTAAGTAAGAATTTTGGTGGATCCGACATCCTATTCTAAATAAATATTTATATAAATCATTCTAAAAGAAGAGGAAAATGACAGCACAGAAATTGCATGCGTAAAACTTTAAATATTCAATTAGTTTTCATAAGCACTGGAGCAAAGGCGTAGCTACCGGAGTCATAGAGGGGAATTTGCCTCCCAAAACATCGAAGAGCTGCCAAATGATGTTAAGAAATTTTAGACTAAAATATTTTCAATTCGTAAATGTTCAAAATAAATAAATAAATAATAACATTACAACCAGTCCATCAATAAGAGGTTATATTTTTCCTATGTTACTCTCTACATCTTTCTGATTTCGAAGTCTAAGGCATGAATGAATCTATAGCGCAGGGAGTCTGAAGCACAGATTAGAGGATGTACATAACAGTACAGGGACAGTGTGTTTGCTTATATTTAACAAATATCTTGACTGCTGAGAAAAAGTTTAGGAGGGAAAAGGGAATTGCTGTCAAAGAGGTTTCTTTTAAATTTAAGAACATTGGAAAGTTTTACTGTGTTTGTAAATGCTCAAAAAAATAAATAAAAAACATTCCCTACCAATCTATCAATAAGAGGGATATCTTTATAATATGTTACTCTCTACATCTTTCTGATTTCGAAGTCCAAGGCAAAATGAATCTATAGTGCAGCGAGTCTGAAGAACAGATTAGAGGATGTAACATAACAGTACAGGGGCAGTCCGTTTGTTCATAATTAACAAATGGAACTATCTTGACTGCTGAGATAACTATTAGAAGGGAAAAGGGGAATTGCTGTCAAAGAGGTTTCTTTTAAATTTAAGAACATTGGAAAGTTTTACTGTGTTTGTAAATGCTAAAAAATAAATAAAAAACATTCCTACCAATCTATCAATAAGAGGATATCTTTATAATATGTTACTCTCTACATCTTTCTGATTTCGAAGTCCAAGGCATAAATGAATCTATAGTGCAGCGAGTCTGAAGAACAGATTAGAGGATGTACATAACAGTACAGGGACAGTCCGTTTGTTCATAATTAACAAATGGAACTATCTTGACTGCTGAGATAACTATTAGAAGGGAAAAGGGAATTGATGTCAGAGGTTTTTTAAATTTAAGAACATTAGAAAGCTTTACTGTGTTCGTAATTGCTCAAAAAATAAATAAAAAAAACCATTCCCATCAGTCCATCAATCAGAGGATATCGTTTTCCTATGTTACTCTCTACATCTTTCTGATTTCGAAGTCCAAGGCATAAATGAATCTATAGTGCAGCGAGTCTGAAGAACAGACTAGAGGATGTACATAACAGTACAGGGACAGTGCGTTTGTTCATATTTAACAAATGGAACTCTCTTGACTGCTGAGAAAACTATTAGGAAGAGAGAATTGTTGTCAAAGAAGTTTCTTTTAAATTTAAGAACATTAGAAAGCTTTACTCTGTTCGTAAATGCCCAAAAATAAATAAATAAAAAACATTCCCCTCAGTCCATCAATAAGAGGATATCTTTATCCTATGTTATTACTCTCTTCATCTTTCTGATTTCGATGTCAAAGGCATGAATGAATCTATAGCACAGGGAGTCTGAAGAACAGATTAAAGGATGTACATAACAGTCTAGGGGCAGTGCGTTTGTTCATATTTAACAAATGGAACTCTCTTGACTGCTGAGAAAACTATTAGGAAGAGGGAATTATTGTCAAAAAAGTTTCTTTTAAATTTAAGAACAATAGAAAGCTTTACTCTGTTCTTAAATGCCCAAAAATAAATAAATAAAAAACATTTCCATCAGTCCATAAGAGGATATCTTTATCCTATGTTACTCTCTACATCTTTCTGATTTCGAAGCCCAAGGAATGAATCTATATTGCAGCGAGGCTGAAGCACAGATTAGAGGATGGATGTACGTAACAGTCTAGGGACAGTGCGTCCCTATTTAACAAATGGAACTTTCTTGATTGCAGAGAAAACTATTAGGAGGGAAGAGGGAATTGCTGTCAGAGAAGTTTTTTTAAATTTAAGAACGTCGGAAAGCTGTGTTTCAAAGTTGGATTGCCAATGTGCTGCAGTAGCATAGCGAGGGAGTTTATCAGGATCCGGTGCCCCTCTAGAAGGGGCACCAAATTGTATATTCTATATAATATATTACTACATATTTTCGGATAGAGGGCTTAATAAGTTATCATACCCCGTCGCTAGTTATTTTAGCTACACTACAAAAATTAAGACATTTAAATTGAGGCAAGTTGAGGTTTTACTCAAAATCTCTTCCCTTTCATACTATTGCAACTTCAATTCTTGCCTAGCTTATGGCATACGTTGAAGGCTAAGCTTATAATAAAAATATTAATGTATTTAACTCCAATATGCAAGCCAAAATTAATTCCAAAAATAAAGAGTTATTTCCTGATTGACATTACGACCTCTCATCTCAACATTTTTTGTATTTGAATTAGTAGTTTGTGCAGGATGAGTCAAATAAGCTTTATCAAGAGTAAGAATATTTTAATTAATAAAATTAAACGTGAAATGAAAGAATTCTTTTTTTGTTAATTTATGCGGTTAAACCCGTAGAGAAACACGTATCAAATTCATATTTCAAGACAGAATTCAATTGAAGGTCACAATGTCATCTTGACATACCCTGATATTCTCATACAAGATATTTTCAAGTTTAAAGTTTCATGTTTGGCTAAGCTGTTATGATTATTTCTCCGAAGTTTATTTTGGATCGCGAAATTATTATAGGCTATTAATATCGGGATTTCAAGACTGTAAACAATTTTCAGGAGATAAATTTCGGTTCAATGCAGCCTCATCATAGCCGATCAAAGATAATCGGAGATTAAATACAATATAATTATATTGCATATAACAATCGATTAGCCAAACAGACTACGGTGAATCTGGGCCCTTAAATGAAAAACTTGCACAGAGTTTCATCTGAATCTTGACAGTGGTAATGCAATTACAGTAGTACCTCCTGTAAGGGTCATTTCCAAATAAAAGACATTTCTACTTTCGAGGAACATTTTGTAGGTCCTGATCAATTTTAACCCCTTGACATATAATGACGTCTCTGAGAAGTCATATATTTCATGTGCCATGGTAGACTTTGACGACAAGAACTCTCTACGGCGAACACCGGGCACTATAATCTTATTTGATTATCTGTTTCAGTATTGCGTCAATGATGTTTTATTTCAGACAGTGGAAGATGCTTTTCCTCTCTCAATAATATCGATAAAATAATGGCATCGGCAAACAGATAAACAGATTCAGCACTACATATTCCTAAATGCTTTAGATCTATCATACGTTAGAAAAGTATTAAATTATTTTATAGTATTACTTAATAAATTATTGTACACTAACACTATGTATCACCCTTATTGAATGTTATATAACAATGTAAATCCGGAAAAAACGCCCTTTTATGAGCTTTTTTTGATATTGAGTCAAATTAAATGGTATTCTACTGACGCGTAAACGAGAATTTTATTCGTATGTCAAGTGGTTAATAGGGACCAGGGACATAGCGAACAAATTTCCAGGGGAAGGAGTTCAACCTTCAGCTAGAACCTCAATACAGCAACCCTTAAATATATGTATACAGCCATACTTTTGGGAAAGTTACCCATTCCTCTACTTTCGCTACGTCACTGATAGAGACCTTACTATAGTATCTCCTATTAAGACACAGTGAAAAACAAATAGTTTCAAACATATGATAGAGATAGAGAAATAACTAAAAATAGAAATACTCTTTGTTGTTGTAATTTTGAGGTTTTAAAGGTAAGTTTGAATTTAATAAAAATGAGGTTTGTGACAAGGGAATAATAAAACATTCTCTCTCGATTTTGGAAAATGTGTTTTGGTAGGGAAATGGAACCAATATGTTATAAAAAAGCAAGTTGTCGTACAGTTAAAACGATATTTTACACAGATTTCAAAATCCACTTATTCTTGCTACAGTGCCGCTGGGGACAGTAACACAAACGTGAAAAAAATGCTTGTCATGCACTGACTTTCAAAGAAACCAGTGTAATGGAGTGTTTTCTGTAAGTATAAAACTATTGTTCATTTCACGCACTCCTACAGCAATTAAACTTTTTTAATAAAGAATTTAAAAGTTCGGTGATTTATATCTATGGATACACATCGTGATAAATAAAAGATATCTGGTGCTTATTTTTTTTAAAAATATCTTGATATACGAAATATTTTCAAATTATTTCCGATGAATTTTTAATTATAATTTCGTAAGGAATAAACAAATATTAAACCAGCATGTTGAGAATTTTATTTATATATACTAGATCTCTTACTATCCATGCCACTGGAATTTTCTTTTAGATTGCACATGGTGCACACTATCAACAAACACACCCCGTAGAGCACCCTTAAAAAATTAATTTAACCGTGTAATCATTGCATATTAATTGTGTATATACAAGCATATCAGTTATGGTAAATCTGAAACGGATTTGTTTGTTAGTTATCTTAAAATTTTACCTTGTGAAAATAATATTGTTGAGAAAATGCCCCGTAAAGTAAAACCCACCAAGGACATACATACTCTATAACTAGTAATAATTTTGCTAAGGAGGTTTTTCAACACGATGACATTTTTTTTTTGTAGAAAAATAATTAGCTTTAAAATTTGTCGAGTTTTTGGAAGTTTAAGATCCCTGATAAACTTTAACGTCTTAAAATGATTGTCAAACAGAAAAGCCGAACCAAACTACTGTATAGCCCCTTTTAACCGGATCTCCATCGTAACCAGTTGTAATTAATTTAAGTACAAAAATAAAATAGTAAGCAAAAAAGTATTAAAATTTTAAAATCACGTAATGTCTGTTTAAGCGTTAGAAATGGCTTTATGCTATGTGGAACAACAGGCATAGGCTTCCTTCATTCACGTGTTGCTTTGATAAGATGGCGAAAGTGTGCAGCAACTTGCCAAATTTGCCGCCACCAGCAGAAGAAAATGTCTGAATTTTTTAAACATTCCTACTTATGGTATGTAAAAATTTTGTATAGTAATGCATATTATATATATATATATATATATATATATATATATATATATATATATTATATATATTATTTATATATATATTATATATATATATATATATATATATATATATATTATATATATATATATACATATACATATATATACACTAGAGAACATAATATACATACTAGTGTATTATGTATACTATACTATTGTAGTATAGTATACTATATAGCAGGGGTAGCCAAGCTCCTTAAAGTCGTATACATTTTTCAAAATTTGAAATTTTTCGCGAGCCACAATAATATACGTATTTTTAATTTTTTTACAGAAATTATATTTATTGAATGTCATTTGGAAGTTCTTCGTCTTTAATCTTTCAAGGAAATTTTTGAATTGTAGATGATTTTTTGCTTTGGGGCGAATGCAATTTACACTGTGTTACACTGTTTCCATAACATCAGGATATTTTAAATATTTTGTAACGAGATGTTCTCGGTGAATTATGCAGTGAATCAATATGAATTGTGGAATATAAGAATCATTTCTT
>CM063510.1:72916743-72944243 GCA_032207245.1 Pardosa pseudoannulata
GGAATTAAAATTTCTGCCCTTTCCATCAATAATAACACAGTATAGAGATATGATTATATAATTATAAACATGAATGTATTGTAATTATATAACTGTTACAATTATATTAACACATGATTATTCAATACAAAAGTACATTAAGTTGTTAATTTTAATACATAAAATTAAAATACATAAAAAGCTTTTATTTTTAATCTTAAATATATCTGCTATATAAATCTGTATAATGTAATATGAAAATTTAAGGTTTTAATAAAAGCACGCCCGTAATATTACGTGATTGAAGTAATTACGTAAAAGATTAAAAATGCAATTTTCAATTTCCTTTTTAATTAAGCATTTGAACATTATTTTAATAAGAAAGGAGATACATGTTCAAAACAGAAAAAAAAGTATCTGGCTTAAAATTTGGCCCAATATTCGGTATTCTACTGCTTGGAGGGGGAAAAACCACTGTTTGTTACATTACTAGTTATCTTGTGACGAAAGAAAATATTTCTTAGCATTGTCCGACATAATTTGATTTGGTTTGGTTTGGTTTGAAGCGCTACGGTCTACTGTTTTGCACACGAGGGCTAATGCGGGACCTACTGCTTAAAGCCGATTCCGAACGGCTACGAACATCCATGCCATAGTGGGATTCGAACCCATGAACTCCGGTACCTACGATTAGCACCCTAACCAATCGGTCAGCGTTTGGCTCCGACATAATTTGAAAAGAGCGAGAAAAATATATTTGATTTAATACCGGTATAATTGGTTTTAATTGGAAATATAAGCATATAATCAATGGAAATTTATTATATGTATTTTTACCATATTTATCTTATTTCATATGTATTTTTAAATAATCATTGGAACCCTTTATACTGAGTCTGAATAGTATTTAAATCTGCAATTAAAGTTTTTTTTAAAGAGAATTGGAGCAATTAAAATTTTTTACCTTCATAATAACATCAATAATATTCAGTATAAATATACTATTATGCGATTATAAACATTAATGCATTGTAATACAATTATATTAAACACGGTTATGCAAATATAATACAAAAAAAGCAAATTGTTCAAAAACTTAAACACACAGATTAAAAAATGTAATTTTGTAAATATTTGTTTCATATTTTATTTAAAATTTTTTATTATTTTTTTTTAAATTTTTATTATTGATTAGTTTTTTTTAACCCTCGGTGGCAAACAGCCTTCCCTAAGGAATAGACTTTGAGATATTTACCAAGAAAGCTTTCACTCCGCAACAGTAAAACAGAAAGATATAATAATCATGAGTTATTCCTTAAAAAATTCCAATGTTTAAAATAAATTAAAACAAATTCCTGGAAGAAGTTATTATGCTAGCCATAAATATGCCCTTCATAATGTTACAGTAAGGGGAAAAGGTTAAAGCTAGCGAAAAAAGATTGAAAAAAGCCAACCTAAACTAAAACGATGCCCTATATTTGGTGAAGTTAATTGGGTTCCAAAATAATATTTAAAACAAGTTACTTTTACACAATTAAATTTGGGAGAGAGGCGACGGGGGTCATATCACAATTAAAATTTTCAAAAGAAAATATGCAAATCCGACTTAAAATTTGGCTGAATATTCGATATTGGGACAAATCAATAGCCTTACTAATTAAAATGACTTAAATTATGAAAATATTTGCACACTTACCATCTGAATGATAAATAAACCTGAGATGATGTTGCGGGTAAGGCGCCCAAACCGCCTTTGGAGATACTGTAAAGAAAATAAGAGATTAGGTATTACTATTATAAAGATGAATAAAAATGAATTCACAAAATTTAACATTGCATTTTCTTTATCAATAAGTGCAAAGACAACTTGAATTTATTTCATTATAATTAAAAAAGGAATAAAGTTCCTATGCACGTGCCAGATATTTTCAAGATAGATAAAGTTAATGGGTGTATTCTATATTTTGGGATGCACTTTGTTATCGGAATTCGTAAGTTCAAATTCTGAAGATGGCATGGATCTAGCAGTCCAGAATTAGTTTATAGCAATTGGTACGAGTCGAATTAGTCATCATGTAAAAACTCGGGTATCAAAACAAAAGACAGCGTTCAATACCAACTAAAATCTAATTGGGCACTTTTGTTTGATTAAGAATGCTACGTTCAACATTTTGGAACACAAGGGTTTGTTAATATGGAACCTATATTTGTAACCATTTACAGAATTTCGTATTAGGAGTCTTTATTAAAACAATATATTAACTTTATTTAAACAAAATGAAACAAACTTGAACGGCATTTGGCTCTTTAAAAACAAAGTTGGTATAAGGCTTGCTTTGAACAAACAGATGCAGTAACATGGTTTTAAAAACGCCATACTGTATTCTATAAAATGTTAGAAAAAAAATCAAATTCATCTTTTGTATTAATTATGAATGACCATACTTATTTAGTCTCAGAGACAACATTTAACCCTTTCTCAACGAATGTAGCGGCATAAGAGTCATTGCATTTTCATTCACCAGGTCGAATGTCTCATTTGCAGAGACAGAAAATAATTTTGTTACCTAAACTGTCATTTTTTTTAAAAACACTTAATAATACTTTACACATTGTATGCGGGTACATTTTGCAGCGAAATTGTACCGGGAGCGTGCGCTTTAAGAGTAAATTTAGTTATTCAGTTAAATCTCAATAGATCGAACATTATTCAATTTTTTAACCAACTTTTCGTATTTTATATTGAACTATATAAACAAATATATAAATAGAAATATATAAATAACAACCATAAGATTTTTGTAAATAAATATTATTTTTAGTGGATAAATTTATAATAGTATCGTAAATATGAAGAGCCAAATAGAAATAGTAGTATATAGTTTTAATTTTTTCGAATTATGTTATATATAAACATTTTTACATTATAAAAAACGCAAAAAGAGCAATTATAAGACTAATAATGTAAAAACTAGTTTTTATTTGCCTAAATTTTTCCAGAATCGGCTTTAAGCTGTAAGTCCCGGTCTCATTAGCCCTCGTGTTGCAAAAAGTAGACCGTAGCACTCCAAACCGAACCAAAACAGATTTCCAGAATCTATGTAGTAAACAAGAACATTCGGCTTCGTTTTCCTGTGTATACCGTTATTTTTTTACCCACAAACAAACCATGTTGTTATACTAACCCGTACTAGTACGTGATCCGCGCTCAAGTATTATTCGTCAGAAAACGTAACAGTTCGTGTCCCGCATACAATGTGTTAATTGTTACTATTGTTTAAAGCACTTGTTAAGCCGTTACTATTTTGTCTTTCTTTTTATAGGAATTACATTAAATAACCACTCAAGTAAATGTCGCGCAGGCACGGAAATATCAGCCTTGTTTATATTTGTGACTTAAGTTCCCATTTGTTAAAAATTAAAATAAGTTCTAGTTTTTATAAAGACCAAAATATGTCACAAAATAAGGAAAAAAGTTTTTATTGATAATGGAAGTTGAGTTTGGCTTTGGTAGAGAAAATTTTGTAAATGCTATTTTTTCAGATAAGAGTGATAACTTAGTGACAGTAAAGTTATTTCTGCTAGAAAACGAGTGTCGTCCATCCTTGATAGTGAAGAAGAAATTGGCTGCAGCGCCTTCTGTTGTTGAATATTGAAACTAATTTTAAAGTTTGTCTGCTAGAAAATTTACTATTGCCCCAAGCATAATGCAATAAGCTGTGAATTTCTATCACTGTCCATTTGGTTTTTATTTATTTTTCAAATATACCGATCATTTTTGAAACACCCTATATCTTATAACATGAAATAAATTTTGATTCTTCAAATGAAGAATACTGTAAAGTCTTATTACTTTTGCATATAGTGGCATGCTCCTTGCCTTTAGTTCATCTAGCCTTAAACCTTGAGTTCACTTTTTATTAGAAACCAAAAGAAAAAACCTTGAAAAAAAAATGAATTTTGTGACTGACTGAATGCTGACCAGTTTCAGCATTAAGTATGTAACTACATAGAAGGAAACTTAATTTTGAAACTTAACCTCCGAAATATCCATTTCAACCATTCCTGAACTGATTATGATTAGTTTCCTATAGCTGTTGACGACTATACGTACGTATAGTCGTCATGTCTAACATAACTCATAAACAATTAGCTGTAGAAAGTTTATATTTTGAATTTAGGACTCTCATTAAGTTTAGTTGTACACCTGTTTCAATTGTCATCTGAACTCTAAAATACGAAAACGTTTAATGTAACGTTAGAAACGTCGTGGTAACTAAAAACCCAATAGCCGTAAAATATTGAAATCTTGAATTTAGGATTATTATAATATCTCTGACATGCCAACATTCAGGCGCCTCTGTCAGGAGAAACATTATTTTAACACGTATGCGCGACACGTACTAGTACGTTTTTTGACGATGAAACTTTGAGCGCGGGACAGGTACTAGTACGTTTTCTGACGATTGACACTTGAGCGCGGGACACATACTAGTACGTTTTCTGACAACTGATACTTGTGCTCGGGACACGTACTACTACGGGTTAGTGTAATAACATGATTTGTTTGATTTGTTCTGGAAAAATTTAAACAAATAAAAATTAGTTTTTACATCAGTCGATGTGGAACCACAGAAAGGTCAGGTTGATTAAAAAAATCTATTTAGATTTAAAATTAACTTTTTACTTATCCATGCGAAAATGAAATGTGTGTATATATATATATATATATATATATATATATATATATATATATATATATATATATATATATATATATATATATATGTTTATTTATTTATATATTTGTGTTTATATATTTCAATATAAAATACGAAAAGTTGGTTAAAAAATAAATAATTTTTGATCTATTGAGATTTAATTGAATAACTAAATTTACGCTCAAAAGCCCGCTCCCGGTACAATTCCGCTGCGAAATGTACCCGCACACAATGTGTTAAGATTTAAACTTTTACATGCTACGGGTGTACCTTTTGCAAGCACAAAATACACCCGTATGTAATTTACTTATATAGCAAAGAAAACAAAACAAACCCAAAGAAATTACACATAATTACACATTTCATTGCTTTCTAAATTAAATCCAGCAAATTAAATTAAAATAAACACACAGTAGTAAATTGTAAAGAGTAAATTTAAATTTATGTATTTAATGATGTATAAGTAGCTTTTTTAGCTTTAACAACTACTCTTCTGAATTTATTTTTGTGGTACATTGACCCTGATTAAAATAGTTGCATTTTTCTATGATCAGGGATTCTAGAGTTTGTCTACTCAAATTTGATCTGAATTCAGTGCGGTTGTTCCAGCACAGTACTGAAAACTCTAACATACAGCATTACTGTGTTACATGCAGCATTACAGGAAAGAGTGGTGTTCAGCATTGTTTTTTACAAGACTTTGTATTTGACTGCTGAATTGTATTCTTTCACTTGTTCAAAATTTTTCTAATTTTCCGGAGCAATCTGAGGAGGTTCCGGAATTATCAAATTCTCTCATTTCTTCGAAGCAACTTTGGAGAAGTTAGCATGTCTGATATCCAGTTTTGCTCCTGCTCTTTTGGTTGCACACTACACTCTATATAACACAAACTTTAATACAAGGTATATAAATGCTGTAAGGCTAACACAAACACGGTTGCCGTAATTAAAAAAAAATTAGAATTAGAACTATTTTAATATTTACCTTTTTTATCGTATTCTGCAATATATATATATATAATGAAAGATTTCAATATTACATATGTAAAAGCCATAAGGCACAACTTAACACATTGGCGGACAGTAGGAACAAGTGAAGTTCGAAAATGAACACTATGTTTTTGTAATTTTTAGAATATCAGAAGTATAGTTTTACTCTTTCTGCTTAAATAAACTTAATTTTCATTAATTCAGCACCTCTAATTAGGTTGCGGTTATAACCGTCATGACGCCAGCGGACTCTAGACACTAAGTAATGGGACGATGTCGGATACAACAGCAAAAAGTAAATGACAGGTTTAATGACTCAAATAAACAATTTTTTGTATGACAACCAACAAAATTGTTGGGGAATTAAAAAATATATATTTCTTCCTTACTACATGACCTCATTATTAGTTAATGACATTCATCCGATGCGTTTAACTTTCAGTCAAATATTTTAACCGTGACTGAAAACCATATGTAAATTACCTAAGCTTGTTCAGCGTTGTTGGCTAGGGGCATTTCTAACATATGCTGCTGTTCTGTAGCTTCCCTAATTTACATGTTATATTTTATGCAATAAGTCAATGCATGTATTATTTTTATTAATAAAATTTTAACTAAAAGCATTCAAAGTCGAAGTGTTGTGAAAAAGCGAATACTTCAGTCCACTGACGCCACTGCAAATTTAGAAGTTTTGAAAAATTACATAAGAGTTGACTAATTTTCCATCAGTATTTTTGGGAGTTTTACACGAAATGTTAGTTCATAATCAAGAAAAAATAAATGACAAAAATTTATTATAACTTTATAATTATTACACATTTTCGGTATGCCATGTTTCAAAACATGGTGGAGGATACAGTGCAAGTTTTGACATGCAATTCTTGCAGCAATATGACCGTTTCGTTTTGGACGGTTATTGCCGCCATGCCACATAGTGATCTTCGCCTTGTCGTCTATCGAAGTAAAAGTCCGTCAACGTGTTTAAACAAAGTAAAATGTTGAAATTTTGAATTTGGGACTAAAGTGACGTACACTCGCTGACAACCACAAGGTTTTCAGCAGCCGATGCCAAGGGCGAGTGGGGTAAAAGAGTTGGAATTGTATTTAGTAGTTTTGTAACATATATTTGCGTACCTGCAATTTTGACTGCAATCATTACTCTATGTAATAAAAAATCTCAATATAACAGCCATTAACGCAAATGATCTGCAACAATGTAACTCAAAGATATCAACGTATTCATATGCATCTATAAAGTTTTTTTTTAAACTGTTAAGACAAGAACTTTACAGTTTATTTTCAGAAAACAGAAATAAAATTCTATTAATTGCGAAAATTTATTTTAAATTTTTATTATTTATTGCTGTTTTGAAGTAAAGAGTATTGATATCACGAAAAGTTTTCGTTTTAAACGAATTATCTACATAACGAAATATATCTATATAACGAACATTAATCCCGTGGGTCACTTCCAGATGGCAGCACTTGAACAAACAACACGGTTACATCGAAAAACGAAACCTATTTTGAATGTTGAACAAAATGTGCACATGATAGTTCTGATGACGTATAATCTATATATATAAAAATGAATTTGTGTGTGTCTGTCTGTATGTATGTATGTACTCAATAGACTCAAAAACTATGCATCCAATCACCGTGAAAATTTGGGAAATGTTTAGGTATATCCCTGGGAAGGTTTTTGTAAATTTTCAACGTTCGAAATTCATTCCTTCCCCCTTTTTCGAGCATTTCATGTCATTATTCCAAGCATTATTTTCCCCGGTTAAACACAAACGATTAAGTTTTTAATTTATCGCATCATATCTAAGGGAAAGAAGCAATATTTCTAGCAATGTGACGTCATCCCAAGTAATTGTTTTAAACGCAGTTTTCCACGGTTAAAAGCAGGAGATTAAAATGTTCAATTCATCACATAATAAATAGGCGAAAATGATATTTTTCTATCGTTATGACGTCATTCATTTAAATATTTCATTTATTCATTTCTTATTTTATATTATTTAAAATCGTCTGCTTAGTATCTATTCGATGTGAACTGAAATTTGAGATATAAAGTGATTCACTTTCATTTCTATGTGACGCAAATTATAGCATTTTTATATGAGAACTAATTTTAAATTTAATTCTTGGTTCATTTTTATGTTACAATGAAATGCATATCAACAATATTCTAAGTACAAAAAGTACAAATTTCAGTGATTCTCATGGCCAAATAAAACCTATCATTTTATATAATTATCTTCATATTCATATGGTTGTCAATATGAATGTGTGTTTCTGTTTCATACAAAATTATGTGGTTTGTCATAAATTTTCTTAATTTTGGAAAACATTTATTACTACCAACAAAATTAGCACTGTTGCTGTCAAAACCTGTGCTTCCTATTCTATCACGTAATATGGCAAGATCTGTTAACTTTGCTAATCAACGTACAGTAGTAATACAGTAATGCAATTTAGGGTTAAGCTTATATTTTACAATAAAAAAAGTTTGAGCAAATTTAATATAAGACAAATTCGATTATAATATGAATAATGTTATAATACGCTTATGATAGAAATATATAAACATGCCAATGACTCGAACTGAACTGTGACGAATTTAGAGAGTTATTCACGAAAAATAAATCTTTGTTTAAAAGTAATATATTAAGTTCACCGTAGCGAAGCACGGGCAAACTTGCTAGTACAAAATAACGATTTTTTTTATAATATCACATTCGCACAACAAAATCATGTTGGGTGCACACATAAAATTTTTTAGAATAAACAGCGTAACGAACTTTGTACTTTCAGAAATCGTATTTTCTTGCGTAATACGTATAGATTTAGGGCCCGAAAGAAAAAAAACCTAGTTTAAGGTTAGTGGATATTACGCCCTGCTATCTCTTGAAGAGCTTATATCATTGTGATTTAATATTTCCTTGAGATACAGTTTCATCAGCAATGATATATTACCGAGCACGTATCTGGGGGTGATAAGAAAACTGCTGAGTAAGTTTCAATTAAAAATAATATGCAAGCTTCCTTATTTTTTATTCGTCAGAGGAATCCAGTAGACGTGAGCGTTAAAGAGACACATAAGATAAGCGATTTAAGCTTGTTTTTCAATACCATTGCTGTTGATAATTTTGTAAATAATGAAATGGGATAGAACTCAACGCTAGGAACAATCAGGGAAGTTTTCGAGTTTCTAACAGCGTGGTAAAAAGTGTCGTTAGGAGAACAATACATTTTCTCTAATGACACTTTTAAAGTCAATAAAACTCGAGACATGCTGAAATTGTTGCTGTAATATCATAGCATACATCTACAACCATTATTCAAAGCTTTCAAAGCTATAATTATGTGTGAAAATCAAGAGGGAAAAGAACATGTGGTATTTCACAGTGAAATAAACAACTTTTTACAATGGTCACTCTTAAAATATTATGGAAACAATTATTCGGGATAGATGATTCAAAATTTTATAATCATTTAAGTTAAGGGACCATGAAGATTCTTCACTACAGCAATCGACTTTTGGTTCCCGAGATGACCTAAGATCCACCATGTTCGTTAAATGTGACTGGGGCACATACAATTTGTTCGTGGTCACAATGTCCTCCAAGCTCCCAATCAATACTTCTGGAGGTGGCAGGCCAATCTATGGGTCTTCTGCTTGGTCCTTGCTTCAAAATTACTAGGACCCAATTGAGCTTGAGTCGTACTTTCACCCTTGAGGTACCTTTAAAACGAAAGGTGCACCCCTTTGCTTTAATACGAGTATCCTCCTGCTCAATCGTGCTTGATTTGACCAAATGGCAGAAGGCAACAACGACTTTTGGTTCACCTTATAAAGGAAACTAGGGATGCAACAGTTATCCGGACAACATGCTGCATACGGCATATCCGGCCACTAAACAGGATAATTGGCCGGGTATACAATTATCCGGCAGTACATCCAGCCAAAAATTATACACCAAAAAACAAGAATAAAAAAAATGCAATATGTTAAACAATATACTATATGAAATAATGCGTAAAAGTATTTTGGAGTCTTATGTAAAAAAAAGCTTTATGTTAAATATAATTAGGTTATTTATACATTTCATTACAAAATATCATAAATCATTCTTTTTTCAGTCTCTGCTGCAAAATTGTGTTCTTGCATCTTTTTTTAGAGGATAGAATAATATGAGAGTTTACTAAAAAAAAAGAAGTGGTAATATGTTTTTGAAATTTTTCTTCATATAAAAACATAAAAATCATTAAAGAAGAAAGGTAAAGGACTATTAAATATACTTTTATTCAGTCTTGAATTTTCTAATTAATAAACATTGAATTAAGATATTGAGTACTGAAACTTAAAGAAAAATTTTAAAATAAATTATAGTACAAATACTTGACTAATTAAAAAATATAAAAGGTGAGAAAAATACTACAATTTGATTGCAAAAATAAAGTACATAAAGCCGGATATTACAATTATCAGGCAGTACATCCCGTCAAAAATTATGCATTTCAATTAGGCATTTCATTTGTCTTGAATTTCAGTTACGAATGAAAGTCGACTTATTTGCTAATAATTATTAGGGATGCAATTTTTATCCGGCCAACATATTGTATCCGGCATATCCGACCACTTTACCGGATAATTGGCAGTAGCCGGATATTACAATTATCCGGCAGTACATCAGGCCAAACATTATACACCGAGAAATAAGATAAATATACCAAAACAAATTCCAAATGTTAAGCAATATACTATATGAAACAATGCGTATAAGTATTTTGGAGCATTATGTAAAAAAAAAAGCTTTATGGAAAAAAATTAGGTTTATTTATACATTTCATAACAAAAAACCTTAAATCATGCTTTTTTTCAGCCTTAACTGCAAAATTTTGTTTTTGCATCTGAGAACACAAAAGGCAAAACTTACTTTTTTGAAGGATAAAGAATGAAGACAATTTACTAAAAAAAAAAAAAAAAAAAGGGAATATGTTCTTGAAATTTTTTATACATAAAAACTATTAAAGGAGGAAGGTAAAGGACTATTAAAATGCTTTTATTCAGACTTGATTTTTCTAATTAAATAATGTTGAATTGAGATATTGAGCACTGAAACATAAAATAAAGAAAATATTTTAAATAAGTTATTGTACAAACAGTTGACTATTTAAAAAATTTAAAAGGTGAGAAAAATACTACAATTAGGTTGCAAAAGTAAAGTACATAAAGATGATTTATTTAAAATAAATTCGAAGAGAAAAAGTGCGAAACATACTGACATCCGGTCGGATATCTGGCTGAAACTCTGGCCAGATATTCGGTATCCGTTATCCGGCCAAATTAACATTCATTGCATCCCTAAAGTAAACTGCTCTGTTTAGAATAAAATTTTTCTAGATCGTTAATAAGAGTTTAAAGTTTAGTTTTGTTAAGAAGGGACTTTTTGGGACCAATTTCATTAAAACAGTGATAAAAGTTCTCAAAAAGGGATTAATTCTAAAAAAGTGACTAAAGGTGAGAAAAGCAGTGCTGGCCGTTCCATAAATAATTTTACCTCAATCAGGGCCGTAACTAGGTCCTTTAGCGCCGTGGCAAAAAACTGGTTCGCACCCCTACCACCATATAAAGTAAGGAAATACGTAAACATGATTTTTTTCATATTATATATCCCCTATATAATAATAGCCTAAGTTATCTGTCCGCAAATTTATGAAGCGGTTGGACCTGGAATGGATAGAGGCATCCATTCAAAGAGAATAAAGTTTATCTTCTCCTAAACTATCGATCCGATTCTAAAATAAATTTGTATAAATATGCTTCATATCACAGCAAAAAATACTGTCGTCTTTAAAACATTCGAAATCCACCCCTTCGCCCCTTTTCGAGAATTTAATGCCGTTATTTCAAGCCCTATTTTCTCCGGTTAAGAGCAGGCGATTAAATTTAACCATTTATCACTTAATAAATACTTAATAACAATTTTTTCTAGCATTGTGACGTCATTCCTTTAATCATCTCATTTAATCATCTCATATTTTAAACTATTTAAATATCGTCTACACTATTATAATATCTTTTACCACTGAACTTAGATATTACGTAAATGATTTTCTTTTATATTAGGCTTAAATAATAGATTAGGTACATATGTGATAATTTTAAATTTAACCATCGATTATTTTTTGTTGCAATGAAAATTTTATCATCGGTATTAACAATAAATTCTTTTCATATAAGTCTAGGAGTCTACTTCACGGACTGCTAAATATCTAACTTTTAATTTATATATATTTGGAAGTTAAGAAGTTTGTTCGTTTGTGTGTTTGTTTGTTATACATAACCACACGGTTTGACTAAATGAATTCAATGCGATTCTAAACTGCAATACAGGATCGGGAGACTTTAGAGGAGTATGACGATAAATGAATTATTGAGAGTGAACCAGATAATGCTCATCCAAAAAACAAACCTTTTTTTACCTGCCTCATTTTGTACTTAACAGTTCTGGAATATTAAAAATTTTACTAATCCCGTCATATGATGGGCTATATGCTAGTTCAGAATAAACTCGTAAAATATTTTAAATCTTAAAATGTTCCTAGTAGAATAGTTTTTGATTTTTCTTCTATTTTTTTACCTTATTAATACTTAAAAATATATTTAAACTTTTTGTAGGTATTATTTTGCTAATAAACTGAATAGTTTTCGTGAGGGAAATATTTATTTAAATGTGGAAATTTCATAGAAAATCGGTGAAGTTCTAAATTTAAATTTAGCTTTAATAACTTTAAAATTTAAAACTAATACCCGGATTTGTATTAAGGAATATTAGGAGTGTTTGTTAAACAACTAGTCTCTAGAATCATTTTAAAAAATAAGGTCATTTATTAAAAAAAGTCATTTATAAACACGTTGGATTTTATATCCCCACAGAGAAGGTATAGATCACGGCATGGTAGGGTAACGGTCAAGCTGTAACCGTGAGTTATGGGAGCAGGGGCTAAAAAGTAATGCCAGTTTGCACAAAAGGGGCTACTTTAATGAGCCCATCTGCACTCCCGAAGGGCATAGAGATGTGGGAAAATTTTCCAAAAACAAGTGATTGGCAAGGAAGGAAAAAGGGTCGTTGGAACCGAGGTGAGGAGTTTGGAAACGAAGTTAAGGAGAGGAGTTGAAGTCGGGAGTCGAGAGAAGTGGGACAAGGATCCACCAGCACCAACTCGTCCCGTGCGCCCGCGAGGAAAGCCCCTACCTGCTCCCTTGTGCCTGTACTAGAGGTAAAGATAAAATATTTACAGTCACTTAGGCCTCTATTCAATTGGATAATTAGTTCATTAAAGAGAATTGTAGCAATCATTCTGTAAATATAAGACATAAGGAATTGATGATTATGATATATGGTAACCAAGGATCAACTTGTAAATGAAAGTACATAATAAATATCTGAATCTCAGTATAAAGTATTATATTCTTTCTGTATTTCCCCCTCGTAACGAACACTGGTGTATAGGTTGTAAGTACATTACAACAATAATAAAAAACTATTTTACAACTTTTCCTTATTTCTACTCGGGCCGAATCGTTCTCTTTCGGACCCCATTTTCTTCATGGTGCGGCGCCCCCTAAGACTGATGCGCCCTTGGCAGATGCCACCTTTGCTACGCTCTAGTTATGGCCCTGATCTCAATCAATTTACAAGATTTATTGAACCACCAAACTTATGGCACGAATCAGCGTTTTATTCTGAAAAGCAGAATACAACAGCTGAGGATATTGTTTCTTCCGTAAAAAATAACCTTAAAAACGCAGAAATTTGATTAATACTAAGGTGAATGATGACTGACTCCTTTTGACTTTACAAACATTTATTCATTCACACTTAAATAGAAGTAGAAATAGAAGTACGCGCGAGAGCGTTGGTCGAGGGAGTCCTTATGCGACCGATCCAACTCTTTGTCTGTGGTAAGCTTTGCGCGCGCGTTAGAGTTGAGTTGTAGAGTTGCGTGGGAGTCGGCGGCTCACCATGGAGTCGCGAAATCTGGACACCACAATACTCTAAGGTTAGCTCCTTGACTTCACGCAATAGAATGAAATTTGCGCTTACCTCTGTCAAACCCCAAAAAGCAAACGTAACAAAATAATCTTGCAATAATTAAATTTGCTACACCTCAATAACTTTAGAGTGGTCATGGTGTGTATAGTATTTATCAAGGTCACGGCAGCGTAATTTGTGTACAAATATTTCATTCATTCTAAGAAAAAAGAACGTTGATTTTATAAGGATGATAAAAGCAAGAGTGACGTGTAGTTGTGCGTTAGAGGATGGATGGTGTTATCGCTAATAAATTATTCACTTTTTATCTCTTTTTTTCCTACTGTCTAATCTTTAAGGAAGACTCACAACACAATTTGTTACATGGATTGCATATTTATCCTCCTATTCTTGCTTTTTTTTTTTTTTTTTTTTTTTTTTTGTCTGTAAAGTTTTTATGCACTACTCAAAATATCTATGCAAGTCCGTTTTCTCACTTCTCGAAAAGTATATAATTTTAAAAAACATACTAAATTTTTCTACCGTTTCAAAACATTACTGGTATTGCACTACTATAGGCATGCAAATAGAAAGTCTTAAAAAAGTGAAGAAAAGTGACAAAAGAAGTGAAGAAAAGTCACAAACGAATCAAAGAAAAGTAACAAAATATTTCTTTTTTACTTTAAAAAATCTATACTAGTGGTTCCCAAACTTCTTCGAGTTATGATTCCTATTTCAGTTCAGATTTTCCGACTGTACCCTTCCCTACATATGACTAAGCGTTAGAGACTAATTACTAATAAAATTGCTTAATATTAATTGTATTCAATTATTACGAATATTGAAATTTCATGTTATTGTCTAACCTCGTAGAATAATTTTATACTAAAAATGTAATATATTCCACAATATATTATAAAAATCATCTTGTAAAATATTTTATTTAAATTATTCCAGGTAACTCAGACATGCAAGTGGTCAGAGATCTTTAGAAATAAGAAAATAGCAACAAACGAAGCTGAATTGGATTGGTGTAGAGCACTACGGTCTACTCTTTTGCAACAAGAGGGCTAATGAGACCAGGACCTACTGTGTAACGCCGATTCCGAATATCCATGCCATAGTGGAACTCGAACCCACGAACTCTGAAACCGAAGGTCGACGCTCTAACCATTCGGCCACCGTTCAGCAACACAAACGAAGCAGAGAAAGATACCAAAAAATCTTTTTTTAGATAAACAAATGTGTTAATAGTGTACAATAATCTATGCCAGTGGTTCTCAAAATTTTTCGAGTTGCAATGTGCTTTTAGAATTAATATTTTCGCACAGCATCCTATCCTAACGACTAATCGCAGATTAGTTGTGGTTTGGCACGCCGCGGTCAATTTTATTTTCTACATCAGGGCGAATGATAGACTTACATGTGAAAGATAATCCTAAACGACTACGAACATCCATGCAATTAGCGGGTTTCGAACCTGCGGAATATATGCAGAAAAAATAGATCAAAGTTTCAATGCATATGAAATGTTTATGAAAATACTTTAATTCTGAATTAGTATCTGCAAAGTATTGCTTCTACTATTTCCTTCCCTATACCAGCAATTTAGAAAATACCTGCTTTTAATTTAATCTAAACGGGAAATCACCATGCATGCCAAGGCTTTAGATAACAATCACAAAAACAAGTCAGGCGCTTAAACAAACACACAGCTAGTGATTCACCGATAAAAGTTCAAATTAAAGTTTTAAAACATCAGAAAATTACGTATGAGTTATTGTATTTTTATACAAGGGTATTCTGATGACTGTCCGCAAAATAAATTACATGTCTGGTATAAATATCCTTCAAAAGAAAATTACGTACCAATTAGAGCTACCGATATACTCCTGTGCACACAAGAGATGATTAAAATATCTTCCACAACACAATGCTATTTAAAAACAATATTCATGAGAAAGTATTCATTTAATTTACATTTGCATGCTTTATATGATGCACTTTGTAAAGGTAAATGGGCACCGTCCATATTGAATTTGTTTAGCTCAATGTTAGCTTTCAAAGTAGGTTTGTTTTGACTAAATCTGAAACACAGGTATCAATAACTTTTAGTTTTGTAAAATTAAGAATATTTTTTTTATTTAAAGTTTTTTTTTCACAATAAAAGTACTAACAAACCTTAATAATATCATTTATCCGATGACATTTATAGTGATGCACTACCATTAGCATACACAATCTAAAATAACTGCACTCAAACATGTATACGTGGAATTGAATCACAACTGTCTTTATAGTATTATAAATTATTATTACCTTTTATCCGAGCTAAAAGAAATTTATAATAATTTGTGATTTGTAAAAATTCATATCTGTTGCTGTTAATTTTTATTACTTAGATACAAATATTACCATCCTTTTGAACATTCGAATTTATATATTTCAGTGATTATTTGTAAACATTCACTTTTAATATTAATAAGCAACAGCAACTTTAAATATAAATTAAAGCGGTTGAGTAATAACCATATTTAACCCCTTGATATACAAATACGTCTGGGAGACTTCTCATGTGCCAAAGTAGATTTTGACGTCTCCTTAACGTCGATAGCTGCCTCCGATAGACGTCGTGCGGCATTATATTAAATCCTAATTTTATACTGTTACTTAATTATTGTACATTAGCATTATATATAAACCTCAGTAAATGTTACACGGAAGTGCAAATATCAAAATAAAACGTTCTCTTTCTCAAATTTCCCAAAATTGTTCAGATGAGACAGAACTAAACAGTATTTTTCGAGCACATCAGATTCCGTTTTACTTATAAGTCAAGGGATTAATTCATTTAGTTTTTTAAATATTAACCTATGGGGAAGATATATTTATCGGATAGAAGATTTGCTTTGAGAGGTTTCTTTAAATTACCGACACGTAACAGAATGGGTAGATATTGATAAATATGATACCTATGTTGATCTGTAGATATGGATGAAAAAAATGGTTCTCTTGGTCAGAGGTTCTCCAACTTTTTTTTCATTGTTACCCCCTGTTCGTGTTAAAATTTTTCTTTCTGCACAACTACCCTTAAAGCGGTTTGAATAAGGGAAAAAAGAAAAGGACTGCTCACTTGTCTTTAAAATTCAATGAATTAAACTGTTTAGATGAAATTTTCATTATTTCCTTTTGTTTATAAGGCGTTTAGTTAATTTTATCCTAAAATAACTTAACCTTGATTACTGCCGCGGTACCCCTGGTATAGGCTCGTGGTATTTCAGGGAAAAACGTCACCCAGTTTGAAGACCGTGTTTCGCGAATCCCTCAAAGGAATCAAATTTAAACGATTTTGTAACTTATTTTGGATTACTCTAAACTTTGAAAATAATATTTCTATAGATGAAGAGCTGGCACAACAGTTCATTAGATGTATTGCAAAATTAACAAATTTTATGTTAATACCTTTAACCTTCTTCATTGCTGCCCACCAGACACCAGGTCCAAGTGTATCTTTAACTGTACTCTTTTTTAACTGTGACTCATATTTTATGTTTTTTACTGCAACTGGATTACATTTTTACAATTGCATGTGCATGGTTCATTTTTAAAATTCAAACATTCTTCTTATACTGTATAAGCATGTTAAATATCATGAATTTGTTAGTGTAATATTTTGTTTAACTGCACTACTATTTTTATTGCTTATTAAAAGTCACTTATAATTACAAAAGATATATATTAAAATTAAGACCATTTAAAACTACAGGGTGTTTCATATTGAATGGGACAAAAAGAATAGTGCAGTGTGACTGCCGTAATGGATTTATTCAGCCGAAATAAATTTGTTATGAAACTACAATTATACAAGTTTTATTTGGCAACAGGGATAAATTATCGAATGACGAACTCGGCGCTAGAGGCGCTGTTAAACAAAATGTCGTTCATGCAGGAGAAAGCGTACTGCGTTTTCGAATATGCCAAAACCTCCTCGGTAACTGTTGTGCAAAGACATTTTCGCACAAAATTTCGTAAAACACCACCGCATCGGCATAACATAAGCAGGTGGGTTCCAGGATACCGGCTGCTTATGCAAGAACAAAAGCCCAGGACGAAAAGAAACAAAACCCGCTATGCTATCACGAGTGTGGCAGGAGCTTGATTACCGTGTAGACATTTGTCGTGTCACCGGAGGGGCACATATTGAACACCTGTAGAAACTTGAATAAATGTAGTTTTGAGGTAAATTTGAATTTTCTAAATATATTAATTACAACGTTCACAATCATGTTTTCTTTTTGTCCCATTCAATATGAAACACCCTGTATTTTTAACAATTTTGACCACTTCTGACCATTTTTGACCACTTTTAATCAGTTTTGGACAGCTGAAATCACTTTTATCCAGTATCCTGGTCAAAATCAGCTTTGACCGGTCAAAATTACAACCCTGACTGCAATAATGCTTTTTTTAAAACAATATTTAATAACTTAAAATCATTAACATTTTTACCGCGAAATCGTAAACAGTTTAAAATATTTATCGCGAATGACACTAAAACTGTAAGAATATTGGTGAAAAACAAAATAAATTAGTTTTTCAAGTCCAGTATTCCTTTAACAGTTATTTTGCTCCTAAGCACCTATGATTTCCAATCGGAATCGGTAACACGCAACAATACTTTGACAATTCAAATTCAGATATTCATGAAAATCTCAAGGTCGAATTTTTAGACTATGACAATACTTATTCAGTGTTTATTTCCTACGAAAGAAGTAAAAAAATTGCAAATGTAACACGCAAAATGATGATACGCGACTTTGAAGACCTAGATTTTTCCTGCTTATAAATATGTATAGATTATTTCTTTTCATACGGATCATCCAACTAAAAAAATCATTTCACACCTATTTAACATTATTCCAACAATTTACGTAAATTTTTCAGTAAATCATCAGCAGCATGACAAGTTTTTTTAGCCTAAGAATTTGTTCTTTTCATCGCTTCACTCATAGCGATTCTTATCTTAGTTTTACTTTTTTTTAAACAAGGTTTTCTAGTGGGCTAACCAAAATCTTGCGAAAGAACGAACGTCCTTCGTATTAACCCTGAACTATTTCAAAAGATATATACATAACCCATGCTTTAAAAACCAAAACAGCAACAAAAGCAGCAGTCGCGAGATAGGATTTAGTTTTAAGGACTTGTCTAAGCTGTCGCGGAGACGGTCACGTGTGAGGTTGCTTGCATACCTAATTCACAAAGATCTGTTGTATAAAGATCTTAATTAGTTCAAATAGATACGGAACAGTCATATCAACTAAAGTAAGACGTCAGCGTCTACCACTGACATTTTTGTTTTACTAAGAAAAAGGATAAGTAAGTACTCCACTTGTTAATCACGTGTTGTTTTGGAGGTTTTGCCAGTTTTTCAGGAATAGAAATTGAAGTTGAGCTTTCAGAGATATATATTCAGCGACCTAATTCTTGGAATTAGACAGAATTACTCATTGCCAATAATTAAATTCGACAGCCTAAATTGGTTATAAAAGTCTTATTCGAAATTTACTTCCCAACATGGCTTTTGTAGATGACTGGTTAACTTTTCATTAGTAGTGATTCAAACTGCACAAATCAAGCAGGTTAACTGCATGGAGTTACCTATTTGTTATATGCGACTCAAATGTTATATCAATATCTCTACTGAATCACATAACAATTCTTATCACCCTATACGTGTGTAAAGAGAGAAAATACCTATGACAATAACTAATATTCTTTTATGAATCCTTAATCTAAGTTGAAATTGATGTAATGATTTGGCGTATGTAAGTTCCACAAAGTCTATACACAGATTCACATATTATTCAAATTCTCAGAATGAGGACTTTAATCACGGAGCATTACAGAAACAAGAATTCTTAAAACTAAACCCAAATCAGACGCAACAGTGCCTCTGTAACTGAAAAGTACAACATCATATGTGTTGAAGGGATCCACAAACCTGGATCTTCCGGAGGAAAGATACAGTTCTCAGCCCCCGTCCCTCTCCTCAATCATACTCAGCAACTTTTTTTACCCTAGAACGCTCTTTTTAACTCTCCAATGTGAGGACGGATACATCGTATATGCAGCGTCTTTCAAATTCTCTCAGAACGAGTATATCATTAATGAAATTTTAAGCAAAACAGTTAGTATTTCTTATTTCCACTAGAGGTAGCCCTATGTCTGTAATAGGTAACTTGTTTACCAGAGATATCAGAATAAAGAGTCATCTAGCTCAAGTTAAAAGATGTTGCATACGATAGGCCCGTCTTCAAAAGGTTAAAAAGGTAACAAACCATTAAATAGGTGAAAATAACTTTCACCCATTCTTTCATTTATTGCAAAAATTTTGCAATAAAGGATTTTTAAAAGAAAGCACATACACATATACGTATTACTTGCTTTTTCTTGTTTTAAGATAAATATTTAATATTTGCCTTGCCGAATTAGCAAGATGACTATCAAAAGTAAAGAGGAAAAAACTCCAGCGTTTGGATTAACTGAGAGTAAAGTTTTGCTACAGAATAATAAATTACTCCAGTATCTACTGCTAAACGATCATTTTAACCAGCAAAGAATAATATGCTAGTAGTGGTACACGAAATAATGAACTCCTATAACGAAAAGAAGGGTAAAGATCTATCATTTTGTACCAACATGCATAATTTCAATTTCTTTTCAAAAGGACCTTTTTTTTAAAGGATTATAAATTCAAAATAGGAAGATGATTTTTGTAATAAGAAAAAAGAGTCTTATTAATACAGGAATCTAATAATCTTAGTACGGTTAAAGTTAGTGTAATTATAGCCACTGGAAACTAATCTATATTTTTGCACCTGCGTGAGTACTGTATCAATGTTTCTAGGAGCATACAATTTTAAACTGAAAAAAAATTTATTGGTTGTAATCTGTTATACTTATCTAGGTGAATTCCATTCGGATTTTTCTGGAACGTCTATTTGATAGAAGTTAATGCAGTTAAATTAATATTTCTTAGACCATAATTCAGTTCTTAAATCTATAGTCTACTACACTTCAAACATAATTGTTATATTTATCTCATAGAGTGTTACTGTGTCCTGCTAGTTACTTTCTGTTTTCAGCTTTCTTCAAAACTTCTGCATTACTTTGCTCGATTGTTTTTGGAAGGAGGCGAGATATGATGCCAGTCATCTTCGACGTTTAATGGCAAAATTCAGTAGATCCTCCATGTATCATTCTGCATTATTCGTTTCTCGCACTGATCATTCGTTTCCCTCGGTTCCGTATTTTACCCCATAAAACCAAAATGTTATTTACGCCCACATTTATAGTTCTAGCATTATTAATTTACCCTCATCTATTGCTAAAAAAAAGCTCTCTGTCGTGGATTTCTTTTCCACGTTTGAAGAATTTAAGAGAAATGAAAAGAAAAACTGTTTTTCTAAAGCTAGTTTATGGCAGCCACGTAAGAACAACCAAACTGAGTTTGCTGAAGATTAAGAGTCAGTCGTTCCAGGATGATTTAAACAACTTTATTTACATAAATATTGAGGGTCACAATCGATAGCCACCTAAGAACTAGAAAAGTTATAATATTGGCTGTTCTTTGCATAAACCTGAACCAAAATTAGAAAGAGGACGACGACAAAAACCAATAAAAGTCATTATCGAATTTTCTGCTGCGCACAAAGATTTGTCAAAATTACTATCATTTATAAACGTGCACATTACCAGCGATAATGTAATTGCAGATGTAGTAGCGATATAACGGTTATTTCAGCTATGCGATCCACTCACACAAAGCTGATAATTACAAAATACTTTAAAAATATGATAAGTATAGTATTCACGTTTCTTTTAAGTATCGCCAGGGTAAATTTATCAGAAAGAGCAGTATTAGTTATATTAGTAGCAGTAAAAAGGTAATTTCTGTACGTCATACTGGGACAATTTGTTGTTGTTGACTTATACCACTTGGTGAAACCAAGTACGATTCAGCCGAAGGCTACTCGATTTAAGGTAATGGGGTGTGCCTTTCGTTTATAACGAGCATCACAAGGGTGAATGTACGATTAATGCTCAAGTGGGTCCTCCTAATTCTGAATCAGGGACCAAGCAGAAGACTCAAAGACTTGGCCTGCCATCTCCAGATGGTATTGATTGAGAACTTGGAGGACATTATTATGACCACGAACATATTTTACGTGCCCCAGTCACCTTTAACGAACAAGGCAGATCTTAGGCCAGATCGGGCTCCGAACCCTCCAATTACGAGAACATCGCCTTTACCGACTGAGCTACCTCGGTTTGGCAGAATTCGTCAATTAAAGATATATGCATTTTCAAGCGACCACGTGTTCCTTCCACTCTTCGCAAAATAAAAACTTTTTGAAAAATATACAGGTCACAAAGTAAATGCATCTGGAAAAGTGCAAGACGGTTGGCACTTACGACAAAAAGGCCAGGCCACGGCGTCCTTTGAATATGTCAAACATGATCACTAAGTATCATTCTAAATGTACGTTATATTTTATAAAACATTTAGCACTTCCAAATAGTTAATATTTATATGGTTAAAATTTATTCACAGTTATACATGTATCGAACATTTATGTTCTTCTCCCGCATCTGTTTTCCGCATTCATTTTTCTCCATTTCCGTCCCTTGCAAAGCGGTGTCTCGAGGTTCTATTGCATACTTAAATATAATCAGGCATAGAAATATAAAGCTACATATTTAAAATACAAAACTTACCTCGTAAGCGCTTGTTATTTTGATCCCAAAATATACAGGAGTGTGAATGAAGGTGCATAGGATTAATGCAAGAGTAAATCCAAGTGGATACACGTACAGTCCTGCACCATATTGGAAGACCTCACCAGGAAAACCAAGGGTGCCAACAGCTGTTTGCGTGGTGGCCATAAGGGAGAGGATGACTGGAAACATTGCCATGTCTCTCCCTCCCATGAGGTATTCGGAAGTGGTTTTCTGCCTGCCGCCAGAAAATCTGAAGAACACTCCGATTCCTCCTGATACCAGCAACATGGCTCCCACCACTAGATAGTCCCATACGTCAAAAATTTCCCGTTCTGTCATGTTGTATGGAAGTTAACGGACAATATCACCTGCAAGAAAAAAGAGAAATGTGATAAATATTTTACTATGATATACAATTACATTAGCGAAGTGCATAAATATAGTATATAGTATCAACACATTGTATGCGGGACCCATACTAGTACGTTTTCTGACGATTGATACTTGAGCGCGGGTCACGTACTAGCAGGGCTTCGAACCGGAACTGAACCGAAAACCGAAAACCGGAAAAAACCGTTATTTTGGTCGGAACGAAAACCGGAACTGAACCGAAAAAAATATAGGTTTATTTCGGTTCGATATATCTTTCAGTCATTTTGTTACTGTTACCAACTTATCAATATTTTCTAATTTAACGTCAACTTTATAATTATCATTACATGTATACTGCTTCTCGATTTCCTATTTTGATATTCACTAGTATTTTTCTGTTTCAGTTTCGCATGAAACTACTTGTAGAAGACATATTTAATTCAGTTGATTAAACTAGAAGTATAGATGATTTTTTAAGAAAAATATCGAGTTATATTTTATTTTTCACATCTCAGCATGCGATCATCCACGGATGTTTGTATAGACTGTTTAGATCAGGGAGGAGTAAATAGACAGGAGAGGCCCTAAGGGACGTAGCATGAAGCATCTATCAAATCTTCTGCGCATCAAATGGGTGTTTGGTAATGGCGGCGATTCAAATGTTTCGTAATAGTAGTATTTCATTAGGCCTGCTGTTTGTATCAATTCACATAGTGTACCAATTAAAAAAAGAATAAAATCTTCTAAATTTTGATAGAATTACATTTTTTGTTTATGATAGAATTATATTTTTAGTACAAATAAGAATATACATAAAATGAAATTATTCATTTGGAACTGAAACGAAAACAGTTATTTTTGGCGGAGCGAAAACCGGAACTGAACCGAAAACCGTTATTTTTGGCGGAGCGAAAACCGGAACTGAACCGATATTAATATTTTAGTTGAACCGGAACGAAAACCGGAACAAAAAAAATTACGGTTCGAAGCCCTGCGTACTAGTACGAGTTAGGATAACAACATAATTTGCTTGTGGGTAAAAAAATAACGGTATATACAGAAAAACGAAGCCGGATGTTCTTGACTACTACATAGATTCTGGAAAAATTTAGACAAATAAAAACTAGTTTTTACATTATTAGTTTTATGATTGTTCTTTTCATTTTTTATAATGTAAAAATGTTTATGTATTACAATTTAAAAAAATTAAAACTATATACTACTATTTCTATTTGATTTTTCATATTTACGATACTATTATAAATTTATCCACTAAAAATATATTTTTTGTTTACAAAAATCTTATGATTGTTAGTTATATATTTCTATTTATATATTTGTTTATATATTTGAATATAAAATACGAAAAGTTCGTTAAAAAATTAAATAATTTTCGATCTATTGAGATTTAACTGAATAACTAAATTTAGGCGCAAAACGCCCACTGCGGTAGAATTCCTCTGCAAAATGTACCAGCACACAATGTGTTAACAGTAGAAAGACAGCAATTTTACCTTAACCCATTTATGTCCGGTTTATTCTGCTAAATATATGTTGATGAATATCTTTAATCTAAGTCATTGCAGCATCCTGAGAGTAAAATTAAGTATGAAATTTAAACAATTTTAAATATTACGGCTCGTGTTCTTAAGTTATCAAATATCATTTTATTAAATATACAGGATGCCATTCATAATAAAATAAAAACATAGTAATTTATCTGGTGTCACATGTTGGCAAAACACTATAAAGTAATGCTTTACAATTAATAAAGCTAATAATGATTTCAATCTATGTAGCTATAAAAAAATTCATGTGGAAGGCTCGAAAAATTCTAAAATGTAGATCCAAGTGACAAAATTAAAAATAACACATCGATTTTGGTTGATTGCTTTTGGGATCGTCATCTAACTCCGCTTAAAAGAAATTGTTATTCTTAGGAATTATAAAAATTCTAAAAACTTTTATTAATTTACGCCTAAAAAGAAAGCTAGACTTTAATGGGATAATTAAAGGCTGAACGCCATAGTTTTTAATAGGGATACAATGGTTATCTGGCCAACATACTGAATCCGGCATATTCGGCCAAAAATTATACACCGAGAAATAAGATAAATATAACAAAAATAAAATGCAAAGTGTTAAACAATATACTATATGAAACAATGCTCATAAGTATTTTGAGCATTATGTTTAAAAAAAAAAGCTTTATGGAAAAAAATTGGGTTTATTTATACATTTCATTACAAAAAGTCATAAATCATTTTTTTTTTCAGTCTCAACTACAAAATTGTGTTCTTGCATCTGAGAAACACAAAAGACAAAATTTACTTTTATGGATGATAGAATAACAAAGACAATTTACTTAAAAAGTGGGAATATATTTTTGAAATTTTTCATATAAAAACATAAGAACCATTAAAGAAGAAAGGCAAAGGACTATTAAAATTACTTTTATTCAGATTTGATTTTTCTAATTCAATAATGTCGAATTGAGATATTGAGTACTGAAACTTATATAAAAAATTTAAAATAAATTATAGTACAAATAGTTAATTAAAATATATATAAGGTGAGAAAAATACTACAATTTGGTTGCAAGAATAAAGTACATAAAGTTGATTTATTTTAAATAAATTCAAAAAGAAAAAGTGCGAAACATACTGCATCCGACCGGATATCCGAGTGAAACTTTGGCCAAATATCCGGTATCAGTTACCCTTAAATTGACATCCCTTGCATCCCTAGTTTTTAAAGTGGATATAAAATCCGAGAATTTAAACTAATACACTTTTATATTAAAAAAAGTCATAACTATTTTAAATTTAGAGAAGTGTCGTACTGATTTCAGATGCCAGAGACTATAAACAAAAAAGCAGTATCCAGTATTTTGTCACAAAATCGTCAACACAATCAGTCTTTCCAGGAGTAATGACATGGTAACGTTTCAAAAATCTTTACATCTGTGCTCTTTTATTCGATCGAGAAAGTATATAACGTATCAACTATTTTTAAGTATTTCCTAAAGCCAATCCCATTCATGACAGATTTCTTCAAATAACTCTTTGATGTTACACAGATATGTTCACGATGCAACACGTGCCTCTCCAGAGCACTTCAGACTCTTATGACAGCATCCAGTGAACTAATATAAACATCATTTCTTTATGTACTTATGCTGTGTATATGAAATATTTTACGCTCTGACATGTATGTCCTTGTAATCAAGTTGGTCTAAACAGAGGAATCTTTCGAAATTCTTCAAATTCCTGTTAAAAGCAGAGAATCTTTAATAAAAATAAGAGATGCCCATCAAATTTTGGGCCAATAACCTTTGATCTAGGTTATATCATAAATTAAAAGAGTATATCTAAAAAAAAATAAGTCTTTGATTATGTTTAAAACATTTAGTAATTTAGATAGTAAGAAAATAAATTAGTCAGTAGAGAAATTGATCACACAGTCTACTTTGAATTCGTTTATCCCCTGTTTGTTCCCTAGTGCTACATTTCAACTGCTTATAGATAGTAAAAATATCCAAGAAATGGATTCATTCCGTATCGTATAATCACATTTAAAATATTTATCCTTATGATTCACCAAGAAAAATCTTTTGGAAGTAATTTGTATTGATAATAAAAGATCAAAATCATAATATTGAGTTACATCATTTTCTTAGTTTTTAAATTTTTCTATTCCGTAAAAAATTCCGTTTGCAACGTTACGTAGGGTCACATTGCACGAATTTTTATCGCAATAGGCACTATTTTTTTTATCAAGTTGTATTCAAATAACATGTTTTGACATTCTTGTCATAGGTTAAAAACTAAATAAGACTTGCAATTGAGAACTTATCATTACAACTACATAATTTTCTAGAACTAAATGACAAATGATTTTATTTGTTTCATATGCGTAATTCAAATTCAGTCACTGTCCTACAGTAGCTGCAAAATTTATTCACTCATCTCAATTGCAAGCCACAATTCTGTAAACGTCTCTGAGACACTTATCTTATTCAACTCGGAGATACACTCTTTCTTTTTTTCGTTTATAAGTTTTTATACAATGTTCTTATTCAATAAGCTGTCATAAGACCACAGGGGGTTTCAACGAGGCAAACATTTAAAATTATAAATACCGTTAATACTGTGATTACAGATGTACATAAAGTCGAAGCACAGAGATTGATAAAAAAGTGATTTTAACAAAGAGTTACATTAAAAAACGCCCTCGCGTCTATTAGTGGCCTAACGACAGGCAGGCTAGTTTTTCAGGGTCTTATCTTGCTCCTACCCTGGATAGACAGGTCGGGTTGCCCCCTTTCACAGTAAGTGTTTGTTCCCTGAGCGCAATTAACAGATGACAAAGTAGGACGAAAAAGAAACCATCGTAAGCAAAGGCTAATTGAACCATTTTTAGCGGTCTTCTCTGATCCCATGACACTAGACTTGCAATATATAATCAAGAACTAACATTACGTGTATTGAACAAATCGACGAAATATTATAAATAGATCTGTAATGATGTTTAAATTTTAAGCTAATTTTAAAATAAATTGTCGTCAACGGTAAATCTTCTTTCATTCATATCTTTTTGTGTCTATATT
>CM063510.1:72949243-72966743 GCA_032207245.1 Pardosa pseudoannulata
CTCCAGCTTATTCTTCAATAAGTATTATTTCACAAATTGATGATCTTTCTACGATAATACCGCTAATGAATAGATTTAGAAAATAAGCGTGAGGGCCGCATTTGCCCACCATCGGTGTGTAATAACATTTATAATTGCCTACAGTATTTTTATAAACAGGTTTTACAAAAAGTCATGACACTAATTACAAGAAAATTTCTTTGAACCATAAGTCTTTTCCAAATTTATATTTCATGGAGGAAAAGGATATATATAAACAGAAAAATTTCCAACAATTTAATTAATTTAATTTGTATACAGTGCAAATTGCGTGAGGCTCTTTGTAATCTCTAGAGACACATACGCTATGTACAATTTTACTGTCATAATTATTAGGGATGCAACGGATGTCAATTTGGCCGGATAACGGATATCTGGTGAGAGTTTCAACCGGATATCCGGCCGGATATCAGTATGTTTCGCACTTTTCTTTTTAAATTTATTTTAAATAAATAAGTTTTCTGTACTTTATTTTTGCAACCAAATTGTAGTATTTTTCTCAACTTTTATATTCTTTAATTAGTCAACTATTTGTACAATAATTTATTTTAAATTTTTTCGTTATTTTAAGTTTCAGTACTGAATATCTGAATTATTTAATTAGAAAAATCAAATCCGAATAAAGCATTTTCAATAGTTCTTTACCTTACTTCTTTAATAGTTCTTAGTTTTGTATATGAAAAATTTCAAGAACATATTCCCACTTTTTTAAGTAAATTTTCTATATTTTTCTATCCTCCAAAAAGGTAAGTTTTGTCTTTTGTGTTCTCAGATGTAAGAACACAATTTTGAAGATAAGATTGAAAAAAAATTATTTACGATTTTTTGTAATGAAATGTATAAATATATCTAATTTTTTATCCATAAGAAATTTTTTTTTTTTACATAATGTTCCAAAATATTTATACGCATTGTTTAATATAGCATACTGTTTAACATTTTTCATTTTTTGTTATATTTATCTTATTTCTTAGTGAATAATTTTTGGCCTGATGTACTGCCGGATAATTGTAATATCAGGCTACTTGCCCGGTAGAGTGGTCGGATATGTCGGACACAGTATGTTGGCCGGATAATTGTTGCATTCCTAATAATTATTAGCAAATAAGTCGAGTTTCATTCGCAACTGAAATCCAAGACAAATGAAATGCCTGAAAAGGTTTGGTTTGGAACGCTACAGTCTATTATTTTGCAACATGATGGCTAATGAGACCGGGACCTACTGTTTAAAGCTTGAAGCCGATTCCGAACGGCTACGAACATCCATCCCACAGTAAGATTGAAATTCATGAACAACGATTCCGAAAATTAGTGTACTAATCGTAAAACGATAACTACACACATTTTTACACATCTATATATTTTAAACACAAGGGATTTTTATTTTTGTTTTTCGACAGTCCGTGAGAAGAAATTACTGCATCAGTTTTCTCCATTTCAGTTTTATGTGAAAGATATTTGTTCCTAGATGTGCAAAAGTTCATTTTTTATGAAAATAGTAACTGGCACTAATTAGTGGGAATTTGCAATTGAAATAAGCATTTCTTTTCATGAGCAGTGTAATGGTGAGTTTTCTTCTTGAAGAGTTTATGCTGATAATTTTTCGCGAGAACAGCGTTATTTTGCTATTTGATTTGTGAGATTGTAGTTTTAGATGTGTGTAAACGTAACGTGTATAAGGTTATTCAAATTGTTTGTTTAAAGGTGTTTCTGTCTGTATTACAATACTGAAAGCATGCATAGTCAATTAAACAACAAACGGTAGCTGAAGTCGTAAACTATTTCATACATTTTACTGTCCGTGATGAGTTTTATACATTACTAATTTGTACCTCAGAAGAACATGAAAACTTCATTTCGATGCATAGAGACTATTCAGGAAGTGTAGAGCTGACTACCTTAAGAAATGTATTTACTAAATATTTATTTAGAGAACATCATGTAAATAGTTTCTATACCTTTGATTATGATCTTGTAATTAGAGTTTGTAATTTTTACTACGGATGCAATGGTTATCCGGCCAACATACTGCATCCGGTATATCCGGGTACTATACCGAATAATTGGCAGTAGCCGGATATTAAAATTACCAGGCAGTACATCTGGCCAAAGTTATACACCGAGAAATAAGATAAATAAAAATAATGCAAAATGTTAAAACAATATACTATGTGAAACAAAGTGTATAAGGATTTTGGAACATTATGTATTATTTATTGTATTAAATATTTTGGAGCATCAGTGATCCAGCCAAAAATTATACACCGAGAAATAAGATAAATATAACAAAAAATGCGAAGTGTTAAAAACAATGTACTATATGAAACAAATGCGTAGAAGCATTGTGGAGCATTATGAGAAAAAAAAAAGAAAAAATTAAGTTGTATTATACATTTCATTGCAAAAAATCATGAATAATTCTTTTTTCAGTTTCAACTGCAAAATTATGTTCTTGGATCTGAGAACACAAAAGTCAAAACTTTTTTAGAGGAGTGAATAAAAAAGACAGTTTACTAAAAAACAAAGTGGGAATATGTTTTTGAAATTTTTCATATAAAAACACAAGAATCATTAAAATAGAAAGGTAAAGGACTATTTATTAAAGATGCTTTTTTTTTTCAGAATTGATTTTTCTGATTAAATAATATTGAACTGAGATATTGAATACTGAAACTTAAATAAAAACTTTAAATTAAATTTTAGTACAAATAGTTGACTAATAAAAAAATATAGAAGGTGAGAAAATTCGACAATTTGGTTGAAAAAATAAAGTACATAAAGCTGATTTATTTAAAAAAAATTTAAAAAGAAAAAAAATTGCGAAACATACTGACATTCGGCCGTATATCCGGCAGAAACTCTGGCCAGATATCTGGTATTTGTAATCCGGTGAAATTGACATCAGTTGAATTCCTAATTTCTATTACGAGGAAAACAATTTCTTTTCCATTTATACAATGGGAAAATATTACAGTCATACTTACACGAGTTATAGTTTAATTTAAAATTAATGTATAAAAATACTACAATTTGGTTACAAAAATAAAGTACATAAAGCTGATTTATTTAAAATAAATCCAAAAAGAAAAAGTGCGAAACCTACTGACATCCCGCTGAAACTCTGGCCAGATATCCGGTATTTGTAATCCGGCCAAACTGACATCCGTTGCATCCCTAATTTCTACTACGAGAAAAACAGTTTCATTTCCATTTATACAATGTGAAAAGATTACAGTCATACTTTAACGAATAACAGATAGTTTAATTTAAAATTAATGCATGAAAAATCTAGAAAATGAACACCGTCAGGTTTTGCACACCAAAAAGTTAAAAAGATCCAGTAATTTATGTCAGTATTTTTAGTAAGTTGCTTTCTCGCTTTAATTTCTAAGTAGTCCTATTTTAGACATCTGTTTTTTACTAAACTCTCACTCTCTCATATTAAAAAAAGAGGCTGGTTTTGAAACCTAATACTATTTGAATACATTAAGTTTATTTATTCTTTTTTAAAAACAAGTTTGCATTTCAAATCTCAACGTAAGATAAACATTTCTTTTAATTCAATAATGCCACTGACCTATAAAGATGACATTTGTCTGCATTATGTTATAAGTTTGATAATTACAAGACAAGCTGGTACCGTTGAAGACGTGATGACATGAAGTATTCATCATTTTAATTAATAGACTCAAGTGAAATAAAACAACAAAAATCTGATCTTCTCAGAGATCGACTAGCACTGAAAGCATTCAAATTCTTCGTAAGGACTCTCTCCAAATCGAAGTAAATTATCAAATAATTTATTATGTCGAAATTATAATCATGTTAAAAGAAGGTACTAATTCGTGCATATCTTGCAAAAATTTTATTGAATTTCGCATGCTAACAAATATACTTTTGATAATGTAAGATTCATGCAGTTGTACAATCAACTTAGCATTACACAACCATGCATATTTTTGAGATAATTTAATTTGCATTCCTTTAATTCATTAAAGTGCGAATAATTTCTGCGATAAAATTAAATATAAATATAATATAATAATATATTGTACCCGCTACATCGAGCTTAAAAACGCTCCAGCAACTTTCCAACGACTTACGGATCAATTCCGCAATGGACGACTTACAGTGAATATTCTAGTTTATTGAGATGATATTTTTGTGCTGTGCGAAACTTTTGAACAGCATATTCAAAACTTAAAGATGGTCTTCGATAGACTTCAAAAATTCAAATTATGTGTAAATAGAGACAAATGTAAATTGACATACGCTCGTGTAAAATATCTTGGATTGTGCATGCATAGAGGTGGATCAAGATAAAGTTGCAGCAATTGTACTAGATACAATATATAATTTCTTTGCTTTAATTACTATAAAATACATATAAATATCTAATATAATGATTTTAAGAACTTTTTATACTAAATACATCTAAATTAAATATTAAATACTTTACATCATAATTTATCAAAAAATTCAATTTATACATATGTAAATACTGAAATTAGAAGTTTTAAATATGTTACAACATAAATCATCGCAGTCAACATAAAATTAAAGCATATGCTTATAAATATAAAAAATTAAGGTCAAAATAAATTAAAACATTTACTTTTAAATTAAAACTAAAATATACACAGAAAGTTATATATAAATTAAAAAAGTGAAGTTAAAATTTTGATAATTTAATAAAAATATTAGAACTACGTTGACATATTTCAATTAAAAAGTATTATAACACAGCAATTAGTACGAATTTTTTTTAAATCCTAATTTTTGATAAAGTACGGAAGTATTTAAATATTTAGAAAATGTTAAAAAGCAAAGACCGATTTTTAAATGTTTAAATGTACTGTGGCTCTCTAATCGCATTGGTTTGAGTGACTTAAAGGTTTGAATTCATGTTTAGATTTAGAAAGAGAATAATACCATGTGCTTCAGTTAGGAATCATTTCTGAAGCAACATTAGTTTTTAACGACTTAAAAAGTCATGATTGCATGCTACTAAGACCTAAAAAAGTTCACTGACCTAAATTAAGTTCATATGCAAAACGACAAACCCATACGATACCTCTCTCTCACTCAGCACCTCAGACGTATAACGTGGGCATCCCATTCAAGGTTACTGCAGATAACAAAAAAAGAGGAGGATAAAGATGCTAGACCGGTCACAGTATGTTTAGTGTTATTCTGACCGAATAGCAAAAAAAGAACTATGCAAAAACAACGCGGAAAGCAACTTCCGCACGATGTCATACAACAGGGAAGTTATCTTTCATTCTTACACAATTTTCATTAATCAAATCAGGCAAAAGTGATGAGCATTACGTAATTACATATAAACTTACACGTCCCTCTCCGGCTAAAACACTAGATATTAACAGGGATATAATTAACGGGAAATCTTTGTCAAAACCTAAAAACTAAAAAGAAAATTTCTCCATTTTATTATAAATTTATCACATTGAAACAAATTTAGAGCTTTCGTCTGACTAAAGACAGGGCCTAACTAAGATACTCTTGTGCCCAGGGCACAATCTAATTTTTGTACCCTCCACCCCCATTTTATTTATAGCGACAAGTTATTATCATCAGTACAGTCATATAACAATTATAACATTGAATTAGCAAACAGATTTAAGAAATTAGCATTAAAGTAAAATTACAAATCAAAAACACTAAATTTTCATTTAACGTAATCATTATTATCTCTGTTTAGCCATACTAAAAATTAAGGACTTTTAAGACCTAGAATAACCCACTTTCTTATATTTTTACCTTATCACACTCACGATCTCTGTGGTGCAGAAAATAAATAATAATAGAATTAAAAATAATTTAAATTGATGAGATGATTATAGTGGTTTATAGTGGTACGTTACTAATAATCTGTCTTATAAATATGCAATAACCCATAGGATATAAAGAGCACCAGGTTTGTTGAGGGAATTAATTATCAGGTAAATAACAGTAAAATTAAAGTAAACAGGAAACAATAGAGTTCATGACAAACACGATTACCTCGTACAGTAATTTATTAAAACTTAAGGATGGGAGAGTAAGTTTGCAATTCCCCCCCCCACACTTAATATGTGTTTCAAGCACTCGACTAAATTTTCGTACTGAGGGCACGTGCCCCAAGTGCTCATGCGATAATCAGGCACTGACTAAAGATATAAATTTCCTTCACGTGATATGATTGCAGTAAGTAGTACAAAGACTATGGAAGAAGAAAAATATTAGTTATTAATCCAAGTAAATGAAGTAATTCAAGTAAGCAAGTAGTATTCCAAGTAATAATATTTGAGAACTATTTCGTCACAAAATAGAAAAAAATTTCAATTCCAAGTAATCTTCTATATGGAAAAGCTTTATTACAGTAATTTTAAGATTATATAAATTATTTACATTAGTAGTAATACATAGTTTTCCAATTTTAGCTTCCGAGGTGCTTTTACCACAGCCAAGAACATTTTGAAAAAACAAGACGACCTTTTCATACATGCATTGTTCACAGAACCAAACACAACATACAAAGAAATTGGAATTACAACAAAAAGAACGTTGGCGTTTCGCGCGCGAAGTTTACGGTTACAGTGAAAAAAGAGTGGCTGGAAATATTTCCAACAGAAACAAGCTTGCTGTCTTATTTTAAGCAGTAATAAATAAAGCGATAACTATTAAAATATTTTACTTGCTCTTTTAATCTTATATATCTTAACAGTGAATCTTATTTTATTCAGAACTGTTTTTCATTAGCTTTGAATACTTTGATAGTCTACCACAGCGGTCGGGGAACCGGGGTAAATTACCCCAAATGGGGTAAAAAGGAAGTTTTTGGGGGTAAAAATGAAACTTTTTTGAGTACAAAGTATATATTTTTAATTTGCTATTTTATAAACTTGTTAGTATTTTTTTCAACTTAAACAATTTAGCGACATATGCAGGCCACGCCATCTCACTACCCACCACACTAAAGTGTTCTCGCCATCTCACTACCCACCACACTAAAGTGTTCTCTTTGCGCAATAAAGCACATTTTATTTTACTTTAAATTGAGTACAATCTTGATACACGTACTATCAGTTGGATTGTAGATCCTTTTAAATGTGATATTGCTAAGATACCAGAAGAACCTTCAGGTTTGGCAGAAGCAATTCTTGAACTTCGATCTAATACTGAAGCACGTATTCAATTTGAGAGTAAATCAAATTTGACGTCTTTTTGGATTTCAAAAGCTGCAAAGGCTTTCAAAATTGCACATGAAGAGGGGGTTAAAAAATTGCTGCCATTTGGAATAACATATTTGTGCGAACAAGGCTTTTCCACTCTAATGAACATAAAAACGAAGAACAGAAATCGATTAAACGCCGAAGACTGCATTCAAATCGCTCTTACATCAAAAAGTCCTAATTTTGAAGCAATTGTATCGGACATGAAACAACACCATTTCTCCAAAACGTGAAAATTTTTTTTTCCAATTATTCTTTTTTTTTTTTTTAATTTTTCAATTCTAATTATTGTTTGTTTTTGTTTTATTATTATTATTATAATTTGTTACAATACCGTTATGGATTACTATGTATTACATTGATAAATTGAATAAATGAAGTTTAAATAAAATTTTTAGTTGTTTTCTTTTCAAAATTATCATGGGGGGCTATAATATGAAAGATGCTAAAAAAGGCGATTTCGGTTTTTTTTAACCTCTTCGCCATGGGGTAATATCAACTTACATAAAAATATTTTGGGGTAATGATTAAAAAAGTTTCCCGACCGATGGTCTACCATATTGGTAATCCAAGGCCTACATCGAGTAATAAATACTGATTAAAGTATCCGAAAAATAAAGCTTTTTTACAAATAGAATTAAATATAAATTCTTGCTTTTATATAAAAAAAAATTAGTCACACATAACAGTGTAGATTTTTTTGCTCCATTATATAGTAAAATTACAAATGTTTAAATGCAAACAGCCGGAAAGTAAAATAATTTGCCCCTATAGGTTAACATGGAAGTAGATAAATTCATTAGGGACGGAAATCCAAATATCTTAAAACAATTTACACTGTTTTCCATCCTAACTTTACTAATTTACTAAACTAGGAGCAAGCGCGCATGAAGTCGCATTGTCGGTATATATTAAACACACCAATTCACCTCAAATTTTATTTTAATACGATTACCTATTCTATACTGCTTAGGTACTATGCAAAGTATACTATATATGTGTATACATATTCATATATATGTATAAGCATACATTTGTATATTTATATATATCTATATATACTATATGTATGTATGCATATATGCATATATATATTATATGTATGCATATATGTGTATATATATACATATATATGTATATATATATATTATATGTATGTGTATGTATATATATGTATATATGTGTATATATGTATTTATACATGTATTTATATATATGTATATATATATGTATATATATATGTATGTATATATATGTATGTATATATACGTATGTATATATATGTATATATATGTATATATATGCATGTATATATGTATGTATATATGTATGTATATATGCATGCAGGTATCTATGTATGTATGTATCTATGTATGTATGTATCTATGTATGTATGCATATATTTATATATATATATGTGTGTGTGTGTGTGTGCGAAATAAATGAACTATTTAAAACTTCAAGAAAAATAAAATATAACAATAGATTGACAAAAATAATACTTATTCGAGATTTATGGTCAAATCTTTTGCATTTGGGGTGAAGTTCTTAAAACTTCTTTGCAACTTTTATGTAAAATGACATGATTGGTAAAATGGAAACTATATTTTGACTCCATAAGTTTTATATAAAATCAGAATTTGTTTATAATAAGCCTTAAAAAATTGCAGAATATGTAGACAAAAAAAAGGTAAAACGTAATATCTGTAAAGCAAAACAGAGAGCCAAATGTAAGAACAATAACAGCTTACTGTTGTATCAAGCTATTGAATATAAATGATTGTATCATTCAACTTCTAGAGTAATAATAAAGGAAATACGAAAATCAAGAGCATTCTACACTTACCTAAAGATTCCCAGCAGATCTAGTAGTAATTATAAATAATATATTCTTATGAATATACATAATAATCTAGTTAGGAACTTCAACCATCTTTGGATTATGAAGTTTCACTCTTAAGTACTCCCCCCCCATTGCAAGATCTTTAATTCCCAGCACTAAAACTAATATTTATACTAGACAATTAAGTTACAGAAAGCGGGACAAAGTTATGTTGTTATAAACTGAAAAAATAAACTTCCACCAAATTATTCTAATATGATTTGTGAGCTATAGAGTAGCAATAAATAGAGCTGCCACAACTTAGGGTTCAGAATAAACACAATTTTCAAGGTTGCATTACATTAAATCTGATTAGCTTACCAAAAAACAATAAACTAGTTTTGAAATGACTCCTAATGTTTCTGGCATTTGACTAACCCTTAAGCGTTTAGAAATAATTCATTCTGACAGTTACCCGACATGCTATACCAAAAGTGCGTAAGCTTTTTTTACTATTAGAAATCACATTTAAATTAGGCAATTATAACAGAGGTCGCATAAGTTAATATACCCATAAACTTAATTTTTGTAGTTTTACAATTTATTGCTTTATAAAGAAGCATTAGCTTAAAAAGTTTAAATATAAAATATTTTTGTACTCACATAAGGTATTTACTACATAAGGCATATATAAGGGATATACCTATAAACGTAATTTCTGCCAAATTATTATAGTTTTACAATTTATCTTTATATATAAAATTTTTCTGTCTATGTGTTTGTAATAGAACTCCTCCTTAACGGCTCTACTGATTTTGATGAAATTTTGTGTATGTAATTAAGTTGATTCAAGAATGGTTTAGATTCACAATTTGATCAGATAGAAAATGTTTTTTTGTTAAAAATTCAAAACTACACGCTTATTGAGATTATTATAGTGCCGCTTGAAACCCTTCACTGCCAACGTATCTGTGGCGCTGTGATCAGCGCAACGGGCTTCAGTACGAGAAGTCTCAGGATTGAATCCCCGTACAGGCAATGCGGGAATTTTAATTTAATCTAATTACGTTTGCGATGACTGTAAGTGTGGTGGCTTCAAGTATTTTTAACATAGTTTTTTTCCTTACTTTCCCATCAAAATGGTCCAATTTATAATTTATTTAACCCTCTAAGTGGTTTGCACGTACAATTCCGCCAATCCGATGATGACTTCAAAACGTACAATTCTCGACCTCCAAAAACGCTCCAAAAATGGATGTAATGTACATTTTTGACAATGCTTTGGAGTTTTGAGGTAGGAAGGTCAGGTCTATTGTTTAGGAACTGCACTCTTTCACTGATATTTCTTGAGGGATGCACCCCTACCCCCTGAGGCACAAAGAAGCTGATAACTTTTCATGGCTTTGTAAACCTCTATTTCGAAGTATTTCGTTTGCGGTAACCGATGTATCTGAAATTGCAACCCTTAAATATCTTGGATGACTTTCGTCAAAAAATATAATTAAGTCTCTCAAAGAATATTTTTATTTGTACTTTTAGAATCCATTATTTCTTATGGGATAATATTCGAGACTTGGTGAGCTTTAGGTGTATTAAAAATTAACAATCTATAACATCTATTTATATATCAATATATAACCGGAAGTAAAGGGGCAATAACGAGGTTGGGTTTTCCATATTTCATTCCAGTCGACAAAGGGTGAAGGTAAAAATCATAGAACTCTTTGGCCACTGACATTAGTGTATTTTGGAGAATTTTTTTCTAAATGTGTTCCACTCGGATTAAAAAACATTTTACAATTTTTGGATTTACAGAGTTAAAACAATACAACGTCAGTTGCTTTATAAAGAAGCATTAGCTAAAACAGTTGCAATATAAATTTTTTTTTGTACTCATAAAAGGGTAATAACTTATAACATAAATATTTAAACATTTTAGAGAAGAACTATATATTTAAGTACCATTTCAAATAAAATCAATAAAATAGAAGCATTCTTAAATAATATTCTTACATTATAAAGAAATATAATAGAAAAAATATTAAGTTATAAGAAAAACTAAAATGGCAACAAACTTCAACAAAATATAAAACCCTATATATAAACAACAAAATATAAAACCCTATAATTAAAATATCAATTAACTAGCATATAGCCTTACATATGACGGGATCAGTAAAATTTTTAATTTTCCCGAATTGTAAAGTACTGTATAAAGCAGGTAAAAAAATGGTTTGTTTTTTGGCTGAGAATAATCTGGTACAAGCTCAATAATTTGTTTATCTTCCCTGACTGCATGTTAGTTCCCAACTTCAATTTATCTTGTCATATTACGTGATAGGATGAAGGGCAGAAGTTTTATTCATAGTGATTATTTGGCTGTATATATGAATGATGCCCAAAATTCAGCGAATTGATTCAAACCATGTTGTTATGTATAAAAAACAAACACACAAACGAACAAACTTTTTAATTTTCAAAGCTATATAACTTAAACGCAGATATTTATTAGTCTGTGAAATATACGTTTAGACTTTTATGAAAATAATTTATTGTTAATACCGGTGATAAAATTTCATTGAAACAAAAAAATAATCGATGATTCAATTTTAAATTATGACATATATACCTAATCTATTATTTAACCCAAATATAAAAGAAAATTATTTATGTCATATCTAAGTTTACCGATAAAACGTATGAAAATAATACAGACGATATTTAAATAATTTAAAATAAGAAATGATTAAATGAGATGGTCAAAGTTTTGACGTCATATTAATAGAAAAAATGTTATTTTCATCTACTTATAACGTGATAAATTTAATCGCCGGCTCTTAACCAGAGAAAATAGAGCTTAAAATAATGGCATTAAACGCTCGAAAAGGGGGGAAGGGATGGTTTTCAAACGTTTTAAAGACGACAGTATTTTTCTCTGTGATATGAAGTATATTTATACCAATTTATTTTCGAATCGTATAAATAGTGTATGAGAAGATAAAATTTACTCGTATTGAATTTTGCTAACCCTAACTCATCAAGATTCCTCTATCCATTCCAGGTCCAACCGCTTCATAAATTTGAGGACAGACGGACAGATAATGTAGGCTGTTATAGGGGATATATAGGTATATAGGGGATACAAAAGCCAGTTTTTGTGAAGGCCGCGCAAGAAACTCTAGATCGCATGCAGTCTTTAGGCCACCTGTTCTTAGCCTGGGTCCACAATTTCAGACTAGCCGACTGCTACAAAAACATCGTAGGTAGCACGAATCAAGCAAATAACTGCAATTATACGAAAACCAGTCCCAAAATAGGATTTTTCCGATTTTTCATTAATAAATATACATATTTAGGAATAAAAAATTACACTGACTCCGGAAAATCAAAATTAATAAATTTGCGAACTTTGTTTTGTATTTGTGTTAAATGTACTTTTACTTATTCTTAAAATGTCAGCATGCTTCCTCTTCTGAAACTGGAAGTAAGACAGAAATTTCTGGATAAAAATTACAGATATTTTATTTGATAATATTGGATTACAATATGGAGTAGTAGATTTTATAAAAAAATTATTTCTTACCATAAAATGTAAATACGTTTACCATAAATAATGTTTATGCACAAACATAAGAACCATTAAAGAAGGAAGGTAAAGGACTATTAAAAATGCTTATATTCAGATTTGAGTTTTCTAATTAAAGAATGTCGAATTGTGATATTGAGTACTGAAAATTAAATTAAAGAAAAAATTTAAAATTACCGTACAAATAGTTGATTAATCAAAAAATATAAAAAGCGAGAAAAGTACTACAATTTGGCTGCAAAAATAAAGTACATATAGCTGATTTATTTAAAATAAATTTAAAAAGAAAAAAGTGTGAAACATACTGACATCTGGCCGGATATCCGGCTGAAACTTTGGACAAATATCCGGTATCCGTTATACGGTCAAATTGACATCCGTTGCATACCTGATATATATTCTAAATTTTCTGATGTTAAATATTTTTCTAATAATTCTTAGCACAACAAAGATGGTGAAATTTACACACACAAAATAAAATCCTTTTATTATCAAGATTTATCTTAGAATCTTTTCAAAATATTTATCATTAGATCATAGATAATTATGAGCTTACCTATTTAAGAAACTGCTAATGGTAAAATTGTTGAAAGCATTTTACAAATACGAACATTCACTCATACTGCAGCAAGAACTAGATTCTCTCTTTCCGCAGTGCTCTTTAAAATATAAAGTTACATAACTTAATGTTGAATACACATAAATCAAGATCGTAAATCAGTGTGTAGTAGATATAAATCACAAGTCGCTGGAAGATAATGTAAAGTAAAGCGTATATTCGACGCACTTTATTCAATTACGACGGAGCCATATACTTGCAGGACGAAAAGCCTCTTTCTGAGGTAGAAAGCAATATTTACGTTAAAAGTGGTCCAGAGATATTTATCTTTGTGGAAAAAATGCCTTATCGGTTCAAGTGACACGTGATATAAAAGTCAGTATCTATGATTAATTGAACGTATATATATATACGACAGACTTCACTGATCAGAACAAAGATTGTAATTCTGTTCTTAAAAATAGAATATAGTTAATAACCACCTGGATTTCAAAGACTGGGAAAACACAGTGATAAGACAACCTTATCTATACTTGTAGATAACTAACTCAATGTTCACTTATACCGTTTAAACATTAAGATAACTTTCGAAATAAGGTTTTCAGTTAACATCATCTAAAATATTTACGAACTTATAATGAGGTAAAAAAAAGAAACAAATGAAAACACAGGCATAATTCTCTTTGACGTTTAACCCCCTTAACGCATTTGCCCGTCTGACACGGACGAAAGTTACCGGCAAATGGGCACATACCCGTGTCTCACACGTTCGATCTTGTACTTCGCATTATTTTATTTCTAATGCCCGTTTGAGATCCGTTCTGGTAAAAATGTATAGTCCAGATTACAACTAAATTTATTTACCGTAGATGGCACCATTATGCAGCAGTTTTTATGTGTGTAACGCATTTTGATTAATTAGCTATAAGATTGTTAGGAATTCTTTGTTATAACGCAGTTGTTTGAGGTGAAAAAAGTAGTACATCCATTTTTATAGCGTTAAATATCATAAAAGTAAATAATCACAAATTAATTTTTACTAAGTGTTTTGATTGTGATAAGTAATTTTATTTTAATATTTTGAAATTAAAAATAAACATATAATCAAAACTTATACACTTTGCTTGTGTGAAGGCTCCCCTTTGTCCGAGCACGCGCCAAAACAGCTGATCGAAGTACACCTGTTTACCAGGACAATAGCATGGCGTCGCAGAGTCTGATATCTTGACAATCGGATTGAATAGACGAATACGCTCCTGATGAATCTCGTTAATGAATGCTCGGAAATTCCGTGAAGGGACAGCCAGCAAATGAGAATTCAGCTAAAAAATATAACTGTAACTTTAGCTGGAGTTCTCAAGTAACTGGGATCTTAACTGACCCAAAAACAATTGGCGGAACCGTAACTGATCCCCCCCAGGTATAAAAAGCCTACAACTCTGCGATTCAGGGCTTTTCGTCATTTTTTTCGCAGGTGTATTGACCTTGTGGAGGCTTTCGCCTCTCTCTTTTTTTTTTTTAAACCAGAGCCAGCTTGCTAGTTCGGGAGATTCGTCAAGTCCGCTCATATAGGGAGCGGCAGAGTCTCGGATACCGAACGGGGGATAAATTGGGTTTGATTGCACCCGGAAAAGCCTCCCCACTTGTAAGAGATTATTAAATCTCTTGTTTTTTTCTTTCGACTGTGATCGTCGTGAGGAAGTTTTACCGGCAACCATCATTTGCAGTTCTACATGATTTGGGAATTAACATTCCTTTGTAAATAGCCGTAGTTAATCAAGAATAAAAGTAAATTTCCAATTTTATCTTTGACTGTGATCCATTATTCACGTTACCTCTCATTTGAGAATATTGAAGGCGTCACACTTGTATAATAATTTTTTTTATAAATTGTACTCCACTGTTGTCCGCTGCTTTTTTGTCACCCCCTACCACAATTGAGATTGTAAAAATAACTTACATTATACCTATATATTAACTTTCTGTTAAAAAAAGTCAATTGTTGTAATACAGTTTTTAAGGAGGAAAAATAGGACTTTAAGAGGATAACAGGGTAATTTTTGCTATATTTTGTTGACTATATATATATTGGTAAAAATCTAACATAACGGCTATTATGGACACTTGGAAGTAAAACGAAATGTAAAAAACTTTCAATTTTGTAAGTCTGTGAGGGAAGCTGTGCTTCAGTAACGCTTTGACTCTGCTCTTAGGCACATTTTTATTTACCAAAGTCAAGTTCCGCATGTACTCTGCACACATTAGATAAACTACTTTAATATTAGAATACTTATTAGATACACTATTTTGGGTACTGAGAAAACAAATTAACTTCGCTCAGCTTTCAGAACTAAGATACATAGAGCATAATGAGATGAGCACTATATCTTGATTCTAGAAGATTCATACTCATTCCATGAAATTTTGCACTAGAAATTTTGCACTAGAGATAATTTTGCACTCATCGTCCAACAGTAGAATTTTTATAATGAATACCTGGCAAAATTTTTTATTAGTGGTTTAAATCTTATTCGAGTTTTAACCACAATTCAATAAATTGAATGGATTTTTGAATGGATAATTTACTTAAAATCCCCTATATAATAATAGCCTAAGGTGTCTGTCGGCAAATTTTTGAAGCGGTTGTACCTGGAATGGATTCCTCGGCTAAGGGCAGGCGATTAAATTTATCAATTTATTCACGTAATAAATAGGTAAAAATAACATTTTTTTTCTAGCATTATGACGTCATTCCTTTAACCATCTCATATAATCATTTCTTGTTTTAAATTATTTAAATATCGCGTGCATTATTTTCATACGTTTTATCGCTGAACTTACATATTAAGCAAATAATTTTCTTTTATATTTGACTTAAATAATAGATTAAGTATATAAGTGATAATTTTAAATTCAATCATCGATTATTTTTTGTTGTAATGAAAATTTTATCATCGGTATTAACAATAAATTCTTTTCATATAAGTCGAGGACTACTAAATATCTAACTTTTAATTTATATATATTTGGAAATTAAGAAGTTTGTTTGTTTGTTATACATAACCACATGATTTGACTAGATGAATTCAACGTGATTCTAAACTGCATTACAGGATCGGGAGACTCTAGAGGAGTACGACGATAAATAAACTATTGAGAGTGAACCAGATAATTCTCAGCCAAAAAACAAACCATTTTATTACCTGCCTCATTGGGTACTTAACAGTTCTGGAATATTAAAAATTTTACTGATCCCGTCATATGATGGGCTATATGCTAGTATTTAAATATTTATTTATTCCCCCGTACATTTTCAAGTAAAATTAAAAATCATGGAATCTAAATTTGGAAAACTTAATTTAAAATAATCCAATAAAATATATTTTTATCGCTTTATATAATACTGAAGGTATATATGTATGCTTGTATACTTCTAAATAGTAGTAAATAAAATTGTGTAATTATTTATTAAATCTCCGTTCTAATTTCGCAATTTTTCAAATTTGCTTTCGTGTCCACATCTGCACTAGAAATAACAGGAACTGATGAGGAATTAGACCAAAAATTTTTATATGGAAATTGTACTTTTAAACGACGTAATTTGCTTAAGCCAACCATCTATTTCTAAAGTAAATTTTAAGCAAAGGACAGCATAGAACCAAACAAACATTGTTTTCTGTTCTCTAAACAAATATTCGTTGGGAGAACTTTTGTAGATTTTATTCACACATACGTACGTACACGCACATATATATGTAAGCATTTCAAAGTCTTAGATCCGAAGGTGAGGTTAATTTCGATTCTGAAAGAAGTAGCTTTTCTTCTTCAAGAAATGCGTTCGACGTCATCGCTTCTCATCTTGTTTGGAACTCAAATTTTGTCTGCGTTGCTAATTGCTGTGCAATAAATTAATCTTGGAAGATTAACCCTGCCCAAAGCAAAGATCTATGCATAGAAGGTGGTGACTATTAAGATGATTTGTGAGGGAATGTCTTGATTCTGGGACTCCACGGGAAGCTTATGGCAATTTAAGAGACCTAACAATGTAATGGCCCATTAAGATGCAGTAGTGGACAGGGGTCGCCTAAGGCCCAGAGGTCAGGACCTGTGGCCACCTGCAACGTAAAGAGGTTCCCGCAGGAAAGTGATGAAGGACCATGGGATGCATCTAAATGAGGATCCAAAATGCTCATAGCGAATAGAAACAGGGTTATACTCAATATTTATTGCTATGGGCAGATCTTATTGGATTGTAATAT
>CM063510.1:72974243-72989243 GCA_032207245.1 Pardosa pseudoannulata
ATAAGTAGAAAAAAAATTATGCTTGTTGCTTACAATCCCATGTAAAGGATAAATATCAATAAAACGATTTTTTTTCATATTGTTATTTTCAATTCTCGATTGTATTAGAGTGTGAAAAATTATAGCAACATAAAGTACAATGCCGGTCGAATTATCTCGAGTGTGCACAGTTTGGCCAGTTTAGCGCGCTCGAGTTAACCTCGAGGGTTCACGTTAAGGGGTTAAACATGGAAGCAGAATAAAAGAAAAATGTAGAAGACTGGTAAGTCATAGTCATCGGTTGGTTAATCTCAGGGGGTTTTCCTGATTGAATAAGGATTAAGAGAATGTTTAGAATTTTTATAATTTATTTATGCTTAATGAGCAGAATGGACAATTTTCTTACAAGTTTTCAACAATTTTGTGTAAGATACTATGCTAAGGAACATATCTCGAAACATCATTTAACAGTATTTTTACTGCATCACATTTCATTAACTCTTCTGCTGATAGCTGTGGTTGGGATAGCTACGGTAAACTTTTTATTACACGAGGGCTAATTAAACAGGAACTGGCTGCTAAAAAGTCACAATTCTGACTGCCTAAGAACATCAATGGTTGTGAAGGGATTTGATCCCATGGAGTCTGGATGGTCCAGCTAATTAATACAGAAGAAATAAACACAGAAGAAAGTTTTCGAAATCAACAAAAGTCTAGTACTATAAAATATATGATACAACGTGATAACTGCAAAATACAAGAATAATACTGCAAAATATTCACAAAAACATAAAAAGCCACTATCCACAAGAATAGATGCAATTATCCATGGTAAGTTTCTAACATCGAGATTTTATACAAGGATTTCCCAATTACATAAGAAGACGTTACGTCCTGCCAGGAATGCAATAAACATTTCAAGTGGTATAAGTAATTAATGGACTTGATAGGAATTTCCTTTATGGTACAAATTTCCGTGTGAGTAACAAGTTTTATTGCGATTCATACTTGATCTATTTTATGGCATCATGAACTTCCGTTTATGCTTGATTTTCCCTGATTTGTGTTTATGCCTCCTGTTTACAAAATTCAGCTCTCTAGAGTTATTAGTTATGGTACTTGTAAACGGTAATTATCTTTATTATTTGTCAAATAAATAATATTGAAATGATTGGTCAGGTTATTGTAAATTAATCACCGCACAAACTTAATTACAAATTCTGAATGTACAATAGGAATACCATAGTAGAGTATTTTATAGAGCCCAGTAAATTTAATAGAGGATGTTCGTTTCCGATTAAAAAAATTTCTCTACAAATCTTTAATAATGGTTAGATTAACTTCTTCACATAAAATTGAATGTTTTAGGTAGGGATGCAAAGGATATCAATTTAGCTAGTAAAGGATACCAGATATATGGTCAGAGTTTCAGCCGGATGTCAGTGTGTTCCGCACTTTTTCTTTTTAAATTTATTTTAAATATATTAGCTTTATGCACTTTATTTTGAAACCAAATTGTAGCATTTTTCTCACCTTTAAAATTTTTAAATTAATTAACTATTTGTACCATAATTTATTTTAAATATTTTCTTCATTTTAAGTTTCAGTACTCAATATCTCAATTCGACATTATTTAATTAGAAAAATGAAATCTGAATAAAAGCATTTTTAATAGTACCTTTCTTCTTTAATAGTTCTTATGTTTGTGTATAAAAAATTTAAAAAAATTCCTTTTTTTTTTAAACTACTAAATTGAATTTATTTTATTTATCCTCAAAAAAAGTAAGTTTTGTCTTTTGTTCTCAGATGCAGAAACACAATTTTGAAGTTGAGACTAAAAAAAGAATGATTTATGGGTTTTTGTAATAAAATGTATAAATAAACCTAATTTTTTCCATAAAGCTTTTTCCATAAGGCTCCAAAATACTTATACGCATTCTTTCATATAGTATATTGTTTAGCATTTTGCATCTTTTTTTGTTATATTTATCTTATTTCTCAGTGTATAATTTTTGGCCAGATGTACTGCCGGATAATTTTAATATCCGGCTACTGCCAATTATCTGGTATAGCGGCCGAATATGCCAGATGCAGTATGTTGGCCGGATAACCGTTGCATCCCTAGTTTTAGGCCAGTGTTAAGTAATATTTTAGACTTTTTGATCTAAGTAGGAAAAAATATTTCGGGGACAGGCGTTAGTTAAAAGTAATATATATAAGGTATTTATTAAGTTTAATGTCATGGAAATATACTTTTAAGCGTGTGTGACACTCTGTTGCTTTTTTAAATAAATGTAATATTAAAATTCATAAACTTTTGTTAAAATTATTCAAATATTTTACCTAAAAATTTTTCTTAAATTTTTTTTATTTATTTAAAAAAGAAGTTTAAAATGTTCTGTATCAATGAAAAGAGGCAGAACTATCACTGAATTTTACCCACTGCAAAGTATGGGGTTATAATTTAAAATGAAATATTTCTATTACATGCTATATTATTTTATAAAAAATTAAGTACTTATGCTTTTGTGAGTGCACTGACGTAAAATTTAACTATTTTAAATAAATTACACTGAAAAACAGATAAGAGTGTGTTATTTCTACTTGAATTAGTTTATAATTTATAGCTTTTGAATGTTAATTTCAAATAACCATTGTTTTGAAGTGACAACATTACATAAAAAGGCACAATTTCAATATTTAATGATGAACGGATAATCTTAGCAAATGACGAATATTAATCAAAGAGTTATGGGTATATAGATTTACAGGTAGATCACATTTATGTACTATGCAAAGAAAAAAATATTGTATTTATACAAGATTTAATATCCAAACTCTTTTAATAAACCACCTTTCTAGTAATCATTGCATTCTTTTATCCCTGCGGCTTTCGGTCGTGTTATGTTTGCTATTATGGAAAAGATACTTTTAACTTTTTGACTACCAAATATTTACAACATCGGTTCCACAACAAATAGAATATTCGATCTGACTACAAAATACGCAGTGTCCCAGCTCAATACCAGAAACGAAAGTAGTAAAAATAACTAGCAAATTAACGAGAGCGGCCTGCATATTAATCATTTTTAATTCTAAACATACTAAGGCCAATTCTTCAACTATAAGAAGTATATATAAAATCCCAAAGAAGGAGCTTTGAAGATTGCTACCATTAATACTATCATGGGCATCAACAGTACATAAGATGGCAGGTAGCACACGCACCAGGTAGCTTACGCAGTGCTACCTGTCTAGGACGAAAACTCTTCGCAGCAGTCAAGCATATGTCACCTTGAGTCGTGTGAAATCATTAGATGGAATATTAATGGAAGAACTGGACTGCTCGAAACTCACTGGAAAGGTTCCTTGTAATAATGAAGCATTAAAAGAGATGGATAGAATGAAATATTATAGACCACTATCAGCTTCATAAATCAGAAACTAAAAACAAAATAGCGAATAAATAGTAACAAACAAAAGTAATAGTCCAACACCATATATAGAAATGGAAATAGCAAAGAAATTAACAATTTTTTTGCCACTTCATATTATGATTCTGTCACACACACACACATATATATATATATATATATATATATATATATATCATGGGCATCAACAGTATATAAGATGCAAAGTAGATGTAGATTATACAGTAATACATCTAGGACTAAAACTCTTCGCAGCTGGTCAAGCGTATGTCATCTTGAGTCGTGTGAAATCATTACATGGGATATTATTTGGAGAACTGGACTGCTCGAAACTCAACGGAAAGAATCCTTGTAATAATGAAGCATTACAAGAGATGGATAGAATGAAAAAATTATGGACCACCATCAGCTTCATAAATTTGAAACGAAAAAAATAGAAAGCGAATAAATAGTAACAAACAAAAAGTAATAGTCCAACACCATATATAGAAAGGAAAATGGCAAAAATTCGCTTTCTATTTTGCCACTTAATATTGTGATTCTGTCAAATGTATATACATATTTATATTAATTATAATTATTTAATAAAAAGCAACTAAAATAAAAATTTTTGTTGACCTACGTAGGAATTGATTTTTTTTTATAAATTACTTGTTTAATCTGAATGTTAATGAATTTTTTATGTGTTGGCTGTGTTGAGGCTTACAACAAATAATCCATTTTTTTCTGCAGATAATAAAAAAATTTCCACGGACCATCATTTGGTGACTGACGTCCTATACTATTTTGTTTTCCATTCTAATCAGGTTTGAATTTAAACATTTATTGTTTGTTATTTCTGTTTTAATGGAGTTTATAATTTTATTCTGCTTGACTCCTGTTTGCAACTAATAAATTTAACAGAGATCAAAAATCAAAGGTTAGAAATAACTTGCGGAAGAACGTTTTATTCAACTTCCTTTTTAAAATTTCAATTGAAATATTTCCTTTTATAGAATTAAATCACTTTTATAGCTGACCTTCACAGCTAGATAAAACCTACTATTGTTTTCAGCCTCACCTATCAAAAATGCGCTATACAGAAACAATGAAAATAATATAGATCGGATATGATTATAAGATTTAACTTTGCTTCCTGTACCAAGATCTGATATCAAAACTCGTAGAGGAGACCTTTCTCTGATAGAGTCGTGGAAACTTCATCTCGTTGAGAAGGCGGAAAATATACAATAGGGTACGATCTCTTGCAACCTTTTATGAATAGGATTTTACAGTATCGGAGAGAAATAATTGCTTACAACCAGAAAATAGAAACCAGATTAATGTTTTTTCTCTACCAACGTAACGTAAGACAGGTTACTAACAAGTATGGGGATTTAATATGACCTGTGCAGGATTTTCTCAAGTCATCATTATGAAGCTAAAAATCTCATAGAAGCAAGAAATTCAGTTTTTGCTAAAATATTACAACCTGGTTAATTATTTTGATCGTTATCATAGTTCCAGCATACTTACATAAACAAAATATTAAAATTAAAAAAATTGAAATTTTGGTTCAATTCGATTCAAATTTTGTACGAAAAATTAAAATTTAATTTGATGAGGTTAGATATTCTTGTTGTTGTTTTATGCCACTGGTAAAACCAAGCACGATATGATCTGGGGGCTACTCCTCTTAAGGCAAATGGGTGCGTCTTTCGTTTAAACGAGCACCACAAAGGTGAAAGTACAACTTATGCTCAAGTGGGTCCTCGTAATTTTGAAGCAGGGACCAAGCAGAAGACCCATAGATTGGGCCTGCCACCCCCAGAGGTATTGATTGAGAACATGGAGGACATTGTGACCAGGAATATATTTTACGTGAATCAGTCACATTTACCGAACACGGCGGATCTTACGCTGGCTCCTGTTCTGAATCCGCAACCTCTCTGTTACGAGATCGTTGCTTTTGCCGACTGAGCTACCGCGGCTCTTAGAAATTATACAAATGTCTTGTGAGCTGTGGTAGCTCAGTCGGCAAAGACAACGCTCTAATAACTGGAGAGTTGCGGGTTCGAAAGCCGGCCTAAGATCAGCTATGTTCTTTAAAGGTGACTGGGGCACTTAAAATATGTTCGTGGTCACAATGTCCTCAAGTTCTCAATCAATACCTCTGGAGCTGGCAGGCCAAGCCTGCAGGTCTTCTGCTTAGTTTCTGCTTGAAAATTACGAGGACCCACTTGAGCAAGAAGTCGTGTTTTCCCGTTAAAACGAAAGGCGCACCCCTTTGCTTTAATACGAATAGCGTATTGCTCAATTGTGCGTGACATATATATATATATATATATATATATAATATATATATATATATATATGTATATATGTAATATATCAAAGATATTTAACTTTAATATTTCCCTAAAATCCTCCTCTCTCCCATTCTAATTCCTTCAAATCTTTTTTCCGGCCTCTAAATAGTGTAATCAACGGAGTATTTTCCACTTAACATTCCTTTCTGTCATAAAACTGTAAACTTTTTGTCTATTCAGCAGTTTCCCAACTGTTGCCGGCAAATGGTTTCGCGTTTTGCTGATATTGCATTTAATTCGCTTATTAAGTTGTTTTTTACTGTGGGAAAATTCTTTCTCTCATCGCTCTTGGGTTTGGTTTGGTTTGGAGCGCTACGGTCAACTGTTTTGCACACGAGGGCTAATGAGACCGGGACCTACTGCTTAAAGCCGATTCCGAACGGCTACGAACATCCATGCCATAGTGGGATTTGAACCCACGAACTCTGGTACCGACGATCAGCACCCTAACCAATCGGCCAGCGTTCGGCTCATCGCTCTTGGGTGCAACTCTGTTCGATCAGAGTGAACTCTGTGGCTTTTCTTTGTCTGTCGTGTGCGTTGTAGCAGCTCTGGAATAAAATTTGAATTAGACTTGGGCGGTTCTGTTCAATGTCGGCCTGACTGCATTGTTATTACTGCTAACTGTTGAGCTTTCTCCTTGTAAAGGAGTTTTATAAAAAATGGATTACATATTATATATATATATATATATATATATATATATATATATATATATATATATATATATATATATATATATATATATATTATATATATTATATATATATATATATATATATATATTAGGAGCGGCAAACCTGCGGCTCGCGAGGCACACATGTGGCTCTTTGAAGGATTATTTGTGGCTCGCTAAATGAACCCGAACCCTTTTCCCTTTTTTGTGTTTTTTTTAAAAACTATTACAACTGATGGAGCTCCAGCAATGATGGGAAAAAAAAAATCGGTTTTATTGGGCTTTTAAGAGATGATTCTCAAATTCTACAATTCACACCGATTCACTCCATAATTTACCGAGAACATCTCGTTACAAAATATTTAAAATATCCTGATGTTATGGAAATAGTGTAATGCATCGTAAATTGCATTCATACCAAAGCAAAAAATCATCGACAAATCAACAATTTCGTTGAAAAATTAAAGGACGAAGAACTTTCAAAGGACATTCAATAAATTTAATTTCTGTAAAGAAATTTTAATACCTTTTATGCATACATTTTAAATGCTTATTTAATTTCGGCTAACGAAAAATTTCAAATTTTGGAAAATGGCTCGGACTATTACGGAGCTTGGCCATCCCAGATATATTATGTGAGAGAAAATATAATTAAGAAGGAATTACAAATTAATTTAAAAATTTTAATTAAATATTCTTTTACTAATGTATATTTTTTATAACGTAACAAAGACCATTTGTTCAATTCTTTAAATTCAGAGTAAAATATATTGAATTCAAAGTCAAGATATTGGTTTTACGGAGTACCTGTCTATGCGAAACATGCAAAGCCCCAACCTCCCCACGAAATTAGCTTATTGCGTAACTACTTACCGTATTTTACGAAATATAAGACGCAACTTAATTTGTAAGCAATTTGTTTAAACAAACCATTTTTATTATTAGATCGCAAAGTCAGATTTAAAAAAATTTTTAGTTCACAAAACCAAATTGACTTTTAAGTTGTCATCTGAACATTCTTCTTCATATATAACATAGTCTTCGCTATCATCGAGAGCATTACTTACGTCGCACTTAAACAATAATATCTTCTTTCACTTAAGACAAAGACAGTTTTATCTACAAGCACAATTTTTTGATTGTTAATCGTTTTTAAGACTGATGGAAAATTTAAATCAAACACTGGATCATTTTTATATTAACTTCAAGTATAAGACGCACCTGAATGTAGGAGTCAATTTTTCGAAGAAAAAAGTACATTTTTTGGTCGGTAAAATACGGTATATAGCACTTCATGAAATAGTTACTAAAATTTAAAGCAGACATGAAGACAGCGGTCCAAGATAAAGCTTAGAATATGTGTTATTTAAGTATCATATTTCCATCCAAATGGGAAAAAAATTAAAAATGCTTTGCTTTAAAAGCTATTACTTTTCTCATAAGTTCCCAGTGGGGGTGGTACCGTACCCCAGTGGGCACCATTGTCTTCCATGAGGGGCAGTAGCAGGTTAAGAGGCAAATGGGGTACTTTAATAATAAAATAATAATAAATAAATTATAAACGGTATCTGTAATAATAATGAATCAACAGTTATTTTATTTACCATGATAAATACGATATTTTTTTCAATTACAAATTTCATGGATTCCAGCCTGGGCCACCGTTTGATCATTGACCTAGAACGGAAATTTTAATTGCATTCCTTTAGTATTCCCCAATGCATTTGGCTGAACGTTAGGTCAGTGCAATAGCAAGTGGATTGTCTAAGAAAAGAACATCACTTAATATGGAGGTATACGAATGATGCTAATGAAAGTAGAACCAGATATTAAGAAATTGTATTGCCAACCTCGCCAAACTTTGGCATACTCAACAGTTTTTTTTTTAAACTGATTTTATGCTTAAGGTTTTAATAAACAACTTTTTACTGCATTTGATAGCAAAGTATAGGTCATTAATCCCTAGCATTTATGATACAGAGATAGGCATATTAAATACACAGACAATTTTCAACAATATTTTAATATTTAGTATAATTAACTACTTTAGAAAAGGGGGTGTTTCAATATTGTAAAGGGGACGATGATCCAGAAAAGTTTGGGAATCTTTGACATTGACGACAACGAGAAATGCGTTACAATAAATTAGTAAACCTGTAAACGGCAAAATATTGGTAGAACACCTTTTAGGCAAGAAAAGGGCATTAGAATTCATCAAATGTGCAGTACAATGTTATGACTTAACGATATTCAACTAGAATTTCAATATGCACAGCATTATATTGCAGCAAAAATTTGATAGATAGCAACCTTTTTTTTAAATGTTACCAAAACAGGGACATTATTTGCGTAATGACATAGTTTGTTTAATGTATAAAAAGCATGGAAATAGTGTATATTAAATGCACTAATTGGTTATTTTAATAAAACTAATTGATTCAAAGTAGAGAACTGTCAATCGATTAATGTTTTTATATATTATCGAAAAATGTATATAAATTATTTGCAAGTAAACCAGCATTTTTTAATACATGGACACTCCCATTAAATACCACAGATATCGAATATAGTTATTGAGATTTCTTCATTTAAAGCTTTTACAAAATCTTTTTGCATTGTGTTTTCAACTGAACTCTACTTGCAAACTCTTTTCCTGATCCTTTAATCTGTCATAAAATATGAACTAATGGTTCTTCTTTCTGGAAAATGATTCTATAATTAAAAAAAAGGTCCAGTCATTTACAAAATAAATAAATTTAAGAAAATTCATTGTTTTTTATCAAAAAGTTGTGTAATTTTTTATAGCAATTCATGTTGAGATACAGTTGAGTAGGGCTGGGAAATATGCCGTAATATATTGATTATTTATTTAATACCACGGAAATATCTAAATTTCAATCTCTCCTATATACTGTTTCAAACGGTATTTCATTCCCTGTTTGGATCATTTATTAATGTTTTCTCTTTAGATTTGTTTATCCTTGAACTCAATATTTTACATTTTGTACTGTAATTTTTCATGCTCAGTGTGCTGTGTTTTGGTTTGTAGATTAATTTAGTTGCATTTTTGTGGCAACACTTTTTGTTAGAACGAGAACAACTTATGTGAGTGATGGCTGCACGTGGCTGCTGGCATTTTGATCATTAAAAATAATTTTTAAAGACAAATGTTATTCTTGTATACATTTGTGTATTTGTTTTCGGTCCGCGTCGACATTCCACATAAGTTGTTCTCGTTCTAACAAAAAGTGTTGCCACAAAAATGCAACTAAAATAATCTACAAACTAAAATACAGCACACAGAGCATGAAATATCACAGTTCAAAATGTAAAGCATTGAGTTTGAGGATAAACAAAACCAGACAAAACATTAATAAATGAAGAGGCTTGGTCACTGGTTCTTAATTAGTAATCATTATCACAAAAAAATGATGGACTGTAGCTCTTAAATTAAATCTTTATTCTCAGACGAATACTCAGCTGCATTCTCGAAGCGAAGGATCGAACACAATCTCTCGCATTTTACACACTCTATATTACAAGCATAAAATACAGCAATTCTTACCGGAGGTTTTACAGCAAGCTATCAGAATTGGCGCCCAGAGCACTATTGGCGGTTTTTACAAAACAAAACTCATCAATAAATGATCCAAACATTCGCCTCAAATTAATAATGTAGCTGAAAAAAGTTACTAATTCGGGGAAAAAGGGTTTTTTTTTATAAGTAACCAAAAATAAAAACTTTTTAGTTGAAAAAGCAACCTCTGAGAATCCTGTTAAAAATATTTGTTAGATAATCATTTTAACAAAATTCAGTTAATAAAGTTCTGAAATAATAAAACTGGTTTAAATTTTTCTGTCTGAAACAGTAAAGAAAATATAATTTTTTTAGCTAAAAATAATCAAAGGTTTATTATAAAAAAAAAACAGATTTAGAGACTGATTTGTAGTAAAAAAGTAATTTGGATTCAAATCCTAATAGCATGACAAATTTCTTAAAGATAATGCAACTACAGTAAAAACGAAAAGCACTTAAATACTATCGACGGTAGTCTGTGTGGAGACCTATTACCATATCAGTGTCAAGTTCAACATTTCTTCGCAACAGTCGTAAATAGTTCTACTTGCAGGTAAATTCTTTGTTCTGTCAAAAGTCAAGACATGACACTGAAACCTCGTTCCGTCTGATATCATACCAAATATATTCTTTTATTGCTGACTAACAAAGCAAAAAGGGGTTAAAGTTGATTTACAACCAAAATATCAGACAATGGAATCCTAAAGTTTTTAAAATCTAATTTTACACTTTCCCTTTAAAAAATACTGAACATGAAAGCGATTTAATTTGTTTATGATGTGTGATACATGAACATTGTAACAAAGAGTTACACTTCTACAACGCCAGCGGCCATTATGCCAAAGGGACCATACTCGATCGGAGATCTGTTCAACATGGCGTCTTGGTCTTAAAAAGAAAAATGGTGTTAGAACTGCCGCAGAAGATTTTAAGCTCTGCATACTCTTTCTTTACTCTTTCTCTGAGGGGGCCGCAGATCTCTCGAAAAAAAAGTTCGTTGAATAGCGTTGCCTGGGCCGAAGATGACTGCTCCGCCGTTAGCAACCCCTCTTGACCAATGCGATCGAAGGATGGTCACTCACTTCACTTTCGCCTCTAGGTCAGTTCGCGCTGCCGTTGTAGAAGTGTAACTGTTTATTACAAATATAATGTCAAAAGTAAATATATAATACAGTACACATATCAAGTGAAAATAGAAATTAACGTAGGCAAGTTGATTTCATAAAGAAGGATTTTTAATTGTAATTTTGAATTTAAAACTAAATTCCTTGTTACAGGAATACAGTATTACGTACCTTGCTCTGTATGCTATACTTTGTATGTGCAGTGGTTTAAATTTAAACCACGTCTCCAGCGACTACATAAACATCTTTTGATCAGTACTGAATTTGGAAGGGTCATTTAAAATTTCGCATATTATGGAGTCTTATACTGATAATTTATGACATTATACTGACAATTTTTAGAATATTTTATAACTTTTACTCTTAAAAAGTTAAAAAAAATCATTGGTATTAGAATAACTATCTCTCTTAATCACTGGCAATAAGATCTTTGATTCAGGTCATTAGTTTGCATACGGTAGATATATAATTCTGCAATATAGTTGTTTTTTTACCTCTTGGTTTGCTGAATCAGAGTGACAAGTAAAACCCTTTTAAAATAAAGTCAGCCAAAGAAAAACTAGTATATTATGTTTTGTCTGTTCAATTTGTGAAGTTTCGACACATTTATTTGGGTTACAATGCACTATCATGTTAGTATGGATGGATAGATGCAACATGTGTTGATCAATTAGCGTTTATATTAGGGATGCAACGGATGTCAATTTGGCCGGATACCGGATATCTGGCCAGTTTCAGCAGGATGTTAGTAAGTTTCGCAATTTTTCTTTTTAAACTGATTTTAAATAAATCAGCTTTATGTACTTTATTTTTGCAACCAAATTGTAGCATTTTCTCGCCTTTTATATTTTTAAATTAGTCAACTATTTGTACTAAAATTTATTTTAAATTTTTTATTTATTAAATTTATTAATTTTTTATAATTATATTTTTTATAATTATATATATATATATATATATATATATATATATATATATATATATATATATATATATTATTTATTTATTTATTAATTTTTTATTTATTAAAATTTTAAGTTTCAGTACTCAATATCTCAATTCGATATTATTTAATTAGAAAAATCAAATCTAAATAAAAGCATTTTTAATAGTCATTTACCTTCCTTCTTTAATGGTTATTATGTTTGTGTATGAAAAATTTCACGAACATATTCCCACTTTTTTTTTGTTAGTAAATTGTCTACATACTTCTATCCTCTAAAAAATTAAGTTTTGTCTTTTGTTTTCTCAGATGGAAAAACACAGTTTTGCAGTTGAGACTGAAAATAGAATGATTTATCACTTTTTGTAAGGAAATGTATAAATAAACCTAATTTTTTTACCATAAAGCTTTTTTTTTTTTTTAACATAATGTTCCAAAATACTTTTACACACTGTTTCATATAGTCCGTAGTTTAACATTTTGCATTTTTTTTTGTTATATTTATCTTATTTCTGGCCGGATGTACTGCCGGATAATTGTAATATCCGGTTACTGCCAATTATCCGGTTCAGTGGCCGGATATGCCGGATGCAGTATGTTGGTCGAACAGCCGTTGCATCCCCAGTTTATAACATTAACGATGGTTTGGTTTGGAGTGCTACGGTCCACTGTTTTATTCATGAGGGTTAATGAGACCGGGACCTACTGCTTAAAGCCGATTCCAAATGGCTACGAAAATCCAGAAGCGAAATTCGAACTCACGAATACCGGTACCGAAGAGCAGCTTTCTACCATTCGGCCATCTCTCTCCTTAGTGCGTTTATATTTAAAAGATAATATATAGCACGTAGTAAGCAGTTTCTTGGAAATCCAATAGCTTTTCAACACTATCAAGTCACCCACATTGCAAAAATTTTTAAATTGGGGAGTGGGTTTCCTCACCCATCAACTCATATTTCCAACTTAATACATCAATTCTTATATACATAATATAGCTATACAAGGACGAATTTATAAGGGGTTTCCGAGGGTGTTGACAGTCAGCGAAATATTTTCTATGTATGCATTACAAGATTTATTATGAGACTTCAAAATCCACGATGATTATTTGTGACGTCACGTTCACGATATCTCAATGTGTAACATTTTGTTAGCAAGCATAGAGTTATCTTCAGTTTGTGTACTACTAGCAGTTTGAAAATTTCTAGGTCTCCAAAATTTATTTCTGCTTCAATCCTAAAGATAATTTTGTTGTCTCTTTACATATATATCTACATTTATTTATTTTCGTTTATAATACCGCTTGTAATTCATTTATAAGAATTTATGAAGAAACATTAAAAATCTTTTGCATGTACAAAACGAGAAAACGTCAAATAAACATAAGATTAATTAAAATATTATAATTTGCTTTCATATTTATATTTAAAAATAACTGAAATCAGATCCTAAAGGAGTAATTTGATTTTACGGCATACTAAGTTTATACAGCAGTATAATCAACTGTTTTGAGGTTTACCTAAACTCAAACAGCTATTTCTCAAATTTTTTTTAAAAAATGGGTCCACTGTTTTTATATTTTAAAGTTAAGCGAAAACCACGCGACTTTAAAACGCCCGGTGTTAGTTGTGACGTTATGTTCACGATATCTCAATGTTTACGTTTTGTTTTCAAGCAGAGTTATCTCCAGTTTCTGTACTACTAGCATTTTGAAAATTTCTAGCCTCCAAAATTTATTTCTGCTTCAATCTTAAAAGGCCCCTCCACACTATGGTCCACTGCAAGCCATCACCATCGTCTGGAGAGGGTTTGGCTTGTCGTGGTCGATAATGGTAGACAATGAAATAGCCTTGGCGGACGATGGCTTCGGAGGCAGTTTTTCTCCAAAGATAAAAGGCAGCCAGTTGCGCAACTAAAGTGCGCAGTAGACCCTATAGACGAATCCACGCGCTCGACTCATTTAGTGGCCCAGCGTGTAGATGCAAGCCGTGAACCATCGTTCAAGGTCACCATGAAGAAGTGGTGAACAATTGGCCATAGTGTAGAGGCTACATAAGATAATTCTGTTGTCTCTTTACATATATATCTACATTTATTTATTTTCGTTTATAATCCGTTTGCAATTCGTTTCTAAGAATTTATGAAGAAACATTAAAAATCTTTTACACGTACAATACGAAAAAACGTCAAATAAAACATCAAATAAACAGCTACTTCTCAAAAATGCTTAAAAAATGGGTCTATGGTTTTTATATTAAAATAAATTGAAAACCATGTGACTTCTAAACGCTCGGCTGATTATTTGTGACGTCACGTTCACGATATCTCAATGTTTACATTTTTTAACAAGGAGAGGTACCTCCAGTTTGTATACTACTGGCATTTTGAAAATTTCTAATTTTCCAAAATTTATTTCTCCTTCGATCTTTAAGATAATCTCATCACTATATTTACATATGTATCTGCATTCATTTAGTTTCGTTTATAATGTCGTTTGCAATTCGTTTATAGGAATTTACAAAGAAACATTAAAAATATTTTATGTGTCTGCATTCATTTAGTTTCGTTTATAATGTCGTTTGCAATTCGTTTATAGGAATTTATAAAAATTAAAAATCTTTTACGCGTACAAAACGAAAAAACGTCAAATAAACATAAAATTATTAAAATATTATAATTTACTTTCATATTTATATTTAAAAATAACGAAAACGAGATCCTAAAAGAGTAATTTGACCTTACAGCATACTAAGCTTTATACAGCAATATAATCAACTGTTTTGAGGTTTACCTAACGTCAAACAGCTGTTTCTCAATGTTCCGAAAGTACAGTTAGTTCTATAGGCCTGTCGAAATAGAGTTACTGAAATATGATATCTCAACAAGCCTAGAAATTTACTGCTATGTTTGTTTCTCTCT
>CM063510.1:72994243-73024243 GCA_032207245.1 Pardosa pseudoannulata
CTCAAAAATGTAAAAAACTGGGTCCATCATTTAAAAAATTAATTTTAAAGTTAAGTGAAAATCACGTGACATCAAAACGCTCCGTGATTGGTTGTGACGTCATCGTTCACGTTATTCAATATTTTCTTATTGCTTGTAAACGCGCGCTATTGTCCGATTTGGATTTTGCAAGTTCTTGGAATTTTCTAGCTATCAAAATTAATTTTTACTTAAACCTGAAGGTTTATTTTATCGATCTCGATAGCTTAATTATCTCAATTTGTTATAAATGTCTCTTCTACCTGGATTTACCAAAGGACAGTCGGACAACCTCCCGAAAATTGACAGCATGTCAATGTTTTCGTTTTCGGGGAAAAAAACCCGGATTTTATGGGAGCAGAAATACGGGGAATTAAATCCAAAGGCATGTAAAATCATTTATATATTTATCCAATTTTACTTAACATGTATTAATATTTTATTCATGCTAATCACAGCTCTTCTGTTTGTACACATAGACAAGTCAGACAAATATACATATACCATATACACACACATTTGTAGTTGCATCGCTTTTTATCAATAGAGATGGATGTAATAAAAATTAGAGGAGGTATTTATTGTGAGACCGGGTCTCATTAGCCCTCTTGTTGCAAAAAGTAGACCGTAGCGCTCCAAAACCAAACCAATTCATAGATATTTTAAATTTGACGAAAAGAAATTTAAAATCTTTAAAAGGCTTTTTACTTATTTATACATTTTTAAATAGCAATACAATTTTATTGCCTTTAATATTAATGTTAAATTTAAAAAAATGTATAAAGTTTCTGAAATTAAATTTAATTTTTAAAGAAATATCATTCTTAAGTATTTTTAAAATATTATACTTTTTTCAAATTAGTCACCAATTTAACGAAAAATATCATTGTGAATTGATACACTTGTGATATAAATTAATCTGCATGATATACAGACAGAAACTGCTAAAAAATTTACATATTTTCACAACAATTTCAGTAACGCATGTAAAAATTAAGGACTTTTCAGGCTATATTTTTCCTACACACATTTAAAGGACAATTGGAACCATGTATATTGGCCCAACGTATTTTATTTCATTGCTCACCACTGAAAGTATTTGCTCATTACTGGGTTACATTAAGCAATCTTACATAGCGAGATAAATCTGTTCAAATAAATTCTGGGTTGAAGACATCCTCTGATGAAACTGAGCACTTACTTAATTACTGACTTCTGCTCTTTTTCAACATGTTGTAACGTTTTGGACTTGTGTCCTTTTACTGCGATTATCTAAAGCAGTATAAATTAAAAAATTCTTGAAGAAATTGTTTTTGATGAAACATTACATTACACGGATATTAATTTGACTCTGCTTTCAATTTTGACAACAGTTATACGTCTGTTTTTACTGGAATTTAATAAATTTGCTAAACAATTTGATTTTTGAAAGTTGTTTTTACTGTAAAAAAATGGATCATCATTTTTAAAAATTAATTTTGAAGAGTCCCAGTTTACTTTCTGTATGTACGTACATCTAATTCATGAGCATGCATGTGGGGAATTTGGATTTTAATTTTTTGCATTTTTTTAATTCCAAAAATAACAAAAAAAAAAATAAAAAAAAAATATTAATTTTAAATTAAGAGAAGATGAAAAAAACGCTCCGTGATTGGTTGTGACGTCACAATTCATGATATTATGTCAATCATATATTATTTCTATTTTGTTAACAAGTCTATACAAGCAGTGGGATTCGAACCCACAAACACTGGTACCGAATAGCAGCTCCCTATCCCTGGCCGTCGTTCTCCTATCATCTAGCGAGATAAATGTTTTTCTACTGGTTATCAAAATTTGATTTTTTTTTCAGTTTACTGCAATGTAACAAATAACTCATGCTTATCTAATTATAGTTTATATTATATATAGCATATTATAGTAAAATTCTTATAAATTCTAATCTCTAATTATAGAATATATCTATAGTTTTATTTTGTTCACAATCCGGTATTCGTTTTTAAGAATAATTAGGAAATTTGGTTCACGTACGACTAAGTTCAGTAACCCCTGGTTTAAAGAATCAGAAGAATAAAGTGATAACGATTGTAGATTTCGAGAGAAAGCTTTCTCATATAGCGTGTTTTTTTTCAAGCAGCGTCAAAATAAATAAAAGTCAATTAAAAAGAAAAATTACTTTTTCTTCCTTTGGCTTTATGTATTGAACGATCCGAAAGGGAGTGTTTAGCTTTCAACAGGGACTCCACCTCCAACCGGATGATTGACAAGATAATTGTTATGTTTGAACAAAACTTTCAGTCTAACTTCATTTCAGTACGAAACCCGAAGGCAAAAAAAAAGGAGTAGGAGATGAGGAGATTTGTTAAGGCACTTCACAGTTTATGTCGTGTATTACAATTTTTAAAAATATAATTTTAACTCAAGGGCGTAAGCAAGGTAGGGGTGGGGGCTTTAGGGGTTTAAACACCCCTTGAGCTCAGACAAAATTGCAAAAATAAAAATTTTAGAAATTATGAGGGCTATTATTTTTTTTTTGTTTTTTTTTTATTTTTTTTTTTTTTTTTTTTTTTTTTTTTTTTTTTTTTTTTTTTTTTTTTTTGTTTTTTTTTTAAACACCCCCTTGAGCTCAGACAAAATTGCAAAAATAAAAATTTTAGAAATTATGAGGGCTATTATTTTTTAGAATTATCAACACCCCCCCCCTTTGAAAAAATTCTGCGTACGCCACTGTATTAACTAACACGTTGAATGACGGCAATTTTCAGAAATCTGGCCATGACAATTTGATTTAATGACATTATATTATTCTTGGTTTAGTTTGGAGCGCTACGGTTTTGCACACGAGGGCTAAAATTATTCTTGGAATAATTATATTTTTTGATAAATTTTCCGTTTATGCAAACCAGAATTGATTTTTTTGTTCTTTTCCCAGAAGCCATCTATCGATATTAGCACTGATATACTATGAGTTTATTCGTAGCTGCACAAAAATGGCAAGCAAACACAGTACGAGATAACTTGTAGTTGGCATTCTAGAAAAAAACGCAATCTATGAGTTATCTCGTAGTTGGCAGTCAACGTGTTAAGGCCCCTCCACACTATGGTACACGGCAAGCCATTACCACCGCCTGGAGGGAGCATGGTTTATCGTGGTCTATGGTGGAAGACGATAAAACAGCCTTGGCGCACGATGGCTTCGAAGGCGGTTTTTCTCCAAAGATCAAAGGCAGCCAGATGCACAACTAAAGTGCTCAGTGGATCCTACGGACGAATCTACGCACTTGGCTCATTTAGTGGCCCACCGTGTGGATGCAACCCGTGAACCATCGATCAAAGTCACTAGCAGGAAGTGGTGAACAATTGGCCATAGTGTGGACACTACATTAAAAGTATTTATTTGTGTGACAGCGCCACCTACCAGTGGTTTTTGTACTAAAGATTTTCATCTAATAAATGTCAAGTGCCTAATTTGAATTATTCTATTATATGTAGCTCAAATTTTCTCAACTGAGCAAATAGAACGCATCATAGAGATCTCTCAGATGGAAAGCTTATTTATTGCTAACCCTGTAAAACGTACAAATTACAGATTGCTTAAACTAACAGAGAAGGCTAACTTGTTTTTGTCGAACTTTGGTCCTATAGTTATGTCTGCAAGACAATTTAAAAAATATATTAAAGCCAGGACAAGAAAGTACTACATATGCTTTCATTTTAAAATATGATTTATTATACATTAAAAGTTATTTTCAGATTTCAGCAGTTTATTATTTTAATTATAAAACATCTCCGAGAGGTAACGCTAGTGTTCTAGGGTCAAGAAGCTATGTCCTGATTGACAGGCAGAATAAGAATGTGAAATGATTTAGGTATATTCACTTTCAAAAATATTTATGACATGCAAAACCTTGACTCTTCTTGAATGCTATTTAAAACCTTGATGCTCCTTTGTGTGCATCGTACCCCACAGCTTTAAGTTTAGAACATAATTAAGCTTTTTTCTTGTTTTACTCAAGTGCTTTGACAAAATATTATAATGCTGTAGAAGCTTTTAAAAAGAAACAAAAGAAATAATCGGCAATTAATCACTAGGTAGAGGAAATACCGGGAAATTCTATTTCAGCCTACTAGAAAAATTATTCATTCACAAACCTGCAAAGGCTTCCTGCCTTTTATTCAGTTAAAGAACTTTTGACCTGCGAAAAATATGTCGACGCCCTTATCGATTATATAATTACATTATCAAAATTATGTCAACAACGCAAATCAAAATTTTACTTCCGTCTAATACATTAATAGTGTAGATCATAAATTTGTATCTCTAACATTGTTTCAGCTAGCTACTGCGGAAGTTAAATTAACTTTCATTACAGGCTAAATGTGGAACTGATTTATAAAATAAACTATTAGTGTTTCCACTAAATAAAAATGAAAAATTTAAATCCAATAGCTAATTGCTAATCTAAATAGAATTTATTCAAAACGTATGAAAACACAAAACAGGCGTTTGATAACTTCTTTGTGTGATGAGGTCAGATTTAGATGCCAAGCATTTACCTTCTCGTTTTATTTATATCAATTATATTAATTAATCAATTATATTCATAACATTAATATAATTGATAATTAATATAATTGATATAGATAAAACGAGAAATGAAATGCTTGGTATCTAAATCTGACATCCTCACACTTTGTACAATGATATGGGGAAATATTTACACATTTTATTGTATGAGTAAGATTATATAAAATTTTTCGTTTGGTTCTACGCATTTGAAGATGAAGTAAAGAGAACAACGAGTCACTTATTTTCATTCAAATCGGATCTAAAGGGTTGAACATCTGCTTATATCGGAAGTAACACATCTGGGTGCAAGTCCGTTTCAAAAATGCATTTCATCCATCTTGAAGGGCATTGTTCCATCAAATGATGAATGGTTTGGGAGAAAAATTACATTTCGCACGGAAGATGGCAACCTCGTGATTTTACGATGGTTAAAAAAAAAGGCGCGAAATTATTTTAACGGAGAATTATTAACTGTACTTCGACTCAAAATATTCTTTATACATTTTAGCTGAAATATAAACATTAGGAAAAATAATGGAAATTTATGTATATATATAATATATATACATATATATATATTATATATACATACATATATATATATATATATATATATATATATATATATTATATATACATATATATATATACATATATATATTATATATATATACATATATATATACATATACATATATGTGTGTGTGTGTGTGTGTGTGTGTGTGTGTGTACATACAGCCGAAATCACCGAATTTATCATCTATATTCTGTAGCAATTCACCCCATTTTGAGTTTTTTAAATAACGTACTTACACCAAAACAAATATTAAACAGTTTATAAACTGAATATTTGAAAATTTTTGATTAAACGTTATGTAAACAGTGAAAATATAATGTTACGAAACAGGGAAAATAAATATTGTTCACAGATAAATAACTTGATACTGCATGTTTTCACTTTAACTAAGATGTATGTGTTACAAAATCACAATTGATTACCGATTAGAAATTTGAACGATTTTTTTCCATGGGAGAGTTGCACATTTATTAAACAATAATTATTTTTTAATGATAAAAAAAAGAAAGTGAAATAGAAAATGTGTAAAACAGGCATTGAATCAACATTGAGTTCCGATTTTATAAAGTTAAAAACTATGTTCTTGTGGAAATAACTTATTGTTTGACTTTCAGCTCTGTCAGAAAAGTAGCATAATCATTCACAGCAAATTTACAAATGTACTAATAATTAGCTATTATTTATGAATATTCAACAGATTTTCTTCTTCATACACCGTGACTTAGCAAAGGGGAGTGGCAGTTGCAGCCCCCTTTAAGATTGATGTATACGTGTATTATATATGTAAAGATTTCTGAATTAATTTTGAAATATGTGTTGTGTAGCTGACCTCTCCCCTCGCCCAATCGAAAATTTCTCGAGACGCCTTTATTCACACGTGCAGCAATAAATTGCATTTATTTTATAAACGGTATCTAACACCACTTAAATTCCTTCGTCTAATCTGATGTTTATCAACAAAACTATCGCAAAACTGTTAATATCCTTCACGATAAATAAACAAAAGCGCTATTTTAGATTGTTTAGTTTAGCCATTTCCTTTTGCCATGAGTTAGTACTTCTAGATAAGCTAAGTGCTTGATTTTCATACGCTGACATTTTAGGCAGTTTTATAACATGAATTCTTAACATTTCAAAGTATTCACATTCTAAAGTATACCCAAAAATCACTCTAATATCCTATTGCTATGGAACAAAAATCGATATTTTTGTAATATTTCATTACTTTTCTTCAAGTTAATTTTAAAGTATAAATCACCTAGTTATTCAAATGCATTAAAGAGTATTCAACCTTCTTTTTCTTTGCCTTATAGCCATATTGTCGTAGCCTTAACTCATTTGAATTATGGTCAACCAAACGAATACTTAATAGTTATACTTAATTTAATAGTTTTTTTTTGTCATCTTGATGTAAACGATATTGCTATTTTATTCCATCATTTTTAAAATAATTCTACAATCCACATTCGTAAAATTTGAATTATGAAAAATATTTCATTGCAACAAATGTTTATGGATTACTTTATTTAATAAATGCCCTTTCATGACAGGTTTAATTTAAAACGCGTTTCACAATACAAACACTGCGGTACTTCCTTGTGAGAAATCCAGATTTCTGAGAATACTACACCATGCTATACTTAATCTGAATAAACCTTCGAAGTGATAAGAGAGAACACAAATTTTGTGATAGATAACACAAGAAAGCTTTCAGCAATTAAAGAGTTTACATCAACGCCAAAGAATTCTTATCTTCGATATCCGAGAGGAAAAAAATTATCTTTAACAAGATTTTTGAATATTCCTCTCAGATTTCCTCGTTAGTGTCTAAAATAGCAAAGTTCAAAGTGCAAGAATAATCCAAAATTATGACGTAGCGATAAAAACAACGTTTAATACTCATGAGCTGTTGATATTTACTTTTGATAGAAGCAGAATAACAAAGGCATCGTAAGCTAACATGAAAGTTGACTGTTCTCATTAACTACGAGAACTCACTGCAAACAAAACAAATGCAAAAACATAACATACTGAAATGTTGAATGGATATCAGAATTTGCAACTCCACATGTTTCTTAAACCATGAAATAAAAAGTATTAACTGATATTGTGAAAATACTTAAATATCTGAATACATTAATGATATATTTTTCATAAAACTATATACAAAATTTTAGGATCTATACTTGAGACTTTAATATTGCGAATAAAGCCCATAAGATAAAACTCATTAAAACGCAGCGTATGAGTAATTGTTCTTATCGTTCAACAGAGAGTAAGAAAATGATATACCAAAATAAATATACAATACCCTTCCGCCTCCCAAATAAAAAAAGCTCTTATTTTTTATCACAATGTTTACATAAACATACGCAACATACTTAAGCGTGATGGGTAAAATGTAAAGGAAATCGTACTGCACATAGAAGCGAGAATTAACTATCAAATAACGAGAAACAAAATTATTTATAAGATATGCGCACATTATTATGCATTATTCAAACAAAACTAAATAAAATAGAACAGGGAAATTATTAAAATATAATAGGGTATAAAACTAAAAGAATATTAAGTAATATTGACATATAAACTTACTATTTGGTAGAAAAATAAAGCCAGATCATTGAAACCAAAATATTTAAAAAAACTTCAACACAATTCACCTTTTAGAAAGTGAGATTATTTGATTGAAACAACTATAAATAAGCTAATATTCTTATTACAGCAAATAAAATAAGTAAGAGTAGTAAATATAATAGTAGCTTAGGAATTTTGTGGTTTTTAAGCAGGAAAAATTTAAGAAAAAAGTTACGCAATTCAAGTCTCGAGTTAACGAGTGTCAGGCACATTGCCAAATAAAACCTATACACAAGGGTTTACTTTCTGACAAAAACACACTAAACAACCTTTTTACATATGATTCATTTCAATTTCCTAAGAATGATTAATTAGTAGAGATGTACAAATATCGCCCCTATTCTATTTCCCTCCTTTTGTATCATTAGCCCCGTTATGCGATTTCAAATATATAGATATAAAACCACATTATTTTGCGTTGTTTATATTGACACATATCGGATAAAATCGCGTAGTGGTCAGTAAATAAATAAAATAAATGGAAGACGATATCCCACTCAAACGTATGAGATAAGATAAATACAAAACATTGCTTATCGAGGATTAAATTGGCGTAAAATGAGCATGTCGACAGCGTTAACATTACCCTCGTTCCGTATGGTAATTTCTAAATTCTGAATTTTCGGTTTCTCCAGTCAAAGCAATTTTTAATAGGACCAAACAATATTGATTAGAAATTATGTGATGTATAATTTTTTATTCAAAGGTATTAAAATAAGCAGAATGTTAGAAATACATAAAACATATGCATTAAGAAAAAGATAATTAGAGAAAAAACAGGAATATCAACAAAAATGAATTCCTAATAATGACAGTGCTAAGAAACGTAACTGATAATCAATATAAACCCAAACTCGATCAATTATACCAAAACTCAATCAAACTAAAAAAGTGTGAAATTTTTTTCTCGTTGAAGACTTTCTCCTCAAAATATGAATACTTCTACTTTTAAGTTATATATGAGTACTTATTTTAAGAAATTTTTAAACAGCTTTTAATAATTTAGAATATTTTCTTCATATTTAAAATAAACTTGCTATAATTAAATTTCATTTGTTGATAGTGAAAATGCATGAATTTAGAACGACAAGTTAAGTTTTAATGTATACGCATTGACATGCATATATCAGTTTTACAAGTCAGCTTATATCAATAACAAATGATAGTCGTTTATCTTACTGTAGGAAAAATGTGTAAAAAGCAGTCGACTCACCTGAAGTAGAAAATTTGTAGTTCTATTCAAAATCAGTAGATTTGGGATTTGAGATGACGTTTCTCACGTGTTTCAATGATTTCACAATTGTCAGTTCTTTAATCGGCACGACATAACTTTAGCCTCGACCACAATACTGGACTTCTAGCAGAACGTTCGCATTTTCTAGTAAAATAGCTCTGAATAAATTATTTTACCGTGTCGCTTGTCTCATAAAATATACAGGCTAAACTAGAGCGAAGGCTGATTTAATATACGTCCTATTTTTTGACAGGTTTGCAGTGCGAACAGAGATTACACCGCTGCGAAAAATCAAGCATGTTGAAACGGAGAACATCAGTTTACATTTAGAAGCCCGCAAGTTCAGGAGGGAAGTTTAAAAGTCGATGTGATGGGCCGGCAGTTCATCAGTAAACGCGTGGACTTGTTCTTAGAATAGTGCATTCGATTGGCGACGTTATCACCCGGCTTGGCGAGTTTCGCTGTCGTAGCCTGGTCGGTAAATTCCTTCATCAGAGTTTCAACATCCAGGTGTGTCTCAATAATTAAAGAATACTTGGCAGATGCATTTCAGGAAGCAGTCTAAGGATAATATTACTCATATGCATAAACTCATTCATAAAAAATTAGTACTCTAACGGATTAAATATCTAACTTATCTGAAGACGAGACTCTAGAACATGTTTTTCTTCTTACAGTCAGAATTTTAGGCGATTATGAAACTCATTTATTGCACTGACAGCAAGCAATTACGGGGCAATATTCTGTATTCTAATCGATGAACTCAAGCATATTATAAAATATACTATAAATACCTTTATTTCATTTCAATGAAGGTAATAGACAGCAAATTTTGCGTAGGAAGGATTTTAGTTTTTTGACAGGTAGACGAAATTCAAGGATGGGTACATTCAATCTGGATGTTATTACTACATATTACAGGAATTCTGAGAATCATAATATCCTTATAATTTTGAACAACCAAATAAATTTATTCATAAGCTATTGTTAAAATAATTAGAGATGGAATAGTTAAAGTATTCTACATTAACTTTGATTATTTACTTTTATTAAGTAACGTTCAATAAAATGGAAAATTACTTTAAAACAAAAATTTCAGTTTAGTAATCTCTACTGAATTAGTTTTAATGATGTATGATGAAAAGAATAATCATTGTGTAGTTCAAACATTCTCAACTCGAAACTTACTTAACAACTGTGTAAAACTTAAATTCTTTAAAACTGAGTTTTAAGGAAGTGATATTTTTAATTCATATATTCTCATTTATTTCATCAAGTTTATATACGTGAATTCAATGAACTAAATGTTTTTTGTGTCATTAAAATATCACTTCTGTAAAGCATGTGTTTAGAATTTAGAATATATAGTGTCATACTAATATATATGTAATAATATCAACTAACGTCTTAGCACACAGGCGTATAGATTACTTCATAAGTAAACCACCTGTCAGAATAAAATTCGAAGTTTTTATTGCTTAACGGAAAAGGGTTTGGTTAGTTCTAGAGAGTTATTCTAATCTAGAAATCAGTTTTGCAAAAATAAGTAGTAATTTGAAAAAGCAAAATTTGGCGCTACAAGTATTATCGCCAATAGCTCTTTTCCTGACACACCTGTCTTTGATGTTTACTATGTTTCATTTAGTCTTAAATGGTTTAAACTAACATGCTAATGCATTGTGAACTTTTGGAAAAAATATCGGCAATGTATACATGTAACAAGGTTTGTTTTTAAATAACCAAATCGATCAGGTAGATTGTTCCACTCGCTTGTGTTATTGGCAAATTAAAGGCTTTAAGTTTGTTTCAAAAATCTATTTGCATTTTTTTCAATATTGAAAAGCGTGAAGGTTAAGTCTTATTTGATGAAATTTAGCTTTGAAGCAGGATTATTACAGGTTTCAATGCTAGATTGGCTTATTGCAGTTGAATTTAACTATTACTTTTTCTATTAATTTCTTCCTTAAATTAAGCGAATTGTAGATTCTAAGTAGCTCTACCTTTTCTAATAATCTTAATCTGTATGATTTAAAATTTTGATCTACACTAGAAGCAAGAAATCACGAATCATCCCATGTCAAACGGAAACAAAATAACAGACAAATAAAAAAAAGTATGTAGCACACATTACGATTTTCAGAGTCACGCGTGAGAAAGAATTATGTTAGTATATGTTACACTTCTAGTTTTTAGCTTACTCACTGGCGAAAATAATATTTACTTGATTAGTGAGACAGGAAAACATATTCTTTATTTGATTGCATCACTAAAAATTCCTTTATATCATTCTTTGGTAATTCTTCACAACACATATTAATGTGGGCACTGTTTTTATTTTTGTCATATAAAATCGTGTCAGAATTCGGGACTTATTTCTAGCAGCATAAATAATTTTATATATCAAAGTTATACCACAGATGTGTCAAACCTCCTCCCAAAATGAAAACTAGGTTGATCTGAAAATTATCATGGAAATAATAATCTCTTAAAAGTAGGACTTAGTAATCTAATTGTTGTTGCTGCTGTTACTAATATGGTCTAACAAAGCTAGATCATATTCATAAATCCAAATACTTTTAAAAAGACAATAAATAGAATCGAGTCAGTTAAAACGCCTTCTCATGTACAACATGAGAAAGTGCATGTTTGTAAACAAATACGAGTGCTGACTACAACTCAACTTTTAGTTGGAAAAACATTGCTTGTTTTCATTGTATCTTTTGAGCTTCGATATGGATCACGTATACAATAAAACTAAATTTTATTTAAGGGAAGGGGTTGATTGAGTTGAATTTTGTTCATTCAAAATTTAGAGGTCAATATTATAATATTATTCCATGAATACTTGAAGGCTATATTTTGGAGCCATTTCATAATTACATGTTTAATTGCACGTGAAAATATTTTAAGTATTAATGCATGAGATAGTTAATACTATAATATGTCACAGGCCATGCTGCTGTCGAGACACGTCACAGGTGACATAGGCATTATAATGGCTTCAAAAGTCGTCATTATGACGTAGCAGAGAAGGAGAATTTATGGTGCCAAATTCCCGTTGCCAAGTTTTGTTCATTCAAAATTTAGAGGTCAATATTATAATATTATTCCATGAATACTTGAAGGCCATATTTTGGAGCCATTTCATAATTACATGTTTAATTGCATGTGAAAATATTTTAAGTATTAATGCATGAGATAGTGGGTGATATAATATGCCACAGGCCATGCTGCTGTCGAGGCATGTCACAGGTGATATAGGCGTCATAATGGCGTCAAAAGTCGTCATTATGACGTAGCAGAGAAGGGGAATTTATGGTGCCAAATTCCCGTCTCTGGCGACTTTTGACTTCATTATGACACTGACGTCGCCTGTGACATACCTCGACCTTAATATGGCAGCACCTAATGTTTAAAATGTATTTTAAAACAAAACAAGGTTTAGGGATTTTTGGCGAGAATAACTTGTAGAATTATCAAATGTTAATTATTTTCCAATTCCTACTACTAGTTAACACTCTCTCTACATGTGTTTATATGCTCTCTCTACATGTATTTATTTTCCAGTCACTGTGAACATTGGCAATAATGGTGTTCATAGAATCGAGCCAATATCAGTGCAATTCTCAGCCAAACTCAGCTACGCTACTGTTGAACGAAGAATGCTACCATTAATACTATCATGGGCATCAACAGTACATATAAGATGTAAGGTAGCATTGTAGATTATGCAGTAATATATCTAGGACGAAAAGTCTTTGCAGCAAGTCAAGCATATATCGCCTTGAGTCGTGTGAAATCATTAGATGGACTATTAATTGAAGAACTGGATTGCTCGAAACTAACCGGAAAGGTTCCTTGCAATAATAAAGCATTACAAGAGTTGGATAATACGAGACCACCATCAGCTTCATAAATTAGAAACGAAAAAAAAAATATATAAAGCGAAAAAATAGTAACAAACAAAAATAACTATCCAAAACCATATATAGAAAGGAAAATAGCAGAGAAATTAGCTATCTATTTTACCACTTTATATTGTGATTCTGTCACATGTATACCATGGACATCAACTGTACATAAGATGTAAGTTAGCACTGTAGATTATACAGTAATATATGTACGACAAAAACTCTTCACAGCACGATATGCCGCCTTGTGAAATCATTAGATGGACTATTAATTGAAGAACTGGACTGACTCGAAACTTACTGGAAAGGTTCCTGGCAATAATGAAGCATTAAAAGAGATGGATAGAATGAAAAATACCACCATCAGCTTCATAATATAGAAACGAAAAAAATAGAAAGTTAATAAATGGTAACTGTAACAAAGAGTTACAGTTGGACAAAGCAAGAGCGAAACCAACCTAGAGGTGAAAGCGGAGTGACCCTCCTTCGACCCTATTGGTCAAGAGGGGTTGCTAACCACGGAGTAGCCCGCTTCGGCCCAGCAACGCTCCCCAACGAACTTTTTTAGAGGGATCTGCAGGCCCCCTTGGAGAGAGAGCAAAGGAGAAGGAGCTTGGATTTTTGGATCTTCTGCAAGAGTTCGAGCACCATTTTTTTTTCTCATCAAGGCGCCATGTTTGTTAAATCTTCGACCTAGTGTGGTTAATTTGGCGTCATAGCCCTAAAATCATTTTATATATCTATTGCCATTTGCATCTTTATTTAATATTTAATAAACAAAATTTAGCAGGAAGAGTTAGTCTTTTTCTTCTAATTTACACTATACTCGCGGCTGGCCTTAACGCTCTGTCGGCCTCATATTAACACCAATGATCCTGGTCACGGCACCATTGGATAGTTTAAGAGATGATAAACTTTACTTGCTTTAAATTTTACTAATCCTAATTCATCAAGAATCCTTTATCCATTCCAGGTCCAACCGCATCATAAATTCGAGGACAGATAACTTAGGCTATTATTATATAGGGGATGTAAAGATGAATCGCCACTTGTGGTTATTAAGTTATAGTGGGTTTTTTTTTCAGTTTATGAGAAAATGAAATTAAAAGGTGCCATTTGTTTAACGAAACTGAGTTGTTTTCTTTTCGAAATTCTTAAAATTTCTGTGTAGTATATTCTAAAAATTATTTTAAGTTTTGAATTACACGCACTTTTTGTTTGGGAGTCTTAAGTACCCAGATCTGAGGTGGGGGGTGGTGGATCTAAGGATACAGGGGCACTTTCCTAAAGCCCACAAATTGCAGGGGTCCAAAAATCTGGATTCCTAATTTATATTTTTAAAAATTCATAATTTAATCTTAAAAACTTAAAATTTGAATCCCACTGCTAGCATGGATATTTGTAGCCATTCGGAATCGACTTTAAGCAGTAGGTTCCATTCGTTAGTCCCAGTCTAACGAAACAGTAGACCGTAGGGCTCCTAACAACCAACCATTATATATAATTTTCATACTTTTAAAACACTTTATGCCTTGCGTAATTGCACGTAAAGGAAAATAAAAATACTTACATCCATTATCATGTAATGAATAGGTACAGATGCATTACAGAAGCCGTGTTTTCTTGTCGCCAAATTTGGCGATCTTTTGGAGATTTTATGGAGCGATGAGTGAGTTGGTGTGTTTGCCCTGACTTTGGTGGTGGGGTATGGCAGCTCTAATGTGTTCTTGCACCCCATTGGTGCACGTGATTTCTGACGTCAGTACCCGGCACTATTCGAGAAATTTGCATCTTAGCTGTTCTTTTGGTTTACAGTCGCCTAGGTCAGGTTGTATTTTTTTTTTGTTCTTATCATTTTCTGGGATTTAGTAAGTAATTTTGTTTTTGTTCTTATCATTTTCTGGGATTTAGTTAATTTAGTTATGATGGGTGAAGTTATTTCGGTTCTTACTATTTTTGAAATTGTTAAAAAGTATCAGGATATTCTAAATCAAACAAGATGCTTTGGTTTGGAACATTTTTGTTTTGTTCTTATTTTCTGGGATTTAGTAATTTAATTATGGCGGGTGTAGTTATTTCGGTTCTTACTATTTTTGAAATTGTAAAAAAATATCAGGATATTCTTACAACGTAAAACACACAGAGAGAATAACAAGCTAACACCCATTTTTTTAGCCCAGAATACTAAAAACAATATAAAATCGTTACATGGTGATGCCATCTGTTGAAATAGAAAAATCGGGTGTGATTAAAATAACGGTAATAAAATTAGGTGTGAGGTGGGTTTCGTATTTCAATTTTTAGAAGTGATTTGAATAGAGAGAATTTTACTTCGAACAACCCTAAATCTTAAATTTTGGTTTTTTTTATACCAATTAATTATAAATGCTTAACAGTTATGAGCAATCAATAATTGAATCAGGTAATTGCTTACCTTTTTTTATCCTTTAGAATTTGGTATGCAGGATCTGTAGAAACCGAAATGATGAATCAAAACAGAAGTCTATTGTCGAATAAAACTGTCTTTAATGATGAAACTAGATGAATTGAATATACACAAAATGAATTTAGAATTGTGGATTAGGTTTTCAAACACATGTTTACCACTGAATACGAATGGAATACAGGCAAATAAATGAATAGAATTACACACACAGAGAGAATAACAAGCTAACAGCCATTTTTTTAGCCCAGAATACTAAAAACAAAATAAAACCGTTACATGGTGATGCCATCTGTTGAAATAGAAAAACAGTTGGAACAGAAACTAGACAAAATAAAAATAAAACAACTGTTATGAATTAATAAATAATTAAAATTAAATAGTAAGTCTTTTATGGAGACTGAACAAGAAGAATGAATAAACAGCCTGAATAAAAAACAAGTTGAAAACTTTCTGTTGTTACCAATGCCACTTTGGCTAGTCAATCACGTGAGCCAGAGGTCACGAGAATTGAGATGAAGTGGTATTCCTTTCGTTTGACGAGCACCGCTAGGTTGAAACAACGTCTTAGCTCAAATGAAGACATCGTAATTTAAAAGCAGCGACCAAGCAGAAGACTCCGAGGTCTCCTGCCACCTCCTAGAGGTAGATACAGCTTGAGAACTTGGAGGACATTGCGATCACGAACATATTTTACTTTTTGCAGTCACTGTGATGAGGCAATTTAGATAATTAATGCTTGGGATCTAAATCTGACCTCATCACATCTTTGGTAAAGGAGAAGAGAGACAATAAAAATTATTTTAACGTCGTGTGCAGGATCCTCGGACTGGGTTCTGATCCCAGTCCCAGATTAGAATCACGTCTCCGTACATGACACTAAATAAGAATGTACCTTTGCGGAATTATTTATTAGTCCCTAAGGGACAGTGCAAAATTTGAAGGGATAAGGTTTTTCCCCGTTTGCGGTTTCAAGGCGGGGTAAAAGAGACCAACTGGAATTTTACAGCTCTCCTGATTGGATGAAGAGAGATCAGAATGGACAAAGATGAAAAATACATAAAATAAGAAAAGTCAAGAGGGAAAGGGTGTTCGAGAATGGAGTCGAATCGAGTAGAGAGGTCCCACTGTCAGAGGTCAGACGACTGTGACAGTGAGACTTCGGGAGTCCAAGGAAAATAGCCTTGAGTTCGACAGAGACTCCGGAAACGTTTGGAACATCTCGCGGCTAACAGCAGTGTTCCTGTGTCAAATATTACGGCCTCAGCTCAAATACTCTGAAGGAAGCCCCTGGCCAGACCGACGGAAGATTGAAAATTGCTACCATACCAACCCAATCCTGGATAGCTCCTAACCAGCAGTGTTCCTGGCATAGAAAATAGATCCATAAAAGTACTCATTATTATAAATATTTTGAAATTGGGATTGGGTCCTCTCTCTTATATATAGTTACCTAAGTGATAGAAAATTATTGTCAGATCTTAATTAGTGTGGCACTTAATTGAACGTGTTGATAAAGTAAATTTTATGAAAATTAAATCAGATTGTTTGTATATAGATGTATATATATCATTCTAATATATTTGCTTTTTTTATTTTAAGCTGATTTCAGTTACTCTTAATTTAGCTTTTTTAGTTTAATTTTTATTTCAAGTCTGTAATCTCTCAGCACTTGTGGTTGAAATTAGTACTTAAATATTTTACACAAGGTAACCCAAATAATATTTAGTCCTTGTGACTAACAAAAATAAATAAAACTAGAAATTTGATCATAGGTATATACCTAAATTTAAACGAGAGTTACACTACAGTCACCATTAATGAACACAGCGGATCTTAGGCCGACTCGAGCCCCGAACCCGCAACTCGTCATTTACGAGTTCGCTGCCTCTGCCGACTTATTTACCGCAGATCAATTGAAAACTGGATGTATTGGAGAAAAAAATTAATAAGTAAACGATGTTTCTGATATTAAAATTGAATTTCGCTTTTAAAATACTACACCTCGGCTTCTAAATCAAATAGAAAAATTTTAAGCAGAAATTGTATGTATTAACTGTCAAATTTTAGTAATCAATGAAATTTGAAAAACGAAATTTTGTTTAAAATTGACGTTTGACGTTTCATGGATTTTTTTTTACATAGTAGTCGTTTTTTCCTATGAAAATATGAAAATCTTACTATGCTGTTTATCTGGTTTTTCAAAAAATACACGTAGTTTAGAGGTGAAAATGACATTTATATTTATATCTATAAATTATGGTAAAATTGTTTTTTAAAAAAATTATTATAAAAAATATCATTATTATAATTTTTTAAAAAATTATTATAAAAATTATCATTATTATAACTTTATAAAAAATTATTATAAAATTATTATTATAATAAAATAGTTATAGAATTATTATTATAAAATTATTATAGAATTATTATTATAAAATTATTATTATGAAAAATGATATTGATCGTATTCAATATAATTTGCGTATATGATGATAGTAATAATAATTGTGCAATTCGTTTAAATGTTGTGCACATTCAGTTAACTGTAAAAACACCATACAATTATCTGTTCAACCTACGTAATTTTTTATGGTTGGTCCATAATTAAAGAAAAAAGCCTAACATTTAGTAAGGAAATCCCCTTTATAGGTTAGGAAATAAAGGAGTTTTATTGACTTTTTTGGCAGTTGAAAGATATCAGACCACTTAAACAAACACAGTGAAACTTCGTTATTTTGACTGGTTAAAGCTGAAACTATATATTATTCAGATAGCGTTTTTTCCTCTACGTTAGATACAATTATGCATAATTTTTTTATCTTGAAATAGAATAACATTTTCGATTGGGCTTTACTCTATTCAACTTCATTGATAGAGGATAATCGAGTACACACTGTAAATTTTTATATTAAACTTTTTACATAAACAATAGAAAGACGGCCGAACGAGGGCCGAATGGTTAGGGTGCTGACCTTGGGAACCGGAATTCGTGGGTTCGAACCCCACAGTGGTATGGATGCTCGTAGCCTTTAGGAATCGGCTTTAAGCAGTAGTTCCCGGTCTCATTAGCCCTCGTGTTGCAAAAAGTAGACCGTAGCTCTCCAAATCAAACCAATAGAAATATGGAAGCTGTGATTTTGACGATTTCTGATGTATGACTTAGCTATATACTCAGACTTCTACAATTTATGATTTTTTTTAAAATTTACATGAAATATGCATACCCATTTACATAATTACTTCCGGCTGTAAAACAAATGCAAGAAAGCGTTTTGCATATGTACGAGGGTCACCCTGAAATTTTTGAGGTACATCTAGGTTTTTAAACTTATACTCACAAAACTTTAGGTGAGTTCAAAGTAGTCTCCTCTAGCATCAATGCATTTTTGTAGACGAATTTTCCACAGATTAAATGCCTCAAGCCATTCATTTCTTGCAATAGATGAAAAAATGCATTTATAGCCACATCAATCTCTTCTGAACGAAAACAACGTCCACGTAAGTTCGTTTTTATAAAGAATTACCAAAAGTCACTCATAGCTAGATCAGGTGCATACGGCTGATGTTCTATCCCTTTAATTTGTTTTGTTTAAGAAACTCAACTGTTAATCTGGCTGTATGTGAAGATACATTGCGATGGTGAAGCATTAGTCCCCTAACTTTCATCTCTTGTAGAATTTGTTGAAGACATTTAGTAGTATACCAGTTTGATGTTACTGTCTTCTGTTTTTCCAACTTGATGGCTTTGATCAATCCCGTACTTCTGATGAAAACGGAATACATCACTTTCGTCAGTGCGCGTTGTCTTTTCACCATTGTCGGCATGGGGTCATCTTCAAAATCCCCTACTTTTCTTTTTTGACGTGTTGGAACGTCAAAAAACGGTATGTACGTTTCATCACTCGTTACAATTTTATAAATGATGCGGTGGCCACCATCATTTAGCAATTTAAGAGTTTTTTTACTGATTCTGACACTCTCCCCTTTTTGGTGCTCAGTTAGATTATGGGGAACCCAACGGCAAACTACTTTTTTCATATGTAATTCTTCATTAATAATTTTGTGTATGGCTGCGGATCCAATGTTAAGTTCCTTCTGTATAATTTGATAGGTACAGCGATTATCATCCATTAACATTTTTCGTATAGCAGACACATTATCCAGGATTACTGCCGACGGCGGCCTTCCTGTGTGTTCTTCATCCTGAAGAAAATTGCGACCTCTGCTAAATTCTTCAAACAATCTGAATACAGTAGCACGAGCTGGAGATTCATCACCAAATGCCAATTGCAACCATTGAAAGCATTCTTCTTGATTTAATCCTGCTTTAAAATCGTAGAAAATCATAGCGCGAAAATGTTCTCGCGTCAACTCTATTTTCTCTTCTGTTTAAAATTTATTCTACGCTAAACAAGTTCAAGTAAGTCAGTAAAAAATCCTATGTGTTAAAATACTTTGTATGTTAAGATTAAACCGTTATTTTTATTTTGTAAATCCTCGTGTGCGCGAATCTCAAAAATTTCAGAGTAACCCACGAATAAAGACTAAACATCATCCATTTGAACCATCAATATGGAAAATCAGCAAAAAGTCATATTGTAAAATCTTGATAAAACCAAAATAATAAATCATAATATTAGTTATGTAAAGTAGTACTTTTCCCTTCCTTCCTCTTTGCTATAATATATGCTTACGCTTGTAAACAGCGACTTGGAAACAGCTGTTTGTTCAAAATTGCTTCACATATTTACCAAAAAAATATACCTAAATAAGTAAATAGTTAATTTTTTAAGTCATACTTACTTCCAAATTTAGTACATTTAACTATTGTTTATAAAAATACATACTAAATATTTTATTTTCTTCTTTTAATGGCCAGCTGTCAAATACTGTCAAAATCGGAGTTAAGTCTTTATACTAAGAAAAAATTCCCGTCTTTCTAAAGTTGAAGTCAACTTGAAAGAACATTTAGTATAATATTGATAAAGTATTTTACAGACATGTTAAACGCTTAAATGACTTATTAAGACATTGTATGCCGGTACATTTCGCATCGGAATTGTTCCGGGAACGGGCGTTTTGCGCGTAAATTGAGTTATTCAGTTAAATCTCAATACATCGAAAATTTTTTACTTTTTTAACCAACTTTTCCTATTTTATATTGAAATATATAAATAGAAATATATGAATAACTACCATAACATTTTATTTGGTTTTGGAATGCTACGGTCTACTTTTTGCAACACGACGGCTAATAAGACCGGGACCTACAGCTTAAAGCCGATTCCGAACGGCTACGAACATCCATGCCTCAGTGGGATTCGAACCCACGCACTCCGGTACCAAAGGCCAGCACGCTAACCAATCGGCCATCGTTCGGCAACTACCATAAGACTTTTGTAAACAAAAAATATATTTTTAATGGATAAATTTATAATAGTATAGTAAATATGAAAAATCAAATAGAAATAGTAGTATATAGTTTTAATTTTTTCAAATTATGTTATATATAAACATTTTTACATTATAAAAAATGAAAAGAACAATCATAAAACTAATAATTTAAAAACTAGTTTTTATTTGGCATTCATGAATATCTATGAATATTCGGCTTCGTTTTCCTGTATATACAGTTATTTTTGTACCCACAAACAAACCATGTTGTTATACTAACCCGTACTAGTACGTGACCCGAGCTCAAGTATCAATAGTCAGAAAACGTACTAGTACGTGTCCCGCATAAAATGTGTTAAAAATAACTTATTGAGGTATTTTTAGAAACTTAACATGCATTGGATTTTGAACATTTTATTTTTTGTCGAGCTAAACATTTCATCATCGTCATCATCATCATCATCATAACTGACCAGACAAGAAAGGAAAGTTAGTGTGTCCTTCAAAGATTTTTTTTATCAGGAATCATTCCTGATCTTTAGTTCAGTTCTTTTTATCAATTAACAAAAAGTTAGATTCTACAAAATCAGCGCATCTCAATCGTAGTCTACTTCGTTTTTTAGTTCTCATAGTCTTCTATTTCAAAACTCCTTTATCTATTTTGCTATCACTCATTCGGACCAAATGCACATCCTCTTAATTTTATTTGCTCATTTATACTTGGTGTTCCATTAATGGTGGGAGTTATTTAAAGAATGAGAGTTAATGGTATTTATGGATATTTCTGTCATTATTATTATTATTATTTTCTTTTAATAATTTCTAGAAATGCTTATGGTAAGAACTATTTTTTTCTAATGTCTCAAATGTACCCTATAAATCCTATTATGAGTAAAATGGATGCGTATAGATTAATTTCAATGAAGTATCTTTCAATGTACCTAATAATTAATAGCTTTAAAAACACCAATAATTTATACAATTTAAAGTGATATTAACAATTTATAGCTTTTAAAATAATACTTAACATGCTTTTGATAACCTTTTACTTTCTGTTCAACTAAAAATTTCATCTTCATTGTCACAGCTGCCAGCCAGCAATTGTAGATCAATGTCTTCATTTGAAGATTTTTACATGAGGACTTTAATCCTCATCTTTAGTCCCCAGTTCTTTCTATTAATAGATAAAAAAAAAATCAGATTATACAGAATCAACGTATCTCAATTGTAGAGTTTGTCTTATTTTCTAATTTTCCTATCCTTCTATTTCAAAACTCGAATAAAATTTTGCCCTCACTCATTCAGATTTAACCGAATATCCAGTTCCTTCTATTAGTTTTACTTAGGCCTAACAATGTTTCACTTTTGGAACATTAGTTCTGTGGGAGTAATTTATAGCCTAGTGTTTAAAGGTATTAATGGATACTACCACTATTATTATTTTTCTCTTATTAGTAACTTAAGAGCTTAGTTTTTTTTCTGAAGTCCAAAAAGTACTCAATAAACCACAGATGGGGTAGGTGAGACCTTCATAAAAGTTAGCTCTTGTATCAATTAATATTTAATTATATAAATTACGACGATTTGAAAATTAATAGAATTAAATACCGAAAATAGTAAGTGTCTCGTCTTGTATTGCTGCTGGACATTGTGAAAATCTAATTGTTTTTGTTTAACAATAACAGTAAGATTGTAAAACAGTAACAATTATGTTAATTGTTATTGTAATAAAAATTAACATAATTGTTATTGTTTTACTAGTACACGACTTTGTTTTATTTCTATTAAATATACCATTTCTTAAAGATATTTGTTATTCGTTTAGACATCATGTCAAATTGCAAGAAAAAAAATTTAATGAATAAAACCAGACATTTGATGCAGAGTGGAATTTTTTTTCTTTACTTGAAAGACAAAAAGATGAGTTTGTTATCCAATACAGTTTTAAGTACTTTGAAAAAAGAGTTCAAATAAATTCGATTGGACTCATAAAGAACATGAACATTTCAATTTAGGAGTGGAATCTAGGAAAACTGCACTTTTAAAGCTGAAAAATTAAGTACCATCGATGTGAGTGTTTAAGTGTTTTAGCAAGAAAAATACCGCCAGAATTGAATTTGTTTACACAATACCACAAATACATCTTCTATAAGGACCGAGGTCTGAGACAGGATGATTCTCTTGCTTGTATATTGTTCAATATAGTTAAGAAACTATTCGAGATTCTAATACAAATACCAGATATACGATTTTCAATAGGACCATACAGTTATTAGCCATTGCTGACTACAATGATGTCATCAGCAGAAAAAAACGGTAATTAATTCTTTTGTCTCCTTTCAGGAGTCTGCAAGAAGAATAAATCTATCTATTAACCAGGAGAAAACTAAATTTTTGGCTGTAACAGAGAAATATGACTTATATTCTTTGAAAATGAATGATTTTACTTTTGAATGTGTACATTAGGTTAAATACCTTGGAACTGTTATCAGTAATACTAATGATATAAAAATTGAAGTAAACAAAAGGTCACTTATCGCTAACAGGTTCTTCTATGCGTTGAAAAACCAACTCAAGCACAAATTTATCAATGATAAAACAAAAACTAATCTATACAAAAAGTTTGTTAAACCAACTGGTAGCGAGTTATGTACATTAAATAAATCTGAAAAAGATAAGCTGCAGATATTTGAGAAAAATACTTCGAAAGGTCTTGGAGTGGTTAAGTAAATTGATGCCTATAAAAATTGTCCTCCAAATCTATTGTAGATTTCACAATATAATTATGAAATATACAATATATTTGGAGAACCAAATATTGTCAGGGTCATGGAAGTTAGCCGGATTAGATGGCTAGGATACCTTTTTAGATAAAATAACTCAAACCCAACTAAATTAGTGACTTTTTCAAAGGTTGAGGGTACACGAAAAAGAGAAAAGCCCCCCACTAAATGGGTTGAATCTGTAGAGAGAGACCTTAAGTACCTGGGAGTCCACCGATGGTAATCTATTGCTCCATATAGAGTCTGACAGAAAAGACTGATAAAAACTCAAATCCAACTAAATTAGTGACTTTTTCAAAGGTTGAGGGTACATGAATAAGAGAAAAACCCTTCACTAAGTGGGTTGATTATGTGGAGAGAGACCTTACGTACCAGAGAGTCTACCGATGGTAATATTTTTCTCCAAATAGAGTCAGATGGAAGAGACTGATAGAGACAGCCTTGGCCTGTGACAGGCTGTAGTGCTGAAGAATATGAAGCATATATACATGGTAAAAGAAGTAATATAGGTGTATCAATTTATGAGGACTTCTTTAGTACTATCAAATTTATATCTGACTGTGGCGAAAGTTCATATTTCTCCATAGACGGCGCGGTTACCTGTTAAGTCAGAAAATGTAACCCTAGTACTGACTTTCGGTGGGACTCAAACCCATCATGTTAGTAACTGTATATAGTCATGTAAATAAATAACTGTAAATAATGTAAATGAATGATATATTTTTAAAGAAACAGTAGTACTTTTATGGATATAAGAATTTTGTCTATCCTGCCTGCACCTGTAATTTTTTAAAACGTCTTTTATTTGCGATTTTTACGTCAGTGACCTCTAATAGTATAAAGGTCCCCCCCTTAAACTATTCGTAAAATGTATCCATAAGTAGTATTTTCAATAAAACTACTTTTGAAACAATAATTAATAACTTTTAATACAATTAATATTGTACTTTGAAGTTTAAATCACTTTTCCATAAATATATTGATAGCAGTGGCGTGCGGTTCATATGTGCAGGGTGTGCACTGCACACCTTGGAAAAATGAGGGACAATAATTTTCTGCACCTATGTCTACCTATCTTTATATGGTATATAATAAATATTATTTATAATATATTCAAATATGTTGATTTTCATGCTTGTATTCCCGTAATGCGTGCGGTACTAGGTGCTGCACCACGTAGCTCGCAAACGAACATAGGGAGATCTGATGTGCACGCACTGCGCACTAAATTGAAAATCACGCTTTATATGTATGGGGTACTTGAGAAGAACAGCATACTATGGCACTGAGGCAAGTGCAGCTATTGTTCCCGCACTTGGCATTCAGAATCATCCGAAGGTACGGTTTATTAAGCATTGTGTTAGAGCGGGAACTTACGTGCTGAAGCGCTTTTGGTTTTTTAACTGATTAACTGGCCATACGAATTTGCAGACGGTTAATGTTTAGATTTATATATTCTAAGATTTTGTTTTCATGGAAATATAAAAAAGTATTTCATAAATATAAAGGGAAATGTTTTAGTGTGGTAAAGTAATTTCGGTGATGTATTATATTTATTGAAATAATTAGCTGAAAAAGAATGTTGTTTTGTTTTAAAGAAACGAATTTTAACAGAACAGTCCAAATTTTACCATTCATTGTGTCTTACAGACAGTATATAAGTTATATCTGTAACACCATATTCCTGATTTTGCTTTTAAAAATTGTCAATCTGTTTTTCGTAGAATATATGATTTCCAAATGTTAAAAACAATTAATAAATGTAATTTAATCCACCGACCGAACAAGAAACAGTTTGCTCTATTGTGCCAGCGTGCAGTGAAATCGTCTGCACGTGGAATAGACGTTCGGTTTGTCGGCAACAATGACCTCCTGATGAGGCACCGCAGAGGCGGGTGCCATGTGGTGCTCCGTTTGCTGAACATATAAGTTTTTCGTAGAAGCCCGAAGCGTTGCTTTTTCGACGCCAATATGACACCATACAACAAAAGACATGATTTTTGTCTCAGTGCTAGTAGAATTCTCATAAGTTTAGCTGTGTTTATAGTTGTAACTCGATTACTCGTAGGTAAATATTTTATTTATTGTAATCTTTAAATTTATATTCATAATAAATAACCCGTTTCAGAATGGAGAACTCAGATGTCTCAATAATTAAAGATTTATTGGAAAATTCATGTTCTCTGCACACCCTGCATGAAAACCTACAGCACGCTACTGATTGAAAGTGACATATATTTTCAAGAATATTGTTAAAAAACCTAATAAATTACATTTGAAAGTATAGTGATACCTTAAGATGGATTAATGGGTAAAAAAGAATGAGATAGGTGAAAAAAAGGGTAAATGTTGTTAAGAAAATGTAACTGAATACTAATCTAATAATTAAAAACTTTACTGGAAAAATATTTCTCTCTACAAAGTGAACTAAATTACAATGCTATAAAAATACATTAGTGTGGTTATCTTACAGTTGTATTAATATTACATTAAGATACATTGTATCCTCATTTAATGAAATGTTATTACCTGTGATCCAAAAAAGGAGGTAGGAACATAAACTGTAAATTAAATTTCTTTTGTGATTCTGTGAACTTCTCCCATCTCAGCTGCTATTAGGCAGTCGAGAAGAAAGGTTATATTCAAGGTCAACCCTGAAACAAAGTAACTTAATAAACATGTATGCTGATTATGCATTTAAGCTACTAAAAATAGTACATACATTAGAAAAATAAAAGAAAGTCAATTTTCCTTTGATACTTGTTATACGTCAAAAAAATGTGTTACTAGGTTCTTTTTTTTTCAGGTATTTAAAAGGTTTCCTCGTGATGTAATCCATTCAGAATAAGCCTTTGTTCGTAATGACTTCATAAAACTTTGGGGTTTCTGTAATAAAAAAAGGAAGAAATAAATGTCTATAGTTTTTTTTTAATTTTGATTGTTAGTAAACACTTGTGCCGACCTGAACTTCATTTGATTATCCTAATTAAAGCAATAAATATAGTTTTATAAAAAATTTTTACATTGTATGTTTTGGGTCGAAATACATAAAAGAGCATTAAAAATTATACGTATTGTAAAAACTTAAAATTAATCATTAAAATATATAAAAAATTATAAATTAAAAATTAATTTTTTTTTCTTTGTCAACTCGTCGTTAATATGTTACCTTAAACATTTCCATGAATATATAACAAAATTAAAAGATGTTCTTGTACTGTAGTATTTCTGAAATAAACATTTATCTTTACGTTGTGCATTTTGATTATAGGCTTAAGAAGGGGGGGGGGGACCAAGCTCGCCAGCCTTACTGTATGAAAGGTGTACGAAGTAAAATATTTAATTTTAGATTACAATCAATTTATTATTTACTGACGCCTGTCTTTTCAATATTTCAGCTATATATATGTGCAAATATATGCATATGTATATCTATTTATACATACATACATACATATATATATATATACACACACACACACATATATATATACACACAAACACACTCATATATATATATATATATATATATATATATATATATATATATGTATGTTGTTGTATCTGATGCCACTTGCTCAAACCAAACACTGTTGAGCCGTACGCTAAGCCTATTGAGGCAAACATATGTGCCTTTCGTTTTAACCAGCACCGCTAGGGTGAAAGTACGACTTTGTTCAAGTGGGTCCTCGTAATTTTGAAGCAGGGACCAAGCAGAAAGATCTTTAGGCTTGTCCTGCAACCCCCAGAGGTATTGATTGAGAACTTAGAGGACGTTATTACCACGAACATATTTTACTAGCACCAAGCACCTTTAACGAACACTTCGGACCTTAGGCCGGTTAGGGCTCCGAACCAGCAACCATCCAGTTACGAGAGCGTTGCCGACAGAGCTATATCGCGGCTCTCTCCCCCTCCCCCCTCTTTCTCTGTACATACATATATATAAATACATATATATACATATATATGCACACTCAACGAGCTTTAGGAATTGAGCTAAGCGGTTCTTTTTAAAATGATTTAATTGAAGATACAATATTGAAGATTTACAAGTATTTACACAGGTTAAATAAACGTTAATAGCATAGGATAAATTGAAAGCTGGTCTCGCGCCTCGAGACTTCGCGGCGTATGTTTTTACGGCAGCAACTCTCTCGCTCGCTCCCTCATCTATATGTGCGATTTTCTTAAGTTCGTTAGGATGAGACTGCGCATGTGCGGAAATGGATCACTTGAGAGAGGGGTGTTGGGAGGTTCGGATGGTGTTCTCTGATGTGACATATATATATATATATATATATATATATATATATATATATATACATACACACACACACATATATATATATACACTCACACACATACATTATCATAAGAATTTAAACACAATGTATGATATTTCAGCTTGTTTTAAATAAACTATACATTTTATGTTTGTCATAATATTAGAAATTGTTACCCGATTCATAGTTAAGACCCCGTAAGCATGGTCAGTGTGAAATATAAATGTTAAACTGTATAGCCAACGTTTGGTTCATTCCTAAAGCATCTGTAACTATTTCTACTTCTATACTTTTGTATCTTTATAGGTTATTTTATATTAAAGAGTAATCATTAAAATTTTATTATTTGCGGAGAAAATGTGCCACTAAGAACGAGATCGACTGGTGGCACTAGAGTACCGCACAGCGGTTGCTTGACAATGTGTTAAAATAATGCAGTTTCTATTACAATTCTTTTTTATATCACCCATCAGAAATATTTTATCAATGAACAGTTTTATATATATACATATATATTTTAAATTGATAATCAATCTTAGATGTTATGAAATCTTAAAAAGTAAAACACTACAGTACTTAAAAATAATCTAAAATGGTCTTTCCGTATTCCATACGTAAAACAGAGTATAAAGTAAATCTTCACTTCCGGAGAGTGCATTCGCTCCACTGTAAGCTATCCAGCCAAGTCGCCAACAAATACGCCATTCGTGGGGAATACCTAAAACCGGTCCTTTGAGAAGATTACGATCTTAGTTTACAACCATCAAAAGTGTGGCCTTTAACATCTGCCGTCCGTAAGTTTCTTTATATTTTATTTTTCCGTGATGCAATAGATGCAATTTTCTAATTTCTCATACATTTTTTCTTTCATTTTCATTGGAGATGTGCAATGTCTCTGTTAGAAAACATGTCTTTCCATCACGATTAGCTTGTGATATTTGATATAAGTCGTAAGAAATTAAGGGGTAAAACCTTTAAAGATAGATGAAAATATATGACATCATAGTACGTTATCGTACTATCACTAAGAAGTTCAGTTTTTTTAGGACCATTAAAATGAAAACAAAATAAACTGTCTCATATACAATTTTATATCCACCCGCATACTGAATTACAGTTATTCTATATCGATTTTTAAACAAGCAAAAATTAAAATTTAGTTCTAGTTATTTCCCAGGATTTCTTCCTTTGAAATAGGATAATTTATTACTATTACAAATCGTGTAAATTGATAGTTAAACAATAGTTAGAAAGTGGTACATATAATTAGATAATTGATTAAGTATTGCGAAATACATACAAGTAAATATGTCAAACACACTTTTATGTTAAAACATTCTTGAGCACTTTTTATGAAACAGATTGCATTGATTGCAGGTGAAACTTGAAATAGATTACAATCAAACAGACTTCCTCGTTATTCAATAAAAATTAATGTCACAAAATTAAACAAACTTTTCCTTTATATCCAACATGAGCTAAAACTCATCCAAAATATTCTTTTGTATGGTTATAATTTACTTTAGGGGTAATTTCTATAATAACCCATCTAAATGCATTAGGGTTTTCATGAGCCATAACATATAGAAAATACATTTACCATTCGAATTCTATGATTTTACAACATGTCTTCATAATTGAGGACTAGCTTCAATCTTACATGGTTATTTCTGACACTGAAATACCTTTACTTAGGGAACAAGGTACTTTAAACCTCAAAGCCTAAATTTAATAATAGATAAAAAAAAATTTTCAAGTTAATTCCTACTTAGGTCAACAAAGAAAATTTTTATTTTAGCTCCTTTTTATTAAATAATTACAATTAATATAAATATGTATATACATATGACAGAATCACAATATTATGTGGCAAAATAGAAAGCGAACTTCTATATATTTTCCTTTCTATATATGCTGTTGGATTACTGTTTTTGTTTGTTACCATTTATTAACTTTCTATTTTTTTCGTTTTTAATTTATGAAGCTGATAGTGTTCTATAATTTTTCATTCTATCCATATCTTGTAATGCTTCATTATTGCAAGGAAACTTTCCAGTGAGTTTCGAGCAGTCCAGTTCTTCAATTAATAGTCCATCTAATGATTTCACACCACTCAAGGTGACATATGCTTGACCTGCTGCGCA
>CM063510.1:73036743-73054243 GCA_032207245.1 Pardosa pseudoannulata
TATATATATATATATATATATATATATGCTACTCACTGTGTCTGTGTAAATCAGCAATAATTGAGTTTGACGGTCACATTTAAATTATTAGATGATTTAGCCCCTATTGTTTTTACTTGCTCGGGAGTAATCCTAACTTGCTCGGGGATATTGCTGCAAGGATAATCCTAAGCAGCAACCGGTAATGATTTTGCCTTCGGGGCATTACGCAAAAAGAAACAAGCGGCAGTCCTCTTAAATTTTTATTTCAAATCTACGAAAACGAGATGTTTCTCAGTCAAAGTCAGAGAAGGAAACGATACATCAAAATATAAAGTCGGCCCCAAAGCGAGTGAAAAGCTGAAATTATTCAAAAGGAACCGGCAACTTAGTCCGCGAGTTTAACAGCAAATAGGAACTTAGATCAGGGGAAAAACTGAACCATTCGTTAGGGGCAGATGGAAAATGCGGTGAGTGGGTAGAAAATTAGCATTTATTTCAGAGTTAGCTTTGTGAAATGGGTTGGAATAATTCAAACGCGCCCACTCCTATTGATAAGGTTTTTTGTTGATATAAAAATAGATTTGAATGAATAAGAATGGGAAAGTGGAGTATTTAAATAATTAATTTAAATAAGTACAATAACTTTGATGTATTACATATGTAACATACCATAAATTCAGTCCCACAATTTAGGAAGAAATACCAGCCCTTTCTTGGTTTGCCAAAGCTTGGCTGAACAATTAATTTAAATTGAAGTCTGTATTAAATTCGAACAGAAAAGTCAAAACATAGTTAGTCTTAGCTAAAAGTCTGTAAATAAAGATATGTTATTCCATTGAAAACAAATCTCGTTTGGCATCGACGTATGTCTTTACACCATCAGACAAACTGCTGGTAGTTTTTTTAGGTAAGTGTGGAACTCTCGCTGTTTACCATGAGAAATCATCTTAGAATTCCTTGGTACTAAAAGAAGCCAGATTGATGGAACATAATGGGCCTAGCCCATGGGCCACAAAGCATTCCAAATGCAGGATTAATCAGTGAATCGTACTCTACTTTCAATCACTAGCTAGGGGGAAACTGAAGTGTAAAATAATTTCATCTTTCTATCAGGGTAATTGCAGAGTTTAATCTCCTATCCCACGATCCTTTGTTAGCCCTCGTGTTGCAAAGAAGTAGATCGTAGTGGTCCAAAACCAAAACCCCAACCATGATCCTTCGCTTTTGCTGGTGCTAAATTTAAAATGGCCGACTGCGCTACTGCAAAAAGTAAAGTGATAAATGCAACTGAAAAATTTTCACAAATGCATTTACAGTAGAACCTCGATTACCCGAAGTAACTGGGACCGAACTTACTTCGTATAATCAAAATTTTCGGATAATCGAGAATTCATCAATAATCATCTAGTTTAATATGTAGTATTGTCATTGGTGCAATAACATTCGATTGTTCTGACACTTTGCAGTATGACCTTCCAAATTTCGAAATGGGGAGTGTTTATGTTTAGAACAGGATGTTTGAATGTGGGGAAGAGTACACTCATACCGAGAATTGTGCTTGCGAGAAGGAATTCTTAAAAAAGGAATTCCAAAATATTTATCTGCACTCGTAGTTTGGAAAGGACGGCTTGCATACAAAAGGAATGTGGGAAAAAAGAAAACTTTAAAAATGCATGTTTGTAAAGAGAACATTTTGAATGATTGTAGAAAGTTAAAAAAAAAAGTGAAGAAGAAACTGACTTCGGTTAACGGAGCGTTTCGGTTAATCCGGGTTCGGATAATTGAGGTTCTACTGTATAACTGATAACAACAGGCTAACAGATCAAATTAATTCTTTCATTATCCCCTTACTTTTCTACTTCTAAAATTTGCCTCATAATTTAATGAATTTTTCATGTGATTCATTAAAAATAGCATAAAGAAACGCATATTTGCCTTTTGTATATATAGTGAAAGAAAAGCACATTATACGGAATGATGGGATTTCGTTCCCGTATGATCACGTGATTTCTGACGACAATCTGGGCAAAAAGAAGATTTGAGATCATTGCTGATGTAAATGTGTTTTTCTGTCCAAGTTAAATCCCGTTTATAAGGTAACTTTACTGGCACATGCAAAAGGGACTAAAATGGTAAAACACGAGTAACTAAGTTCTCACGAGAACCGTATTTTAAATATGGAAATAATTGCAATTTGATGACACTATTTCTCAGAAGCTAAAAAAATTGCATTCTCCGGATTGAGTTCTTATTTTCATTGTAATGAATTATTTTACACCAAAATTTGCTAAATTTCCTATTAATTCAACTGCTTATTTTCTACTCAGTTCTTTCGTGTATCTTACTCATGTTTTTCTTTGTTTTTCGTTATCAGGAAGAGATTAGTTGCCTTTGTGATTATTTTGACGTTTTAACAGGAGAATTTCAGCTTTGTGGTTTGGAAAATACACGATTCTTTAAAATATAACCTTTATTCTTACCTTGAAATTAAATAGAAGCAGCAATAGAAATAGCATTCATGGAAATAAAATTCGTAGAAATAGAATTATTTCTATGAAATATTATCCCAGTAATAAATACTAAAAGCTAAGGGGATATTAAAACTAGTTATTTCTCAATTTAAACTTCAACAAAAGATCATGATAAGTTACTTTATGTAACCAAGAAACCAAGAAATCGTGGAGATTTTCTTTTATGCTATTACAATATTTGCTTGATTTCTCATTACAAGAAAACTTCATTGTACATGAATACACGTAGACACGCACAAACACACATATATACATACATACATACATACACATATATATGCATACATACACATATATACATACATGCACATATATACATACATATACATATATACATACATACATATACATATATACATACATACATTATGTATATATGTGTGCAAACACACATATATACATACATACACATATATACATACACACATATACATACATACGCACACATATATACATACAAACACATATATACATACATACATATACATATATGCATACATACACACATATATACATACATACATATACATATATGCATACATACACACATATATAAATACATACACATATATACATACATACACATATATACATACATACATATATACATACATACACATATATACATATATGCATACACATATATACATACATACATATGCATATATGCATATATACATACACATATATAAATACATACATATACATATATACATACATACATACATACATACACATATATACATACATACATACACACATACGTATATGCGCTTATGTATAGTATATACAAACATGTGTGTATAAATACAAACACTTCTACAAGTATATAAACATGTGAGCTCACACATGTGCTGATAGTAGACGAAATAAAGGCAATACTTGAAATATGAATAATTAGTTAACCGATCGGTTAGAGCGCAGTTTTCAGGATTAGAGTTCGGGGGGCCGAACGATGACCGTTTGGTTAGGGTGCTGGCCTTCGGTACCGGAGTTCATGGGTTCGAATCCCACTGTGGCATGGATGTTCGTAGCCGTTCGGAATCGGCTTTAAACTGTAGGTCCCGGTCTCATTAGCCCTCGTGTTGCAAAAAAGTAGACCGTAGCACTCCAAACCAAACCAAACCAACCTAGAGTTCGGGGGTTTAAATATCACTGCTGCCATGGATGACCGTATTTATTATGAATCGACTTAAAGCGCTATAACCCGGTTTCATTAGCCTTTGTATGGCAAAACAATAGACTGTAACTGTATAAACCTATCAAGAATGATTATTTTTATTAATATAATGCTAAGCCACCTTAAGCATTGTAATCAGGAAAAAATTGGAGGTGAAATAGAAGCGTATATATCTCTCACATACGATGACAATATTTATACCACCCCTCTTGTAAAATACCTACCAATAAGTGATGAAGGAGGAGAAAAAATCCTACTATATTTCTCACAAAATTATATAAATATTACACCAAGGCAGTTTAAAGTTCATTATTGTAAAAATCAACTGTGAATGTAATTTGTGTACTAGCGGAAAAATTCGCTTACTTTTTAGCCAACAAAAAAATTAAAGGTGTACCTGGACACAAAAAGTTTAAGTTCACTTTTTTAACTTACTTATGATTTTTCTTTACAAATCTTTATTGTATTTAAATTTGTTTACTAGAAAAATATTATCTTAAAAATACATTTTTATACAAAACATATTAAATATTAATTTACAACTTTTATGTTACTTACTTATCAATTTGACATATATATACTAATATTAAATAATTTAAAACATATATAATAATACAATATACATAATCAAAAAATACATAATTTACTTAGAATAATCATAATAATATACTTAATACATCAACATTATACATATTTATACCAAATCATAGACATTTATTTTACATTTATAAATAGTATTCAATTTAAATACATTTTTCTTCAGAAAATAATACTTTTTACTATTATATTTAAAATATTATTTAAATTTAAAATTATTTTACCTTATTTAGATTAGACATTATAAACATTTATATTAATAATATTAATTGTTATATATAAATAGTCATTACAAAATAAGTAATTTTACTAAAATTTTGTTTAGAAAAACCTTTCATATGAACGTCCATAACAAATTTTTAAAAATTTTTTAACTTTATTTAAATATGATTTTTCGTAAAAATGTATACAAAAAATTTTTTAGAAAGTATATTTCAAAATACAAAATCTTAGATTTATTTAGAAATCTATTTAAATGTTAAGTTTAGCTACTTACGTTATTGAATGACCTTATTCTATAAGACCAAATTAAGACATTATTAACTATTTATAGCTAACTCTAAATAAATAACTGAATAATTGTTAATCTATAAATAATTGTTTCCTACAGTTAGTCCCAAAATAAAGGAAAAATTTTACAATAAAATTAAAATGTAAAAAAGTTTAGAAAAATGACTTTTATATTGAATACCGGTAGCATAGGTTGAACAAATTTTTCAAAATTTGGCTGGTGAGAACTTAATATTTAAATATGATTCTAAGTAAAAATGTATTATTTTCTGAAGATAATTTTGTATTTTTACGAATTTAAGGTACTATTTGACTAAGATAAGTAGGCTCAATAAACTTCCTTATGATTTGGCGTTCTTTACGAAAGCTTTATGGGTATTTAAATGTTGAAAAAATGTTTAAAAGCTACTTACGTTATTGAATGACCTTATTCTATAAGACCAAATTAAGACATCATTAACTATTTATAGCTAACTCTAAATAAATAACTGAATAATATAAATCTATAAATAATTGTTTCCTACAGTTAGTCCCAAAATAAAGGAAAAATTTTACAATAAAATTAAAATGTAAAAAAATTTAGAAAAATGACTTTTATATTGAATACCAGTAGCATAGGTTGAACAAAATTTTCAAAATTTGGCTGGTGAGAACTTAATATTTAAATATGATTCTAAGTAAAAATGTATTATTTTCTGAAGATAATTTTGTATTTTTACGAATTTAAGGTACTATTTGACTAAGATAAGTAGGCTCAATAAACTTCCTTATGATTTGGCGTTCTTTACGAAAGCTTTATGGGTATTTAAATCTTGAACAAATGTTTAAAAGCTACTTACGTTATTGAATGACCTTATTCTATAAGACCAAATTAAGACATTATTAACTATTTATAGCTAACTCTAAATAAATAACTGAATAATTGTTAATCTATAAATAATTGTTTCCTACAGTTAGTCCCAAAATAAAGGAAAAATTTTACAATAAAATTAAAATGTAAAAAAATTTAGAAAAATGACTTTTATATTGAATACCGGTAGCATAGGTTGAACAAATTTTTCAAAATTTGGCTGGTGAGAACTTAATATTTAAATATGATTCTAAGTAAAAATGTATTATTTTCTGAAGATAATTTTGTATTTTTACGAATTTAAGGTACTATTTGACTAAGATAAGTAGGCTCAATAAACTTCCTTATGATTTGGCGTTCTTTACGAAAGCTTTATGGGTATTTAAATGTTGAAAAAATGTTTAAAAGCTACTTACGTTATTGAATGACCTTATTCTATAAGACCAAATTAAGACATTATTAACTATTTATAGCTAACTCTAAATAAATAACTGAATAATTGTTAATCTATAAATAATTGTTTCCTACAGTTTGTCCCAAAATAAAGGAAAAATTTTACAATAAAATTAAAATGTAAAAAAGTTTAGAAAAATGACTTTTATATTGAATACCGGTAGCATAGGTTGAACAAATTTTTCAAAATTTGGCTGGTGAGAACTTAATATTTAAATATGATTCTAAGTAAAAATGTATTATTTTCTGAAGATAATTTTGTATTTTTACGAATTTAAGGTACTATTTGACTAAGATAAGTAGGCTCAATAAATTGTTTTTAATTTTAAATACGTGTTTTATTTATTATGTTTTAAAATTTATCTAACCGCATCAATTACATTAAACAGACAAGTATATTTTAGGGCACCTAGAAGAAAACATTTTGACATATTAAAGGTGACGGGAACTAAAAAATTTAGGAACCATTGGTCTACTTTGTTTTTTGTTTTTTTCTGATCCCACTTGATCAAACTAAGCATGATTGAACCATACACTACTTGTATTAAGGTATAGGGGGGCGCCTTTCGTTTTTAACGAGCACAGTTTGGGTGAAAGTGCTACTTTTCTCTCAAGTGAGTCCTCATAATTTAGAAGCAGGAACCAAGCAGAAGACCCATAGGCTTGACCTGCCACCCCGAGATGTATTGATGGAGCACTTGGAGGACATTGTGATCATGAACATGTCCTTTCCCCCAGGCACTTTTAACGAGAACACGGAGGATCTTAAGCAGGCTCCGAACCCACAATCCTCTAGTTACAAGAGCGTTGCCTTTGCCGTCTGAACCACCGCGAGTCACTGGACTATACTAATGGATGAATATGATCCTGGAGGACATTAAAACAAGTGAGGGCTTTCAACCACCTCTTTAGAATGAACGTTGTAAAATAAATTTCCTTTCACCATCGAAAATCACCGACGGACCGACACCGCGTGAGGAAAGCCCCTGCCTGCTCCCCTGTGCATTTAATGGAGGTAATTTATAAAATAATATTTACAGTCACTTAACTTAGGCCTCTGTTAATAATTAAATCTTGTGATTGAATAATAGTTCTTTATAAAGAGAATTGTAATAATTATAGTGTAAATATAAGACATAAATAATTGATGATTATGAGGTATGATAGCCAAGGATAAATTTGTAAATGAATGTACAGAATAAATGTCTGAATCTCAGTATAAAGCATTATATTTTTACAGGGTTTCCCCCTTGTAACCGAACACTGGTGTATAGATTGTAAGTACATTACACCTTGGCAAAGTCCGCTACACCGGACATGAATATTTATAACTACTATATAACATAATTGTCAGTGGTCGCCACAGCGGACATTAGTTATCTCAAAAATTGAAAATGATATATTTTTTTTTGTTTATTTTACAGAGATCCTAAAATTTGTACAGACATTTATTAACAGAAATTAAATTAAAATAAAAAAATATTTGAAAAAACATCTTGTAAAATTAAGGGTTAAAGAAATTGTATAGCTGTTTATTTGTTTTTGTTATTCCTCTGCCTCTAAATGAGTTGACAGAAAACCCTTATGATCTCTCCCTCTCATGTTTGCAGAAACATTCAATTATATGAGAAAAATAAGGTCGTAATGACGAAATTATTTGCCTGAGTTGAATGAACTGATTGATATCTTGTGCTGACTGATTGAAGATCCAAAATATTATACAAACAAACCCATTCATTTTTCGACTGTATATTTCTTAATGATCTTAGAAGAAATGTTCGTATGGCAATTGATTTAGTTATTTGTTGAAAATGATAATTATTTTACATTTTTTGACTTCTAAGAGTCGCATGATCCCTTAACAAAGATATTATAAAGAAATGTAAAACTGGCAGTTTTAAAGCTATGAGAAGTCGAAAATGATAATTGTTTTACATTTTTTCATCTTTTAAGAGTCGTATGATCCCTTAAAAAAGATTTTATAAAGCGATGTAAAACTGGTAGTTTTCAAGCTATGAGAAGTCAAAAATGATAATTATTTTACTTTTTTTCGACTTTTAAGAGTCGTATGATCCCTTAACAAATATATTATAAAGAGATGTAAAACTGGTAGTTTTCAAGCTATGAGAAGTCGAAAATGATAATTATTTTACATTTTTTCGACTTTTAAGAGTCGTATGATCCTGTAACAAAGATATTATAAAGTGATGTAAAACTGATAGTTTTCAACGTTTGTGAAGTCAAAAATGATAATTATTTTACATTTTTTCGACTTTTAAGAGTCGTATGATCCCTTAACAAATATATTATAAAGAGATGTAAAACTGGTAGTTTTCAAGCTATGAGAAGTCGAAAATGATAATTATTTTACATTTTTTCGACTTTTAAGAGTTACACGATCCCTTATAGATATTATAAAGCGAAGTAAAACTGGTAGGTTTCAACTATGAGAAGTCGAAAATGATAATTATTTTACTTTTTTTCGATTTTTAAGAGTCGTCTGGTCCCTTAACAAAGATATGATAAGGCGATGTAAAACTGGTAATTTTCAAGCTATGAGAAGTCGAAAATGATAATTATTTTACATTTTTCGACTTTTAAGAGTCGTATGATCCTGTAACAAAGATATTATAAAGTGATGTAAAACTGATAGTTTTCAAGCTATGAGAAGTCGAAAATGATAATTATTTTACATTTTTCGACTTTTAAGAGTCACATGATCCCTTAAAGATATTATAAAGCGAAGTAAAACTGGTAGGTTTCAACTATGAGAAGTCGAAAATGATAATTATTTTACATTTTTTCGTTTTTTAAGAGTCACACGATCCCTTATAGATATTATAAAGCGAAGTAAAACTGGTAGGTTTCAACTATGAGAAGTCGAAAATGATAATTATTTTACATTTTTTCGACTTTTAAGAGTCACACGATCCCTTATAGATATTATAAAGCGAAGTAAAACTAGTAGGTTTCAACTATGAGAAGTCGAAAATGATAATTATTTTACATTTTTTCGACTTTTAAAAGTCGAATGATCCCTTAACAAAGGTACTATAAAGCTATGTAAAACTGGTAGTTTTCAAGCTATGAGAAGTCAAAAATGATAATTATTTTAATTATTTTACATTTTTTTGATTTTTAAGAGTCGTATGATCCCTTAACAAAGATATTATAAAGCGATGTAAAACTGGTAGTTTTCAAGCTATGAGAAGTCAAAAATGATAATTATTTTACTTTTTTTCGACTTTTGAGAGTCGTATGATCCCTTAACAAATATATGATAAGACGAAAAAAAGAAAACTCTTCTATTTACAGTTGCTAATAAGTGATAAGTCTTCCTACGGAAATTGATTTCTATGTGTTAAAAATAAATCGCAGAACCATATGCAGCTCACGGTTTGTCAGTTGGTTACAACCGCTTTAAACTATTTACTTTAGCATATTTGTAATACAACCGAATGTTCCCTCCATAACAAATAGAGCATTACACGAATAAACAGCAGGTGTGAATTGAAACCGAGAAAGGTACAATAAGAGCGTATGTGAAAGTGTGTTGTTTATATACTGCCACAGTTGTTATACAAATCACATACAAAGTTTTCTCCACAATAGCTGCAATTAGAATGTTAAAGTGATAAGGTTTAAAGCTCTTTATCAAACCTCTTAGTGAATACAACAATTTCGACAACTCAACCAAATCTTTCATTTATTCAACAGATCCAGTTGAATAAGTACGAAAGTGTTCTACAGAGAAATGGTACCTTTAGAATACGTTAGTAATACTAAAATAAATCAGAAATAGGGTAGCAAATGTAGTAAGTTTTTTTTTATATTACCATAACTATAATAATAAATATCCTTTTTTCATTTTCATATACAATTCTACTTTTTCCCCTTCTCGTTTAAGAAGTAATTTCCTTGATTAATGGTATAGTTTTTGCAATACTATTAAAATGGAATAACCATAATAACATAACTGCAATTGCTCATTGTATGTTTTCGAGCAATTTTCAATGCTCATGGTTCCTTTTACACTCCCAAAATTGCTGATCCATCTTAAGATTCATGGAAACAAAATAACGTAACTCGCTCTCGACATTCATGATAAATGTGTATATACTTCGAGCATTCTCTGCAGAGCCATTGCATTTTATAAATTGTTGTTAGACCGATGTGTTTTTTATTTGCAATAAATTTAAAGTTTCGGAAATTTTTGGACTTAGTTTTTATGATGTCACGACTGAAATTTGTCTAAGAGTTTTTTTTCCAGCAAATCTCGGCAAATGAAATAATAGGAGCCAATCAAAGTTTTATTTTAATATTACCCGTAATTGTTAGTTTATCCTTACTGATGTCATGAACTGTAACATATATGTATATATATATATATATATATATATATATATATATATATATACATATATATATATATATATACATATATATATACATATATATATATATACATATATATATATATATATATATATATATATATATATATACATATATATATATTTACATATATATATACATATACATATATATACATACATATATATGCATACATACATATATATACATACATATATATATACATACATATATATACATATATATACATACATATATATACATACATACATGGGCGTAATTTGGGGGGGGGGCAATTGCCCCCCCAGAATTTTTAGTGGAGGGGCAAACTTATATTTTTGCCCCTCCAGATTTTTAGGATTTTTTCATATATGAAATTTTTGATTCGACATTTTAATGAATGTTGAAGTTATTCTGTTTTTATTTGTGTACTTAAGACTTATTCTAATTACAGTTATCTTTCATTCCTGGGACATTTTTAAAGCGTATAGGTATTCGAACTTGCTGTTTTGCCCCTCCAGATTTTGAGGTTTTTATTACTATATGAAATTTTTGATTCGATATTTTAATGAATGTTGAAGTTATTCTGTTTTTATTTGTGAACTTAAGACTTACTATAATTACAGTTATCTTTCATTCCTGGGTCAATTTTAAAGCGTATAGGTATTCAAACTTGCTGTTTTGCCCCTCCAGATTTTGAGGATTTTTTCATATATGAAATTTTCGATTCGACATTTAATGAATGTTGAAGTAATTCTGTTTTTATTTGTGTACTTATGACTTATTCTAATTACAGCTATTTTTCTTTCCTGTGACATTTTTAAAGCGTATCGGTATTCGAACTTGCTGTTTTGCCCCTCCAGATTTTGAGGATTTTATTCATATATGAAATTTTTGATTCGACATTTTAATGAATGTTGAAGTTATTCTGTTTTTATTTGTGTACTTAAGACTTACTCTAATTACAGTTATCTTTCATTCCTGGGACATTTTTAAAGCGTATAGGTATTCGAACTTGCTGTTTTGCCCCTGCAGATTTTGAGGTTTTTATTCATATATGAAATTTTTGATTCGATATTTTAATGAATGTTGAAGTTATTCTGTTTTTATTTGTGAACTTAAGACTTACTCTAATTACAGTTATCTTTCATTCCTGGGTCAATTTTAAAGGGTATAGGTATTCGAACTTGCTGTTTTGCCCCTCCAGATTTTGAGGATTTTATTCATATATGAAATTTTCGATTCGACATTTAATGAATGTTGAAGTTATTCTGTTTTTATTTGTGTACCTAAGACTTATTCTAATTACAGCTATTTTTCTTTCCTGGGACATTTTTTAAGCGTATCAGTATTTGAACTTGCTGTTTTGCCCCTCCAGATTTTGAGGATTTTATTCATATATGAAATTTTTGATTCGACATTTTAATGAATGTTGAAGTTATTCTGTTTTTATTTGTGTACTTAAGACTTATTCTAATTACAGCTATTTTTCTTTCCTGTGACATTTTTAAAGCGTATAGGTATTCGAACTTGCTGTTTTGCCCCTCCAGATTTTGAGGTTTTTATTCATATATGAAAGTTTTGATTCGACATTTTAATGAATGTTGAAGTTATTCTGTTTTTATTTGTGTACCTAAGACTTACTCTAATTACAGCTATTTTTCTTTCCTGGGACATTTTTAAAGCGTATAGTTATTCGAACATGTAGTTTTGTCCCTCCGAATGTTTTGGGTTTTTTTAATTCATTAAAACAAGTATAAGTACTTGAATAATTGTAGACTTCTCGACTTTTTCAAGACCCTTTTTTTCAGGAATAAAATGCCACTGAAAAAGGAATCAACAATATACCAACAGATTTGCTTTTTCAAAGCCGTAGTCAAGGGAACTACCCCAGCACTCCGTCGAAATTCTAAAAGACCGTTTCGTAGAAAGAAAATGGACTATTTGTGCTCTCTGCTTCGCTATAGACAACAGTTTTCTTAGAAGAAGACCGCTTCGGGCACAACTATCTTTCGGGTCTGCAAGCTTTCACCACCCCATGTGGTCAAAATTTGGAGGGTGCTAATTTCCGTAATCTTTGGTATTCATTTTGACATTGATTGATGGGCAATTGAAGGGTCTATGTAGGTTCCAGAATGTGTGTGTGTTGGGTACTGTTGAGAACAACTTGCTAACTTTGCATCCGTAGAAAATCAGTATTACGTACAGAAATGTAATTCAGATAACTTCAATAAAGAGTCATTTGTTCACACACACACTTTAATCACGAATAACATGTAAAACTTAATTCAAGCCAGTATTAATTAGGGCTGGATCCCTTCGCACATTCGTTCAACAGAACATCAGAATTTTTTACATCAGAACAGCGAAAAGGGTTACATTCAAAATACAACTTCGTGGTTGCCAAATGGCAAAAGCAAAACTTCAAATTGAGTTTGCGAAACTACGGGATTCAACACACTGCCCCCGGATGAACAATATTATTGTTCAGCAATCAAATTAAATGAATAGTACAATTAGATCAACTAAAAGACAAATTAACAGACTTACAATAGGAGTTACACAAGAATTTTCAAACAGGGGAAATCACTGAAATCTAATAAGTATATAAAATGGATTAGATAAGTAAACAATGAACAAAATATGCAAAAGAAAAAAAAATATTATTTCAATTAGGTATTTAGTCATCAAAATCAAGTTCAAGTTTATATAGCAATTGAATAGGTCTTTTAATACATCCTGATGATGTTTGAAGTTCACACGACCTAACTTTAGAGTCTCTTCCAAAGAAAAGTTCTTTAACCAGTCCACATTTCCAGAGATGTTTTTTAACGTTGTCTTCATGAATCAGGACAACATCACCAACTTTGAAATTGGATGGAGGGCTAGTTGGTTTGGTAAAGTTGGCAGAGCGAAGTTCGAGCAAATATTCTTTTCGCCAACGTTTCCAAAAATGATTAATTATTTGTTCTCTATATCTCAACTTTTTTGTCAATTTTAATTTGTTGGACTTGGGAGAGGAGTAAGACATCTCGGGCAAAGAATTTACCCTTTTTCCAATTAAGAAGTGCGAAGGTGTAAGTGGCATTGGTTCTTCGCCTTCTTCATAAACGTAAGTCAATGGTCGTCCATTGATAACCGCTTCGATTTCAGTCAGAGTGGTTTGGATCTCTTCGAATGTGAGGCAAGATCTTCCAAGAACTTTTTTCAAGGGAGTTTTCACGGAACGCACCATGCGCTCCCAAAATCCGCCCCACCAACTGGCTCTTGGTACAATAAATTTCCAAATTATATTATTTTGGGTGAAATACTGAAGAATTTCTGTTTTAGAGATTCGATTCCAAATGTCTTTCAACAAATTGTCAGCTTTAACAAACGTTTTAGCATTATCACTGTAAATTGTTTTACACAAACCTCTTCGCGAAATAAATCTTTTAAACGCCAACAAAAAATTGCTTGTGCTTAAGTCACTAGCTAACTCTAGATGAACTGCTCTGGTGACTGCGCAAGTGAACAGAACAATATAAGCCTTTTCTAAAGCTGTTTTCGTCTTAACATAAATTGGACCTGCAAAGTCGACGGCACAGGTTTCAAACGGAGGAGATTCAACTATTCTGTCTTTCGGCAAGGGCGCAATGTCTTGTCTTCCTGGTGAAGTGTTAAATTTCTTACAAATTATGCAATTTTTCAATACGGACTTAACAGTCTTTCTTCCTTTAATTATAAAGTATCTTTCTCGGAGATGGGCCAAGGTGGTAGCAACACCAAAGTGGAATAACTTTTCGTGGGCTTGCTGTATTATCAAGGTGGTGAAAGTACATTTACTCGGAAGAATCCACGGATGCTTCTCGGTTTGAGTAAATTCAGAAAATTGAAGTCTTCCAGATAAAATTAATAGTCCGTTTTCATCTAATTTAGAACTCAGGTTGTATAACGGCGAGTCTTTAGAAATTTCCTTTCCGGAATTTAGTAAGTCAATCTCATGTCTAAAAACTGACTGCTGTGTTTGTTTTAGCCAATATAATTCCGCCTTCGCAATTTCAGGTGCTGTCAAGGGTCCTGATATCTTAGTGTTTCTTTTATTAGAATTATATAAGAATCTCATAATCCATGCAGTAACACTGTATGCAGTTTTAAGCTTGCTAAACTTTTCTAATTTTAGTAACGGTTCCGATGGTTCACTTACAGCGCAGGATAATTGAGTAGAACTCATTATCGATTTTCTTTCATCTAAAGCATCTTTATTAAACGGGATCTCTTTACGCAAAGGCCACATGCACTCCGGCATTGATAACCATTCTGGACCATGAAACCACAAGTTGTTTTGTGATAGCTTCAATAGATTTTCACCACGTGTTAATAGATCACTAGGGTTATTTTTACCCGAACAATAGTTCCAATTTTCCGGTTCTGTCAAAGACTGAATTTCAGTTACTCTATTAGCCACAAAGGGCTTCCAATTTAAAGCTGATCCCTTTATCCAATGAAGCGTTACTGTGGAATCCGACCAAAATCTGAAATCTACCCTTTTAAAAGGAAGCGCATTTTTTAAATATTTAGCCATTCGAGAAGCTATTACCGCCCCCATTAATTCAAGACGAGGAATTGTTAAGCGCTTAATAGGGGATACTCTACATTTCGCCCAAACAAAGTTAGGCTTAATTTTATCATCACTGGTGTCACATCTGAGATAAGCAACAGCCCCGTAGGCCTTCGGGCTAGCATCAGAAAAAATATGAATTTGTATCGTGTCAGAAAATGTTATGCCTTGTGGAAAATACTTTCGAGGGACCTCAAAATTGCGTAAATGTACAATTTCCGAACACCAGCTTTCCCATTCGTCCTTTAGATCAATAGGTAAATTACTGTCCCATTCTAAACCTCTACGCCAAATTTCTTGTAACAAACTTTTCATCCTGACGGTAAATGGGGCAACAAATCCGATAGGATCAAACACCTTTAGCATAGCCTTAAGAACAATCCGTTTAGTAGGATTCAATTTCCAATCTTCGGGAAACGATTGTGAGTCTAAATATAAAACATCAGTGTCGGTATTCCATAGTAATCCTAATATTTTAAAAGAAACATTAGGATTTCCCTGCGTATCACACAGTTTATTCCTTACCCACATTTTTCGAAGTTCTTCAGAATTAGTACTGAATTTTCGCAAATTCATTCCAGCATCTCTAAAAATATTTGAAGCTGTTGAGGATAAATAATAAGCTTCTTCATCAGACATTGAACCAGAAATAAAATCGTCAACGTATAAATGAGAATCTAAATTCCTAATAACTTCGGGATGATCCTTATATTTCCGAATATGATGCTTGATCGTAGCAGCCAATATAAAAGGGCTGCACGTTACACCAAAAGGTACTCGAGTAAATCTTAGAAATCTTAAATTGCCCTGTTCATCAGGACACCATAAAAATTTTAAATAATCGCGATCCTTTTCACATATCCCAATTTGAAGGAACGCCTTCTCTAAATCAGCGCAGAACGCAACATTATTTATGTACTCTAAAATTAATAATTACATCTAATATATTGGGATTAAGACTAGGACCTGGCCATAAACAATTGTTTAACGAGTTAAGGTGATTTTCTTTAGAAGATGCATCAAACACCATTCTAACTTTAGTGGTTGACTTGTCCTCTCTTATGATCGGTCTGTGCGGCAAAAAATATCCAGTTTCAATCGATTTGTCAGGACATTCCTCCACAATCCCACTCATTTCCTGCTCCGCAACAATAGCCTTGTAATTTTCACATAATTTCTTATCTTTCGCGAGTTTACGTTGTAACTCCTCAAAACGGTTTCTAGCAATTCTAAAATTATTTCCCACTTTTATCTTTTCATCTTTCCATAACAAACCTGTCTCATATCTGTTATTTACAAACTTTAAATTACTCTCAAAGTTAGACATAATTTCTTTATCTATTTCTGAAACGTTTTCCTCGGATTTTATTCCCAAACATTCCAAATCCCATAACAGTTTCAAACCCTTCTGTTCCATGTCAGATACCGAAAGATTTAGAACAGAAGCTCGTTTACTTAAGTTTTGATCATCATTTATCGCGCCACATAGCGAATATCCAAATAAACTTTCACATAAAAAGAGCGACTTCGTGACCTTTACAACCCCCCCGCCAAAGTTCACGCGGTAGAAATAATCGGCGCCAACCAAAACGTCGACCTGCTGACTGCATAACGTATTGCACTGTGACAGCTCGTAAGGGGCTAACTTACTTTTAATTTGTTTATTTAGATGGGGATACTGAATCACTGCATTAGATATAACATCTGTAACTAAAGCCTCAACAAATATGCTGCGAGTTTTATCCTGCACGTGCGTCAATTTTAATTCGACGACATCATACGTTTTTATTTGGGGTTTAATCGCTCCAAAAGAATATATTTGAAGCTTTTCTTGGCGAATAACTGGAGGATTTAACTCGGATACTACTCTTTTAGTTACGAAACTTTTTTGACTTCCGGAATCAAGTAAACACAAAAATATTTCAGAATTCAAACCAGACTCCACATTAACGCAACATGTTTGTAAAATAATTTCTTTCGAGACGTTAGAACATTTTGATTCACAGTGAGACACAGAATTAATAATAGGTTCTGCATCTTCCTTTGTTGTGCTTTCTGCGGGACTCGAACCCGCAACCCTTGGTTTAGGAATGCTATTTACACAGACTGAAGTTTCGTGAAAATTTCCATTACAAATTTTACAACGTTGAGAGTTAAATTTACACTTGGCCGAGATATGGAATTTTCGAAAGCACACAAAACAGCGACCTTCCTTACGCAACTTTTCGCGTTTTTCAGGAATGGATAGGTCTTGACATTTTTCAGAAATATGAGAATTTTTGCAAAACACACATATATTCTTAACGTTAGTTGTTAATGCTGATGCTGATGGAAAGCCTCGTTTAAAATTACTAGTATGATGTTGCTTGTATCTTTCACTTTTGTTAGTAACGTAATTTTCAGAATTTATCTGTAAGGTAGCT
>CM063510.1:73059243-73091743 GCA_032207245.1 Pardosa pseudoannulata
CATATACTATAAAACCTCTCTTTGTTTAATCAGAATTTGAACTGGGAGAAAGCCTTATTTTGTAGAATTGTGAAAATGGCAAACATTAGCGATAGCTGAAAAACCAGACACATGTTTAACTGCAGATCATAACTTTTAAAACTGAACACAGGACATATGATGTGCTACCCCCCCCCTCCTTTTTATCAATCAGAATTTGAACTGAGAAGAAAGACTAAGGGCCGGTCTCACTAAAGTCCTTTAACGCCTAACCACGATTAATCTCTGTTTAAAGGGAGAATTGCGTCTCACCACTGGTTGGCGCTATGGGTTAATCGCGGTTAGCCGTTAAACGACTTTGGTGAGACAGGATTTTATTTTGTAGAATTGTGAAAATGGCAACACTAGCGAAATCTGCAAAACCAGACAGATGTCAATTTGCAGATTACAATCTTTTAAATTGAACAGAGGGCATATCATAATTGTATTACATATTTGGCCTTATTTTGCCTTTTGATTTCGCATTTGGGAAGCAAATTTTTATTACTATTTTGTAACAGACATAAATAGAAAGAAATTCTGATGAGAACACCATGTAAGGTATTTGTACTCCTATTAAATTATACACGTTTTTTACTAGACTTCATTTAAAGTGGACAGTTACGCAGTAGCCAAAGTATTAGTTTCTAATAACACAAAAAATTAAGGAGTATTAATTTAATCATCTGTACTATACTTGAGTTCAATGATTAGAGCTCTAGTACTGCCATCTGGCGGAGATCTGTGTTATTATATGGAATTTAGATTGCAATAGAAAAGGAAGGAAGACAACTTGATAATACAACAGTTATAAAAGGATTGTCTTCACCCCTTAATTCCCACGCATTCAACACTGTACTGGTTTGTATTTTGAAATCTAATTTCTGTTTGTTGTTGTTTGATTTTTGATGTTCAGTTTTGTAATGTTTAATTTTTAATTTTTTAATCCTCAATTTTTAAATTTTTTGAATTATTGTTTATTTTTCAGTTCTTCATTTTTTTAAAAAAATTTAGTTTGGATTCAAGTTAGTTTGAATCTTTTATTTAAATTTTTAATTTTTTAATGTTTTAATCTTAAAATTCACAATTTTCACTTTTGTATTGTTTGATTTTCAATTCTTTATTTTATGTTTTAAATTTTTAATTATCGCTTTTTAATAAAGTTTTCTTGATCTCTCCTTTTAATTTTTTTGTCCTTCTAATTTTCTATCTTTTTATTTGCGTTAAACGTATTTTTCTATCTGTTTCAGACATCATATCCTTTTACCTTTTTACCTTACCTTCAAAATTGGTTTTACTAAACTGGTGTTACAAAATTGGGTAGTTCTATTGATTTTTATAATAGAACCTCGATTAACCAAAACTCTCCGTTAACCGAAGTTGGTTTCTTTTTCCTTTTTGTTTTTTTTACTTTCTACTATCAGCCAAAATTTTCTCTTTATACCCATGCATTTTTAATGTTTTCTTTTTTACCCACATTCCTTTTGTATGCAAACCAATTGTGTTCAGATAAATATTTTGGAATTCTCTTTTTTAAAATTCCTTCTTGCAAGCACAATTTTCGGCATGAGTGTACTCTTCCCCACTTTCAAACATCCCTGTTCTAAATAAAAACACACCCCATTTCGAAATTTGGAAGGTCTTTCTGCAGAGTCCCAGAACAATCGAATGTTATTGCACCAATGACGATAATGCATATTAAACTAGATGATTATTGATGGATTCTCGATTATCCGAAAATTTCTATTATCCAAAGTCGGTTCAGTCCCAATTACTTTGGATAACCGAGGTTCTACTATATTTTTTTTTTCGTCTTGTTTGGTGCAGTATGTCTCATGAAGATTTAGCGCCACTAAATTTCAACCAATCAATCAACCAACCAACCAACCAATATTTCTCCTCTTGTGACACTGTTTTCTGTACTCAAGGTTGCAGTTATTGTAGTGTTTTCTTTCATTGAACCTTATGTTCTTCCTTTACAGGATGAAAGTCCAATTTTAATGCAGGTATTATATATTTTATCTGATCTTAGTAAATATGCTATTTTATTTTCTTTAACTCTAAGAATATACTACCTTGGTTCTTTTAAACTCTTTTGTTCACTAAATATTTTCATACACGGACAATTTAGATTGAATATCAAAACATATTTATGATGTTGTTGACTTATACCACTTGAACAAACCAAGCCCGATTCAGCCGGAGGCTACTCGTATTAAGGCAAAGGGGTGAGCTTTCGCTTATAACGAGCACCACAAAGGTGAAAGAACTTATGCTCAAGTGGGTACTCGTAAGTTTGAAGCAGAAGACCCATAGGATTGGCTTGCCACCCCGAAAGGTATCGATTGAGAACTTGCAGGACATTACTTAGTATTAAAAAAATAAACAAGTTTAAAAATTTTAGAAAAGAAGTACAATAATAACTGTTTTTCTTTTTTAACCCTGAAAAGTTACGTAATTAGGGAGTCATGCAGTAAATATATTTATTACCTAACAATGAGAAGAATTAAGACATATTTTTGTGCTGCCATCTATTATTTATTTACGATATTAAATATTAACACATTTTTATGAAAATAATTTATAATGTAATAAATTACACAATATTCCAGTTAAAAAAATAGATTTTATAATTAAAAACACTTTTACCTAAAAAGTTTTTTAGCCTAACAATTGCAGGCATGATGTACAGCAGTTATGCATATCTTGTAGCTATATGGAGTTTATAAATTAGTATAGACATCCTTAAAAAATAAAAAGTATAAAATAATATATGTTGTATAGTTTAAAATATATCAAAAAATAATTTATCCAAAAGAGTTCTATCTATGATCACACATATTGAATGGACATTTATGCTAGAATAACTTTAATTACTAGTATTTGAAAAAGATTTGAAAAAATATTCTTTTCGTCTTGAATAAGCAGCAAAAATAATGTGATATAATGTGTAATGTTTAATATATTCATCATATTCTTATAAAAATGTAATCATTTTAATAATTTGTAAATAAACTAAGATAAATAAAAATTAAATTTATTTAAAATACAAAACAGGTATTAGTATATATAGGGAGACCTACAATTAAAATTTTAGAATATTTAGTGCTGCCATCTGCCGGAGTGTGTAGTAATGAGAAATTAGTCATTTTATTCCACCGTGGTTTTATAAATACCCAAATTTTTTTTGTAAACTTAGAATAAATTTCTTCTTTTCAAATCTTTACAAACATACCAATAACTAAGTTCATTTAAAATTAATTGTTTAAAAATATTTTGTTTTTACGTCTTTATACAAAATAAAGGAAGTCATGAAAATTGAGATAAATTTCAGTTCTCAAAATTTACCATGTCTTACTGCATTTTCAAGAGTTATAGTATTACATCTATGTGTGCACTCAAAAATACTTTAATTATTCATTTTGATCATTCCTGAACTAGTTATGACTAGCTTATTTTTATGTATATAAAAACTGATTATCTATAGAAAGTAAATACTGTAAATTTAGGACTACTACAACGTCTAGTTGTGAACTTTTAATCTCCTTTTGATTTCAATACTTATTTTATATAGCGAAAAAATTTCAATATAACGTGTTATTAACGCTGGGGACCATTACTCAAAAACGATTTTCTAAAATGTTAAATTTTCGTATTTAAGTCAATTGTAAATATCTTGTTCTATTTATCCTCATTCAATTGCATCTCCCATTTAGACTGTAACCTGCACGGTATATAATGAAGAATTTCAATATAACATATTGTTACGAATTTGTTTAGTGAACCGTAAATTTAGCATGGGACTCTATGGGTATCTCGCCAAATTAGCGAGATATCGTCTCGTTGGCGACAGTTTTGGAAACCTATTTTTGTTGCCAAGTTCATCGCCAAGTGTCGCCAAATGTTGCCAAGTGTGACGGCAAGTGACAACTTCCGGTTCCGGTTTCTGGAATATTCCAGCAGTTTCTTCGGGCCTATTTAAGGCAGACTGAGTCCCAAAACCAAGGTAGTCGTTAAGTGGATATCTTGGTCTACAAAGTACGCACGGTGTGTTGTAGTTTCCAACTGAATGCTAATAAATGATTGTTTTCGTGCTGTAGTCTTACTTAAAATGCATTCAATCCCCCCCATCCAATAGCTGCATTTATAGTTGTATGTTTTATGTATTTATAGTTGTTGTAATAAGTTGTAATAATATGGGGGTTTGAGGCGGAAATACCCCGTCAAAAATTTTTAATTTGTTTTAAAGAATTTTTAAATCTTTATCAATTTTTGTAGAATTTTGTAATATTTTTGGTGTCTTAAAAGCCATGTAGTGCCTTCCATGTTTTTTTGTGATCTTTCAGAAAACGCCATCTTTTGCCGCCATTTTTGTTTGGCAACTTTCAAAAATGGTTTTTTTTAGCCAAGATCGCCAAGAAAAAACATGGTGGTCGGAAGAATGTAGATATCGCATCTGTTCCCCTCGTGCAATCGCTGGGGAATGTCCTCCCAGAATCTCCTATTGTAAAAGATATACTTTTGATTCGTGGACAATAAATATCCGTAATCAAATTATTATAATTTTTTTAAATCAAAAATATTATGAATCTTACCTGTGGAATATCTAGTTGATCTTGAAACTTTGAATAGAAAAGTTGACCTCGCCAAGTAGTCAACTCGATCTCTAAGCTTAATTTCTATCAAAATGGGAACACTTCTATTGGATTTCTAATAAAAAGGGAATATTTTTGCACATACTTTCTTATAAGTGCAAAATCACAAGCTGAAAGCAACATTTACATACTGTTGCCACAATAGATATATCTACATTTAACTCTGATTTCAAACCACCAATCGACTAAATTGAATAAAATGCGGTTAGCCTATATTTGAGGGTGCCCCTTGATTCTCGCCAAGTTGTGATCGTGGTTGATCGCCAAGCTGGGCGATGTTGTTTAAGGGGACGTCTATAGTTTTTTTTTGGTAACCCAATCGTAATTCTGATTGGTTTAGATTTTATCGTTATTTTTTAATATTCAACGGTATATGTATTTTCAGTTAGTTCTAGTTTGGATGTCGGCTGGTAAGGTTAATTTTGGATTGGCACCAAACAAAAATCGTCAATTTCGCCAAAGAGGCCCTCTCGAATATATTCTTACCTTAAATGCATTTGTTTGAAACTGATAGATCAGGAACGTGTTTAAATTTCATTTTAAATACATAATAATTGTAATCGCTTCTACGTAACATGCATTCATGAGTTGCTATTTGAAAGTACTTCGCCTTATTTAATTTTTAGACAACGTGATACTGTTTATCATCCTAGATTTTTTTCCAAATTCAAGCAATACTCTTAAATTTCAATTACCTTAAATTTTTCCTTTTTATACGAATTTTTACTTAGATAATTTTTATTGATAAATATGAGGAATGAAGAAATTTACTTAACATGTGTCTGTGGAGCTTTAGTCAATGAGTCTGATATGACTCAACACGTTGAAGACTGCCTAAAAGAAAATTTCATACAAAATTCTGTATCGTTGAAGATAAGTAACCCGTCTAGAGACGGTAGAGAGCAATCTGTAAAATCACGGCATGTTTGTGCGAAGTGTGTACGATGTGGCCATCCCATGCTAAAGGATGAAGGTACATTAATCACATTTTATCCATCTCTAGATAAATCTTTCGTAACGTGTTGTAGCTACCGACATAAATCCCAAAATTATAACCAAATGCAAGATACGATGTGTGGCATGTGTAATCTTCCCAACGAATTCCATCAACATGATCATCAAGATAACGGAGCAATAGCTTGTGTTGATCATGTTGAAAGTGCCAAAAGCAGAACACAGGAATTTGCTAGGGAAATAAAATGTAGGGAACGACGAACTAAGATGTCCCAGTTTTTAAGCAACATGTCAGAAACAGATGATGCGTCAGTCTCAGACGAAGATTATGAGCATGAACATTCGGTTATATGCAATGATGTGCCAGAAGGACCTCCGTGCAAACGGTTTCATATTGCATTATTAAGGAACTATAATAAAACACCAAATGTTAATTCAAGGAGTGAGAATTATTCCCTTCTTTTGCAAATACTGGCCAGTTCCTCACTCAGTCCTTCCACTGAAAATCAATCGGATTTACCAGTTAAAAAAGATATTGGGATTCAAGTAAAGATTCTTGGAGTATATCCAGATGAAATAGAAGAATTACGTAAGTAGTTTCAATGTTAGTTATCATCTTTCAATAAAATTTAATGTTTACACTAGGAAAAATGGTTACTTAGGAAGTAATTGGTTATATGGGTTGACTGCAGAACAGGATGCTTTCGCCAACTTGGTGATAAAGCTCTGAGTATGGTAGCCTAACATTGTCTCCTGATCTTGCAGTGTCCAAACAATCTGTATATACATTTTAATTTACATTTTATTTGTATCCAGTTCTCTTTGTGGAACCCATTTCTTATATTTTAAATGCGCATATTGCTTAAAAAATAGCTATAATGAACCTTTAATGGTTCACTATGACTAGTTTTTAATAATTTGGAGTTGCTAACTTTGTAAACTGTTGAGGAATTAGTTGCCCATAAGTGGTTTTGATTAATTAAGTAAAAGTATATAATTCTATGACAATGGCGCACTCTACATCAATTAAAGTCACCCCAAAACCAAGGGATATATTGTTCAGATGGAATACCTTTGTGTTTTAGTAAACATCATCTATAATTTCGCCAAATTTGCCAAGGGACATCCTATTCTTCAGTATTACCAGCTATTTAAATTTTTACTGTCATAATCAGCTTCCCAATTTATTAGTTTAGGAAAACCTTTAGTTTAGTATAACTAGCATGTCAGCACTTAATCGCCAAAGAAATCATAGCATGAGCTTTCATTTGAACAATTACACCTGGCGTTATAGTTAGGTTGGTTAAATTTATGAAAATTGCCAAGACTGGTAAACACGCATTCCGGGATAAAACAGAAAGAAAAAAACCCCAAAACACCAGAAATGAAGTAAAGCACCACATCACTAAGCAAGTTAAAAAAACAGCAAGTTGAAGTAACTCTCTAAGCATCTCCAAGAGTGTTCTCATTGATCAACTAAGATAATTTTGTGAAGAAATTGAAAATAAGTTTGATAAACTTATAATGTGCATGAATTAAAAAATTCTAAGTAAATTAGAATTCTGTTTTCTGAGCTTATGAAGTTTTGGTGTTGCTTAAGAACAGGTTACCCTTTGACGAATTTGGCGAAATTATTGAACCGCAAACCATTAAGAAACCACATTTAAACGGAAATGGTTGACTACTAGTGTAACTGGCTTGGATTTTCGTAAAATGAGGCTTTTAGCCAATCAATTTAATTTCGCAAAATTAATAACAAATAAGAATTTGTCTTTAATATGTAACAAGAGTATTACACATAGATAGCCGGACGCCAAAATAATACAAATAATAAGATATAGACACGAATTCTTTGGACACTGCAAGGTCAGGAGAAAATTCTTAGGTTGCCATGATTACGGATTTATCACAAATTTGGCGGTGGTACTTTGTTACGTCAAACCAAAAAATCCATTTTTTTTTAGTTATGCACATGATAGTATTTTCTATTCAACAGTAGTTATTCTTTTCTATAAGGAAGAATTTTGAATAAGCTTGCAACATTATGCTTTTGCACAAAAACCCAATTTGTGCTATTTCCCCTTTCTTTAGAGAGAGTCGAACAATGAAAAAAACATGATTCCCTTTTCGTTTGCATTATTACCAACACTATACACATACAGTTATTGATTCCTTCTTTAATATTTCTGTTCCATTACCTACTTCACAATTCCTATAACAGTAATATCCTGTAACTTTTATATTTAAATAAGTCAGTTTCTGAATAGCTGTCGTGTTTCTATAAATCTTATTCAGTAAAAAAAAAAAGTTCTACTTGAGGTTTGAGATTTTTAAACTAGATACTTCCTGTTAAAAAGTTTAAAGAAATAAGAAGCTGATTAACACATCTTGATTGTTTACAGGGAAAGACTATGAAGTTAATTTATACTATGGACACTTAGACTATGGAGTTAGTTTATACTATGGATACTTAGACTATGGAGTTAAGTAATAATTTAATAGATAAAATCTTTTGCTTTGTCGAGGGCTCGATGTTTAGATATATTCTGCACGAGTTTAGCTAGACAAATGTTTACTAATAGTCAGATTTTAAATAAAATGGATTCAGCAGATATATAAATTAATAAAAGTATTTTTGATATAAAAATTATTAAAAGAAATATTTAATTAAATGTTTTAGTTTTAGATTAAAATTATCTTCACATATCCATAATTTCGAATTGTTTTTAGTTGTAGTAGTCAGGAGCTATCTCAAGACAGATTTCTTCTGCTAAGGTTTATTTTAATACTTAATATAATTTAAGGTTACTATCGGGATAACATTACTCTCAAAGATGGATTCTCCACAAAACAGTTGTCGAGTTTGTGGTATGGTTTGTAACAGCACTGATATGCTTGACCACGAATTGACTTGTTTGCAAGAATCTCAAGAAAAGTTAAACACTGAGCCACTTGAAAGCCATGATATTGCTGACCACATAAATGAAAAAGAAAATCCCCCAGGAAATCCCAAGAAATTTCATAATCCAATACCAGACTCAAAAGGATCTACAAGTAAGCACCAAGAGCCTGAAGAATCTGCCAGAAAGTCTAATTCTATAACATCCGAGTCTGCTCCTTATCCACAAATGTCTTCTGGAATCAATCAAGATGAAACAATAGAAATGGATTTTCAAGATGTTCGATTCGACTCAGGTCCACTAATAAACAAAACTGCAAATTTGAATCGGACACCATCAATGTCCTACGACAGAAAGAAACCCAAAAATTTATTTCCACCTACTAAGAAATATCGTTATTACCCAGTAACGTGTGAGTATTGTAGAAAACAGTTTCAGCCCAATAAACTTAAGGCTCACCAAGAGAAATACCACTTTAAAGAATCAGATTCAAGACAAACACCTCGATCTGCCGTGATGCGGAAAGGGTACCATGACCAGGGACCAGAAAGTTCAAAGCGAAGGAAAAGCTTCGGGGGATTCCCCAGACGTTTACAAGTATGTTACATCTGTGGTCGGTTGTACGGTAGCAAATCTCTGAAAATACACGAACCTAAGTGCCTCGACAAATGGCGAATTCAAAATAATCAATTGCCTCCACATAAAAGATCTCTAGAACCAGTGAAACCCGAGGTTAAAGATAGAGAAAGTAAGGAAGTTTTATTGAATATACACAATTGTGATATTTCTTTCATTTTGTACAGGGGTTGGTACATACGCAGTGTACTATGATTAAACTACAAAAAATAATAACAAGTAGTTGTCTAAAGGACTTGTCAGTCGTGAAACTTTATGTGTTGAAAAAGCAACTGATTCAGTTTAAAATTCCCTTATTTGATGAAAATTGTGGGGATTTCTCGTGAAGAATTCACTCGTGTGATATTCATTAAGCTGTTTTATAAGCGCTCATGAGCGTGTTTTCCAAATTTGGCATCTTTTGGCTCAGCGAAATTTTTGAGTGTTTCTTTCAGTTTATTGTTAAATTGGTTATTTTAATTTGGCTTTACTTTTTTTTTGTGAAAACTTAAAATAATATTTTAACTGATCCTAATATTGAAAATGTTTCACTGTGTTTAAAGTTGGGAGAAAATGTTTATGCAACACCTTAATTTTTTAAAGTAGTTCAGAATGTCACCATTTGCAATTGGCGCCTTTCCGTCCCCCAATGGAAAAACTGTCGCTAACCTGAGGTGTTTAAATACATCTGTTCCTGTATGTACTTATTGGTATTAGCTTCTTCCACATCTCAAGAATGTTCGAGGTCGTGCCGGTCAAAGGCCTTGTTGTATTCAGTAACGACAGCTGAAGCCTGTAATAAAGGTTAGTGATTGCAATGTTCTCTACGTTCAAAACGTACCTCAGGAGGTGGCAGACCAAGCTTGGGGAAGGAGGAGTTTTTTTGCTTGGTGCCTGCTTCCAAATGACGAGGACTCAAAGACGAGGAAGTTTCAAATCGCTCTTCCAACCTTGTGATGTGCTTGCAACCCTTCGCTAAATCGAGTATCTTTAGTACAACGAGCTTGACTTAGTAATAACAACATAAGTGTAACGAAATCCTGTTTTTCTTAGTTACTCAAAGTGAAGCAAACATTGTTAAGAATGCTGTAAAAATGTAATGTGTATGGTATCTCGTCAAATTGGCGAGATATTGGCTTCTTAGCGAAGTTTTGGGAGACTCATTTTTGGCGCCAAGTTTTGTCGATATATCGCCAAATTTGGCAACATGGCTACATTTATTGCTGACCCCCTGTCTCTGGATTTTACTAGAGGCTTGTGGAAATTTCCAGAAACCTGAAAGCTATATAAAGGGGCCGTGAGTTCTCGTAAAAAGTCAGTTCACGCTTAGGTCTGGTGAAAGTAGGACCTGTGTTAATGCTCTCCGTATTGCTCTGAAAAAGTTCGCCAAAAGGCTGCCAAGTTTTATCGCCATCCGTTGTTATTGTGATGCATTTGGCGTGTTAATAAATTGTTATTGTTTTTGTCTTAGCCAAAGTCTATTCAATCCAACGAACTTTACGCGAGAATTTCGCAACAATACTTGCGCTTTAAAGAAATGTCCAAAGGAATGGAACGATTTCAGGAGGATGCTCCCATTATATGAGGATAGACATTAAAACCACTTTTTGCTTCTCATTCTAACTTATATTTTCCAATTAAACGAGAGAGAAATATTGAACTTTCAATAGTTGTAATAGCTGCAATAGCTTTGAATAGCTGTAAGTCTTTTGTGATTAAAATGTTTAAAATTATAAAAACTAATACCTGAAGTTTGAAGTTAGTTTGCCAAAACTGCATATCTAAAAGAATCCTCAAAGCTGTTTTTTCTTTCGAATTTAAAGTTTCGTCCAAAAGTAGTCTCTTTGGTCCCTGCTTCCCAATTACGAGTATTCTCTTTAAAAGCAAAAAGTCTTCTTTCATCCTTGAGGTGCTCTATAAAATGAAAGATTCAACCTTTTGCTTTAAATCAAGTACCTCGACTCTCGAGCAAAGTGGCATTTAGAAACAACAACAAAATAGGCATCAAATTGAATCAAGCGATAAATATGGAAAACAGAATAATGTTAGAAGTAGATCGATGTTCTAATGTACTACTAAAGATGGGTGTAACAATAAGTTACATTCGGTTCAGTTTTTTACCTCTTCCCGTGATCCATCGTTAAAGACATACAGAACAGGACCGGTTAGAACTAGGAAGAAACTTCAGACTTCTTCCAACCAATAGAAGGGCCCATTGGGTTTGGGGATTCTGATCCCTCCTCTGGGAGTGGACCCCTGTTTTTTCTCCTGGGACAGTCTGATTTTTTAGAGAACAAGGTTGTTACCACAGGAGAGAAGAGAGGAGGACGCTGCTGGCATCCGCTGCTTGCGGGATAGATATTTTTTGGAGAGACACGAGAAAAGAAAAAAAGCATCGCCATATTTACTATACCGACGCTGAATCCAGAGGAGACTTCAATATCTACAAATGATAAGTTGTATTCCTTAGGCATTTAATAATAAAATAATTTAATCAAGAAATATTTGTAAATTTGTTTTTTAATGAGTTTTAATTTCTTCTTTCTCAAACACTAGGCCAACGTAACATTATTTTTACAATGCGAAATATTCATTTGTGAGAACAAACATAGCCTAATTTCTGAATTTTCTTTTCTTGCCAGTTACAAGTGACAGATCCTACTCTCTTCCGAACTTCAATCCTGCAGCTGAAGCTGCTTATCGTAGCCACCTAAGAACACTAATTCCTTGCAGCTACTGTTCGAGAACGTTCAGTCCGGATCGTGTCATGAGGCATGAATCTTGCTGTATCGAAAGGCCAAAAACTCGAGAATGTGTAACGCCCCCAGGTGGAGAGATAGGAAGGTAAACAGACCACACTCTTCGAACGTTAAGTATTCGTTAGAAAGCAGAAATCCTCAATTATAGAAAATAAATCTACTTTTTTAAATCACACTGTCGTATCTGTTCTTTATTGTTTCTAAACACTGTAGAATCGCTTTACATCGTTTTTCAAGGAGAAAGAAATGGAAAGTAATAAATGCGGGTAAACGATGGACTCGGGAAATTCATACATAAATTCGGTAAAGTGTGTGATTATGTATAAATTAATCATATACAACATTAATTGGAAATACTCAACATTTTACAAAATATAATTTAAATTTAGAATACTTAATGTTAAAAACTCCTCTATAATAATAACCTAAGTTATCTGTCCATCCATCCTCGAATTTATGAAGCGGTTGGACCTGGAATGGATAGAGTCATCCATATTGATGAGTTAGGGTTAGCAAAATTCAAAGCTAATTCGGAAACGTTCGAAATCTACCTTTTCCCCCTTTTCAATCGCTCGCCATTATTTCAAGCCCTATTTTCCCCGGAGGTGATTAAGAGCAGGCGATTAAATTTATCCATTTATCACATAAATAGGTAAAAACAAGCATATAGCCCATCATATGACGGGATCAGTAAAATTTTTAATTTTCCAGATTTGTAAAGTACTTTATGGGGCAGGTAATAAAATGGTTTGATTTTGGCTGAGAATTATTTGGTACATGCTCAATAATTTGATTATCTTTACTGACCACCTGTTAGTTGCCAACTTTAATTTATCTTGCGATATTAGGGACTGCAGAGGTTTTAATATTGACAGTGATTATTTCGCGGTATATATGAAGGATGTTCAAAATTTAGAGAATCGATTGCAAACTATGTGGTTATGTATAAAAAAAAACGAACAAACTTCTTTATTTTTAAAGATATATAACTTAAAAAGATATATATTTATAAGTCCATGAAATAGACTCCCAGACTTTTGCGAAAGAATTTGTTGTTTATACCGGTGATAAAAGTTTCATTGCGACAAAAATAATCGATGATTAAATTTAAAATTATCACCTATGTACCTAATCTACTATATAATCCAAATATAAAAGAAAAGTATTGACGTAATATCTAAATTCATACATTTTATCGCAGAACTTAGATATTACGTAAATAATTTTCTTTTATATTTGGCTTAAATAATAGATTAGGTACATATGTGATAATTTTAAGTTTAATCATTGATTATTTTTTGTTGCAATGAAAATTTTATTAGCGGTATTAACAACAAATTAATTTCATAAAAGTCTATTTCATGGACTAATAAATATCTAGCGTTTAAGTTATATACCTCTGAAAATTAAGAAGTTGTTTGTCTGTTTTTCATACGTAACCACACGGTTTGCAATCGATTCGCTAAATTCTGAACATTATTCATATATACCGCCAAATAATCACTGTCAATATTAAAACCTCTGCTGTCCATCCTATCACTTAATATGACAAGATAAATTAACGTTGGTAACTAACATGAGGTCATGAAAGATAAACAAATTATTGAGCTTGTACCAGATAATTCTCGGCCAAAAAACAAACCATTTTTTTACCTTCCTCGTAGAGTACTTTACAATTCTGGAAAATTAAGAATTTGACTGATCCCGTCATATGACGGGCTATATGCTACTTGTAAAGAATACCTGCTTCGTACAAATGGATTACTTGTCTACAAAGAATCTGGAATGTATTGTCTTTCAAAAAAAAATTTTGTACTATTTTACTGTAGGTGACAATGCATAGATTAATTATATAATTATATCACTATAGATATCTTAATAAAAATCGATTTTCTAATCGTTATTATTATCTTTCTTTTTCCCTTTACCGATGTTTCGGTGGTAAGATACATTAATGTGGGATTTTAAAGTCGTCCTTGATTTAACAGGATTAATTCTAAGTAAATATAAAAGCATAATAAAAGCTACATTTATTTTTAATGTAAAAAAAAAAGGTTGACTCAATTGAGATTCAATAGAGAACAAACATGGATTAATTCTTTTTTCTGACAGTTAAAAATGACGGTAATCCTACTTTTTTGTTTAAATTTCAGTCTTGCCCATGAAGAAAATAAAAGCTTTTTTAATAAACGTATTCCTTTTTTTATAATTTTCATAATAAAGCCAAATGTTGACAATTCAATGACATAAAATTATGAATATTATTAACATAAACTTTTGGACATTTGAGGCACATTAAAACTTATAAACAAATTAAGATAAGTAAATCAAGAAAAGTAAATTACATCAGACTTATATGGCAATAGATTTAAATAAATGGTGGAATTATAAACTTTTCACCAGCGGATGAATTTAGGGTAAAGATATACGTCGATTACTTCGTTTTTTGTCTCCAAAGTTGGTGATTTTGTGGACTCATCGTCATCAAGTTCATTCCATCAAGTACTAATAGTTGGGAAAGATAGTTTACAGTTCTTGAATAAATTGTGGTATGTGCTTCTGAAGAATAGGGTGCCTTTGGCAAATTTGGTGAAATTATTGGCGATATTTACTGAAACACAAAGGTATTTCCGCCAAACAACAGTGTATCCTTTGCCATTTGGGTGACTTTAACTGATGGAGATTGCTCCATTGTAATAGAATTATATACATTTTCTTAATTAACAAAAGACCACGGAGAAAGCGGTATTTACATTTATGGGCATCTAATCTCTTAACAGTTCACAAAGCCAAGCCAACAGCTCCAAATTATTAGAAACTAACCATAGTGAACCTCTAATGGTTTATTATATCTAATATTTTCAGGCATTACTCGCATTTAAAAATATGAATTCTACAAGAAGTGCTGGATAGAGATATAATAAAAAAAAATATAGATACAAATTGTTTGGATACGGTGAGATCAGGAGAAAATGTTACGCTACCAAGCTCAGAGATTTATCGCCAAGTTGGCGGGGGCACCCTATTCTTCAGTTAAGCCATTGTGGTAATTTAGTCTTTAGAAATAATCAGTCTGTAATTATTTCTAAAATGTATTTCTTTGTGATTGTGGTTATAATGTATATTTTTATATTTTCATCTACAAGTTTTGATAAAAATAGTGCTCCATTACATTTTTATTAGAGCAGCGGTAGCTCTCGTAATTGGAGGGTTGCGGGTTCGGAGCTCGAGTCGGTTTAAGATCCGCCGTGTTCATTAAAGGTGACTGGGGCACGTGAAATATATTCGGGGTCCCAATGTCCTCTAAGTTCTCAATCAATACCTCTGGGGGTGGCAGGTCAAGCTAATGGGTCTTCTGCTTGGTCCCTGCTTTAAAATTACGAGGACCCACTTGAGCACAATTCATACTTTCACCCTTGAGTTGCTCGTCAAAACGAAAGGCACACCACTTTGCCTTAATACGAGTAGCCTCTGACTCAATCGTGCTTGGTCCAACCAAGTGGTATAAGCAACAACGGTACAACAACGTGCTTTAGTTAGTATTAATTGTAACATTCCTTTACATCTTCACCTGCAAAAATTTTGTATGAAATGTTATATTTGAGTGTATGAGAAAACGCAATTGATAACTTCGAGTCTATGAAAAAACACAATATCTGACATTCAATTATTTGGCGATTAACAAAAATCGCCAAAGTGTAATAGAAAATTAAATGATTGAGAGGTACATTTGCACCGAATTTATCTTATAAAAGAATATATTGACACAGGGGAAACAATATGCTATAACTGGAAAATTAACTGGTGAGAAAATAAAAATTTGGAATATTTTTAATATCAAAATTTCTTTAAAATACTTACTATAGTTGTGAAGTTAAAAAAATTTCTTACTTCAGTTTTTAATCATTAGCATTAAGAGCACGAGATGTATAAAATTCATAGAAAGAAAATTACGCCTAAGTTAAGTATATTTTGGATAGCTTAATATGTGGGAGACACAGTAAATATGAGATGTTTTTTTCTCATCAATTTGTGGACACTTATAGCGTACTAAAACATCGTCTATCCAAAACAGACAAAACAGTTATCTTTGCATCGTTATCAGAAGCGTGGTAAAACACAGGTGACATCTCGAACCGCATTCTTCCGTATCGTAAAAAGATTTATACTTTCTTTTGCTGGAATCTTAACCCTGTGTACAGGATGCAGTCTCTGGTACTCTTTTGTATTATTGCTGTTGCAAATGGTAAGTACAGAAAGCTTGTAAAAACTTATAAAATTTAGCATTTATAAGTTAGTGAAATTAGCTTAGTTTCAATGTTAAGAAAAACAGAAAATTATTATTTCGCTTTGCTGACAAAACTGCATGAGGAAGTTGATAGTATTATTTTTTATTTGATTTTGTGAAAATGGCGTGGTTTTAGTAAATACATAATTGCAATTACCTAATTAGGCTCTTTCATAATTTTAAAGTGGTATTTTGTAAATTAGATAAAATGTTTTTGAATTAAATTCTAAAACATTCACACGTTGCTATCTGAAATCTTACTTCTAATCTAAAAATATTTTTGAATGAAATTATAGGTTGGCGATATTAAAATAGTTGTGCATTACAGTTAAGAACTACCCAAACAGTATACGTACTTATATGTATACTTTATTTTCTATCATACACAAATTTCTTTATTTAAAAATACAATTTATATAAATTCATAATATTAAAAAAATGACGTATGCTTACAACTTTACCTGTAAATCTCAATAACAAACTGTTTATTTTTAATAATTACTTTTACTGTTATTCTATCTATCTAACCTTTCTATCTATGTATCAACTAGCATATAGCCAATCATATGCCGGGATTAGTAAAATTTTTAATATTCCAGAACTGTTAAGTACCCAATGAGGCAGGTAAAAAATGGTTTGTTTTTTGGCTGAGATTTATCTGGTTCACTCTCAATAATTTATTTATCGTCATACTCCTCTAGAGTCTCCCGATCCTGTAATGCAGTTTAGAATCACAATGAAGTCATTTAGTCAACCCGTGTGGTTATGTATAATAAGTAAACACACGAAAGAACAAACTTCTTAATTTCCAAATATATATAAATTAAAAGTTAGATATTTAGTAGTCCGTGGAATAGACTCCTAGACTTATATGAAAATAATTTATTGTTAATACCGGTGGTAAAAGTTTCATGGCAACAAAAAATAATCGATGATTGAATTTAAAATTATTGCGTATGTACCTAATCTATTATTTAAGCCTAATATAAAAAAAATCATTTACGTAATATCTAAGTTCAGTGATAAAAGATTTTAAAATAGAGTAGACGATATTTAAATAGTTTAAAATATGAAATGATTAAATGAGATGGTTAAAAGAATGACGTCATAATGGTAGGAAAAATGTTATTTTTACTTGTTTACTATGTGATAAATTGATAAATTTAATCACCTGCTCTTAACCAGGTATAATAGGGCTTAAAATAACGGCATTAAACTCTCGAAAAGGGGGAAAGGGGTGGATTACGAACGTTTTAAAGACGACAGTATTTTTTGCTGTGATATGTAGCATATACAAATTTATTTTACAATCAGATCGATAGTTTAGAAGAAGATAAACTTTATTCGCTTTGAATAGATGCCTGTATCCATTCCAGGTCCAACCGCTTCATTAATTTGCGGACAGATAACTTAGGCTATTATTATATAGGGGATTATTATAATAACAAATACCTATTATAATTTCTAAATATGTTCTCTTCCGGGTTGGTCCACTTTCCAAAAATTTATTATTTTATGAATTATACTCGTTACTTGTAACCACAGTGCAATTTGTCGCAACGTCACGAACTACTATAATGCCCTTCCCATTCATTTTCAGGTTTAAAACAGCTAATAGACAAACAATAAACTGCCCTTCCGTTTGAAACTAAAGCCAGAATTGTCATAATTTGAGAATTTGCCCAACTGCGTGAAACCGCCTTATTGTTGTAAATCCCAGAAAAAAATATATGACGTATAAAATCATGGAGGCTTTTAATGAAATAATAAACACGTTTCGTTCCTGTGTTGTTAATTTAAAAATGACTCGTTCCTTGAATGAATACTATTGCAGTTAAATCTAATTTTAAATTCATTTCAATCATGATATCCTGTTATGGGATATTTATTATTTTGAACCACTTTCAGAAGTTAATGTTAGCGTTGGTCAGAGTATGATTTTTTTTAATTTTTAATTTTAAAACTAAAAAGCTAAATTGGTGAAATTTCTTAGCGATATATTAAGAATATATCAGTGACACTTTAAAATAATTTATTTTGCAATTGCAAACTTTATATTATATATTAAACAAACGCACACATATGAAATAAATATAGCGTCCACATAATTTAAAATACTGTAGTCATCATTGTATCATCATCATTATTATTAATTGTAATAGCCAAGTATATTAATACAGTTACGAAAACATCTTTTATTTAGAACACAAGATAACACACAAATCCCAGTAAGGGAAAAGAACACAAAACAGAAAATATTTGATGATATATTACATTGTGTTCTTAAAGGAAAAGCCTCAAATTCTGAGTACTAGACCTTTTTATTAACTTCTGGAAGGGGCGTGGATCCAGGAATGATATCATTCCCGTAACCAATCACTTCACTTTAATTACTTCTAGTTTATTCTAGAAGTTATAGAACGTCACAATGCGCGGGAAAAATGAATTAACGTAGCTGCTGTTCTAAATTCAAAGGTGCCAGAAAATGAGCGTTCGCCGCCATATTTAAGAAAAATGCTTTTAAGAATTTTATTATTACATATATACGTAACGACGCGGGACAAATCAGACCCAACTTTATACTTGAAAGCTCCTTTAAAATTGCTTCTATTATTTTCAAATTCCCTATCTATATAATATAGCCTAATTCTGTCGAAATTTTTGAAGCGGTGTAAAATTCCTCGGCTAGGGCAGGCGATTAAATTTATCAATTTATTCACGTAATAAAATTTAAAAATAACATTTTTTTTCTAGCATTATGACGTCATTCCTTTAACCATCTCATATACATTTCTTGTTTTAAATTATTTAAATATCGAGTGAATTATTTTCATACGTTTTATCGCTGAACTTACATATTAACAAATATCTTTTATATTTGACTTAAATAATGATTAAGTATATAAGTGATAATTTTATTCAATCATCGATTATTTTTTGTTGTAATGAAAAATATCATCGGTAAAACATAATTCTTTTTTTTAAGTCGAGGACTACTAATCTAACTTTTAATTTATATATATTTTTAAATTAAGAAGTTTGTTGGTTTGTTATACATAACCACAATTTGACTAAGAATTCCATGTTATTCTATAGCGTCACAATGCACGAGACTTAGAGGAGTATGACGATAAATAAACTATTGAGAGTGCCAGATATTTACCAAAAAAAAAAAACATTATTATTACCTGCCTCATTGGGTACTTCATACTTCTGAATATTAAAAATTTTACTGCTCCTATTATTTTCAAATTCCCTATTATTAACAAACACGAAAAATTATTAAAATATATAATGGCAAAAGTACATATAATCTAAAAAAAATTCGCAATATCAAACCACAATTTCACCTCTCACAAAATTGAAATAAATTTATACTGTGTCTTACTTGTGGAATAAACTCACCCAAAAAGCAAAACTTTCAAAATGTGCGAATGAGGACCACCTAAAATATTATGGTATATATATATATATATATATATATATATATATATATATATATATATATATATATATATATATATATATATATATATATATATATATATATATATATATACTATATATAGTTATAGAATCTGAGTGATTTTTTATACATCAGTAAAATTAGGTATTGGAGTATAACTTTTGAATATTGCTTTTTATCTACAAGAAATAGAATTGCAAAACCGTTCCTTGACTGAATAACAAGTTACAGTATTGAAACTCGCGTATTAGTTTTCAATTTCCAAATCGGACACAAGTTAGCCTAATCTAACTGAATTAGACTGATTAGAAATAGAAACGATGTTTACAAATTTTTTGCAAACTTACTGCGATATTAAAGTTTAATTGATTGTATTCAATTATGACGTATTCGGTAAGTATTTTTGATGATTTTCCTTCAAATTTTTGTTAGTTATTCTGCTAGATGACACGATTAAATCAAGTGAATTACTCATCCTTCTTCTTAATCGTGTTTGATCTATTGATTCACTATGATAAATTCGTGATTTTCGACTCGTGCTTAGAGAAACTAAGATTGCAAAAAAAGTAACCAAGCCATAACCGCTCCTGCAACTGTTTCTCTTATTATAATGTATTACGTCAAGTAATACTGCCAATAAAATACTCTTGGCATGATGTTATGTATAAATATATTATGAATTACTAGATGAAAAACTAACATAAACAATATAATCTATTGGGTTAATAGCCAAAACTTAATGAATAAAGTAAATAATTAAAAACAATAATAAAGAGTTATTATTTTTAATGAAAAGGTTATGCGTAAATATGGGTTTAACATCAGAACAGGGTGTCCCCTCCAACTTGGCAATAAAGCTATAAACATGGTAGTCTAACATTTTCTTCTGATCTTGTCGTGTCTAAACAGTTTGGGGACTACTTAAGAATTGGGTACAGCCTGCTATTTTTGGCGATTTTATTTGGCGCCAATCGCGCCAACTCCTTCGAGCGGAGTTACCGGAAGGCTGACGTTTTGAACGGCAACGGATTTTCGGCGCGACTAAATTAACTGACTTATTTTATTGTGAAATAATGTACTAATTTTGCAATTAATGGCAAAAATGTTGAAAATTGCGTAAAATGATATTTATATTAATACAAATTTTGTTTATTCATGTTATTTTTTTAATATTAATTGGTTGTTAATTTTAAACCATTAAAAATTGATTATTTTTGTTTTTTAATATTCTTAAAATATTTCCTGATTTTAAAAACACAAAACAATTAAAAATAGATAAATTAGAAATAAAAAAAATAAAACATACGCAAAGATTTTTTTTAATTTTCAAACAATATTAAAAGGTTAGTACTTTTTAATTTTTTAAATAAATTTTTTATTTATCAAAAGTTTTTTAACCAAGGGGGCTCTGCCCCCCTTGACCCCCCGTAAATATTAATAATATAAAAATTTATTAAAAATTAAAATTAAATTTATTAAATATAATTTTTTATTATTATTATTTTTTATAATCTTAAAATATTTCCTTATTTTATACACACAAAATAATTAAAAATTTCATTTTAAAAGATAAACCAGAAATAAAAAATAAATAAAACATCCGCAGAGATTTAATTTTAATTTTCAAAGAACATTAAAAGGTTAGTACTTTCTAATTTTTTAAATAAATTTTTGAGTTATCAAAAACTTTTTTAACCAAGGGGGGCTCTGCCCCCCTTGACCCCCCGTAAATCTTATTATAAATAGTATAAAAATTAATTAAAAATGTAATATTTTTTATATACATATGAAAAATAAAATATACACTAACTGCATCTAAAAAAATATTGCTTAAATCCGCAACCGTTCAAAAAACACATAAAAACCTTCCTTCACTCCACACGAAAGAGTTTACAATTAAAGTAACATGAAATATCACTTGAAATTAAAAAAACATAAGCACTTACTTTTTAGGCGTTGGATGCACTTCCATCGGATCAATCTTTACGTTAGATCAGATTCATATCATTCTTACACACCAAACATTCATATTTATTATTGATAAGCCCCTCATTCACACACACACAAAAGCCACTAATGCATCAAACAATATCCTCAGGCGAAAATGGCAGAAAACGAGTATAACCAGTTTGAATATTGCGTTAAAAGTGCCGTTAACCGCTAAACCAATAGAAAATTAAGCGCATTTAAACAAAGAACTAATAGAAATTAGGCGAATTGAAATACGTAACGAAAGGGTTACATAAAACGAACGGCCTCTAAATTGTACATAAGCGAAAAAATATCACGGCGAGGAGAGGAGAAGCAGTCTGGGTTACCAGATTTGGCGCTTTATCGCCACCAGATTTGGCGCCTATCAGCGTGTACCCAAATTACAGGCAGCTCTCCTTGTGAAGATCTTTTCTGATACATTAAACGCGCCTAATGCTTAAAAATAGATATAGTTAATCATTGACGGTTCCCTAAGGCTAAATTTTATTAATTTAGAACTGTTGGAGCTGTAAACTATCGAGTATTAATTACTCATAAATATAAATACCCGATTTCTAAGTAGTTTTGGTTAATTAAATAAGAGTATATAATAAATTACAATGGTTCACTCTGTATCAATAAAAGTTCCTAAAAAGTAACGAATGCAATGTTCGGATGGAATGCCTTTGTGTTTTAGCAAACATCGCCAATAATTTCGCCAAATTTGCCAAGGGGCATCCCATTTTGAAGTATTACCTAAATATGGTTAAACAAATATTTAAGTATGAAAGATTTTGTTGTTCAGAAAATTTTTGATGATACAGGCTCAGTGCTCTACTAATCAAATTCCTTTGTTTGACAAATCTGTCACATCGATATTTATATCCAGTGTTTCTTCTTTGAGAACTATGCTTTTTTCCGGATGTTTCAAGCTTTGTGAAATAAAGTAGAAATCAGTTTGAATATTCCACCTTGCTAAATTGTTCTAAACTGAAATTATACCAATTGAATTTCAACGAGAGCATGGAAACTTAAATAGTAGCCTACATAAAATTAACAATTCAAGTGTAAAAACGAAAACATGAACCAGTGAATGATTAAGAAAAATATATAACCCTGTGATGTAACTCTTTGTTACAAGATTAAAGTTAAGTGTAAGATGAGTTTAACTGCTTTAAAATCTCAGGTGCTACTATAATGAAGTGTAACTTTATTTGAACACTTTTATCTACAATTATATGGTAAAAATATTACATGCAAAATATTGTTAGTTTTTATTGTTTCGAAATCTTTCTCCAATAAGTAATTTTGACTCGGGGAATAGGCATCCCCAGCATATTCAGTTAAAAGTAACAAACATGTGAAATTGTACTTGATTAAAATATAGTTTATCCTTAAACCTAAGGTGGTGAAGTGAAATCAATGGTGATTTTATTTATTAGAGTTTCATATAATTCCAAATTAATGTAATAAAAACATTTTATCCGAATAATATTTTTGGATGGTATTTTATTTCCCGACAATAAATATTAGACTCATTACCAACTTATTTTGTATCTAATCGATAATGATTAAATATAATCGATTATTTAGGGCCGGTCTCAACAAAGTCGTTTAATGGGTAACCGCGATTAACCCATGGCGACAACCTATGGCAGGACACAATTTTCCGTTTAAATAGAGATTAATTGCGGTTAGCCATTAAACGACTTAAATGAGACCTATGCTTAACGTTACACAATTAAACGGCAAATAGGGGCTTACTGTGGACGTTGCCAATCGGTTCGAGTGTTCGTTGCGACGTAACTTTGACATCAGCCTGTAGAAATTATGCAAGCAAACAATCAAGCTGACGAAGTGATGTCACAACAAACGTTCAAACCAACTCGGAAAGTCCAGAATAGGGCCGATCTCACCAAAGTCGTTGAACGGCTAATCGCGATTTATCTCTGTTTAAACGGAGAATTGCGTCCTACCAATGGTTGGCGCCATGGTTTAATCGCGGTTAGCAGTTAAACGACTTTGGTGAGACAGGCCTTAAGCCTCTTATCCTTCAATAAATTTTATTTTACTCTGGTGATTACCCTTTATATAAATAGGCTAGAACTTTCTTTATCATTGTATGGAAATAATGATTATATAATGATTAGAACTAATTTCTAAATTTTTATCTTCAAGCGTTTTAATCTTTATTATTTTTTAGCCCTTAGCAAGGAAGATATTTGCTCATTAGATCCAGATAACGGAGGATGTGCAAGCTATACACAAATGTACTTCTTCAATCGTTTTACTGGACAGTGCCACGAATTTGTGTTTCGTGGATGCCTTGGAAACCAAAACCAGTTCGAGACAAGAAGCGAATGTGAAAAATTTTGTGACGGTATACGTAGAATTATTTTGTGACAATAATTTTAATATTATGCTTATGAATTTTAATACTATGCATATTTTTATGAATTAGAGCTGGTCTTAAAGTTTTTAACGGCTAACTGCTATTAATCTCTGTTTAAACAGAGAATTGTATCCCACCATTGGTAGCCATCTGTTAATCGCGGTTAGCCGTTAAAGACTTTGTGAGACAGGCCTAAATGGTCATAAAATAATATGAAAATAGTAATATTTCTAGAGTATTAAAAATCCTGGTAAAAATTTATCCAGTTGTATTATTAATAGTTCAGTTTTTGTCAAAATGAAAACCAATTTATTTTGTGAGTTCCTATTAAAGAGAATGAACAAACATTTTCCTTCTGAACCCAATAGAGGAAAGCTATGAAGGGTACCACTATTGTAGAATTAAACTATAGGGAATTATCATCTACTTTCGTGCTATTAAATATAAGAGTATGGCAGCTGCTGAAGTGTTAACGAGTGAATGTCAAAATGCTGAGACTATGTGTGATCGGCAATATCGTATTCATCTAGCTGTATGTTAACCATTCCCTTAGTTCAATGACCCATTTTCAAGTTTTACTTTGGTAAAATATTATTTGCTCTAAAAGAAGATTATGACGGAAGGTTTGACAATGAATTTAAAATAAATACATTTGATCCTTATTTTAAAAAAAGTAATTATGCATGAGCCTGGAAAATTTTTTGCTCTATCACGTAATGAAATTTGTTTAAAGAATTCTTCATATCCCAATCACCTACAAGTAGATCGTTTTTCCTTATTGGTTAAAATGGAGCTAGAGTAATCCAATATGGCAGGTACTCAACCTCCTTTATCACAGATCTTCTCCTCATTTTGACTGTTACCTCTCGTACCGGTAACGCAGAGTGCATTTATATAAATGATAGCAATGGAATTGATGTATGTGACTGGATGCAGTATAAAAGTATGATAAGTCCAAAAGTAATGTTAAAGAAGAATCTATTTAAACTCATTAAAAAACACAGACATAATATGTTATTTACAAAATAAGTAATTTTATAAAATAAATGCACTGCTGTATACAATTGCTACAGATAACAACTTATCATTTGTGCTTACATTCTGGATTCAGCCCCGCTTTCAACACACGTTACTTTCCTTTATACGGCAGTGAAACTCCAAAAAAAATTTGCATTCCGCAAGCAGCGGATGCCAGCAGCGTATCCTTTCTTCTCTCGTGAAGCTTGTTTCTAAATAAAGCTGAATGCACATTTGGATGGAAAGAATAAAAATAGGGCCAGACACTTCATATTGCTAACATTGACATTCCCAAATTCAACCTGTCCTTTAAGGATTATATACCTCTGATTATTCCTGCTCAAGAGGATGCATGGTAAGGATCTTGTTTATTCAGTATTATAAAGTGATACGCACCTGGATACTACAATGAAATTATAATGAAATATTTTGTTACAAATAAGGGGAAAATATATCAATAAAATTTTCTATAAAAACAGTGTTAAGTTCTATAAATTTTGAAGAAAATGTAATATTTTCAGGTATGGCTTTAGACAAGAAGCCTGACTGCACGAAAAAACCTGATGAAGGCCCTTGTAGTGGCTTGATATTCCGTTACTATTATGACGCAGATGACAAGACTTGTAAGGTGTTCACGTATGGCGGATGTAGGGGGAATGCGAACAACTTTAATGACGAAGAAGAATGTATGGACACATGTTATGAATGACAGCATCATTTCAAATGAATTAAAATAGATACAGACTTAAAATAAATGAATATTGAAATAAAATCAATGTTTACATTTTTAATAAAGTATATTTATTTGAAATATGTATTTTTATGTGTGCAAATTTAGGATTTTTTAATTGATATACAGTCGAACTCGTTTATAACGAGCTCGGATTTAACGAGAACTTGGATTTACCGAGGGAAGCGAGAATATTTGGTTGGATCAATGTTAAGTCTATGGAACAGAAGTCGCTTTTAACGAGCAAGACCTGGTTTTAGCGAGCAATATTTTTCTGTCTTGCATTCTTTTTTCTCATCTTTCTAGTCTTTCTGTCTTATCTTTTTTTTCTTCTCCGCGGTTTAATACTTTTGTAGGAAAAATTCCTCCAGCATTCCAATGTCAATAGGGAGGGTTCACAAATCCGGTGCAATTGAATTTTTGCCACCAAATTCTACATCTGTTATCCAGCCTATGGACCAAGGAGTCATAAGAAGTTTCAAGTGCCACTTCCGTAAGCAACTGATTTTGATGATTCTGGACAGAAGAGATAGAAGTGGAACAGCATCAAATACCAATGTCAACGTACTGGAAGCGATACGTTTGATGAACGATGCATGGGAAAATGTCACATCAACATGCATCATCAAGTGTTTCCATAAGGCTGGATTGGAGAGTTGTCAAGACGGTCAATCCACTGAGGAAGAAGAGGTTGACAATTTCATACAAACTGCAAGTTTGGAAATGACCAAAGAAGAATTTCAAAACTATGTATCCATCGACGACGAACTGATGACCTCAGATGTACCGACCACCGAAGATTTTTCTTCCCGTTTATTGTTTCTTTCCTTTAAGACTGCAATTAGAAATTTTTCGCTGATGGGGTGGGGTTAATTGTCATTAAATTGAGAAAAGCATTTAATTAAATTAATGTAATTAAAATAAGTTTTAATTAAATTTTAAGTAAACTCAATCATTTGACCTCTCCAACCCCTTCCCCTCTTCTGGTTGCATGCCAGCCTTAAGAACCCGTTTATTAAGAGAACTTGGATTTAACGAGTAAATCTTAAGGTCCCTTTGTTCTCGTTATAAACGAGTTCGACTGTATCAATGTGTTTGAAATTAGATTTTATTTTTGTTCTATTAGGGCCGGTCTCGCCAAAGTCATCTAACTGCTAACAGCGATTAACCCATGGAGCCGACCAATGGTGGGACGCAATTCTCCGTTTAAACTGAGATTAATTGCGGTTAGCCGTTAAACGACTTTGGCGGAACCGGCCCTAAATTTTACCGTAAAATGATGGTCAGTGAAGCAATATTAATTTATTTTTTAAAGAAATTTGGAGGAATATTAATATGACATTGGTAATATATTTATAAAATTTATTAAAATTACTGGGTAAAATATTTATTAAAAGTTGTTGATTATTTATTGTTTAAATAAAAGCTACATTGGCAAATATGAAAAGAGATCTGTAATTTTATCAGGAAGAATAGGAAAAATAATTACAAGTCCAAGGTGAAGTGTTAATGGAAGCTATGGAAGTGCGGCTTCCTTAACAATGCTAACAATTTTTGAACATTTTACTTATTGACATTTTTACTTTATTTAGTTATTTCTTAATTTCGTGCTTCCTTATCTTTTCAACGCTAATTCACACTCTAACAAATTTTAAACTTTTTAAATTATTTATTTTTTTGCTTTATTTAATTATTTTTTATTTTCATGCTGTTTTTTCACAGTGCCTACAAAATTAACACCCACTCTAATAAATTTTAAACATTTTACTTATTTACCTTTTTACTTTATTTGATTATTTTTTAAGATCATACTGTCTTTTTGCAGCTCCTACAACCATAACTCACTATCTAACGAATTTTGAACTCTTTACTTATTTTCTTTTTTTATTTTATTTAATTAATTTTTAATTTCGGTCTTTCTATATTTTCACAGTGTCCCAATAATTTTTAGCCCCAATGAATTTAAAGTTCCACAATGTTGGACTTTCTTTTAATGGAGCCAAGACTGAAAATCATTTAGGTCGTCTAATTGCCTAGTAAGCCATGGAAATTCAAATACTAGAGGCTTTTTATGTGTAATAGGCGAGAATGATTTATATGTATATATATAATATATATGTATATATAATTTATATATATATATATAATATATGTATATATATGTATATATATATGTATATATATATTTATATATATATGTATATATATATATGTATATATATGTATATATATGTATATATATGTATATATATATATATATATATATATATATATATATATGTATATATATATATATATATATATATATATATATATATATATATATATATATTTATATATATTATATATATATATATATATATATATATATATATATATATATATATATATATATATATATATATATATATATATATATATATATATATATATATATATATATATATATATGATTAGGCATGGAAAAAGTCATAGATACAATGATTTCTTGATAATGTCTTTATTCAAGTATATTTCACAGTTTAACAGTCAACCATTAAACAGGGTGGCATGTGGCTAGTGTCCACACTCTAACAAAGAATCACACTCAGTGAGGGTTTATCAGCAACCCTTCCTCAAGACTCTCTCTTTCAATCCCTATGCGTAAAGTGTTTTTATAATGTGTTATTAAAGATTGATGCGCCTGCATTAAAAGAATACGTTGTGTTTCTGCTCTCAAACCCCTAAATGATTAATTTTACTTTTTAAACCTGACACATACATACATACATGAATATATATTTACACACACATTTATATATATATATATATATATATATATATATGAGTATATATATATATGTATATATATGTATATGTATATATATATGTATATATATATATATATATATATATATATATATATATATATATATATATATATATATATATTTATATATATACTGCATACATACATACATACAAAATATACAAGATCTTAATTCCCTTAGCAACTACCCTCCAGAGCAGGAAATGTACTTTTTCTGATAGACGCTATCAGCGGATGAAATAATTGGCTACAAGGGAAACCCTTTAATAGCAGGGGAAATTGGAGGGTTGGATAGAATTTAGGACACATTTCTTCTGATACAACGTATAAGCAGGTTTGTAATGAAAAATTGTTTCCTATTTTTTTTTAGATTTAAAACTTGTGATTTAATGTTAGTGGATATTTAGCAGTAGATGTATTACTATCATCTTAAATAATCCATTAATCATAAATATTAAATATTCATCTTTAATAAACATTGATTAAATTTTAACTTATAGTTATATACCATTATTTTAGAATTTAATTGTGAAATAAAATATTCACTTAAGTATTCTGAAGTAGAATTTAATTAATATATTGTTAAGAATTAATGTTTCATTTAGTGTTTATTTTCATAATCTAGATCAATTAATAAAGAATCAATTAAAAAATTGCATGAAAATAAATTTAAAAGAATTATGAAGATATCCCAGCGTATGTAATATGCCCGTAGTACTATCTACTGTGTGAATTTAAAATTTTAATATTTCCACTTTTATTCAGAAAATAAATCAAACAAAAATATATTTTTTCTTTCCGAAACGGACACTTTGAGACAATCGGAAATCCTATAGCACTAAATTCACTAATATGTTATTCGAATAAGCTTTTCTTTGGGTATTTGTGCTCATAAGCTCAGAATCCGTTAATAAATAAAGGATTAAAGATATTTCTACGTGAATTTGTATAAAATAATTGGAATTACAGCATAATATTTGTAATTTAAATGTAGAACTGGATGTTAATGAATTTTATATGCTAATTAAACCTGTTTGATTTAAAATTCATATAGAAATTTATCTTATTATTCTTAAATTGATACGTTTAATTAATACGATCAAAAAGCTGAATTTAAGTTGATGCACATATAAGTCCATTGATGCATTCAGAATTAGTTTTAACTTGTTAAAATGATCCATAGATCACGTTTGACAAGATGCAGTATCAACAAATTATCTGCATCATTTTTTGCTGAATATATATTAGTGAGAATTATGGACTCGAGACAGCGAAAAAGAAATTCCTGAGAGAGGTTTGAAAAACTATAAAATATCGAGCGAAAAGATAAAGTTTTAAATAGCGAAAATCTGGGCAGACTGTTTCTACGATTGTCATCTACCTTCAGTGAAAAGTAAAAATCGTCCCACGAAAACACAAAAATTCTACACACTGTTATTTAACTGTCTGTAGACATAAGTGAATTAAAAAACTGAACGAAGCCACTTAAAAAGACGAAGGACATAATTTTTTTTCATAGTACTTTTACATTTTCACACATCTTAAAGTTTGCTGGTCACAAACTATTAGCAGTACTCATAATAAATGCTAGTATTAGTTTCATAGGTTTAAATAGCTATGAATTGAAAAATTTTTCATGAATTTAGATTCTGATTTATATTTGGGAAAAAATCGTCCCAAGGAAACACAAAAATAAAAACTACAAACTGTTATTTAACTGTCTGTAAACGAAAAAGGATTAAAAATCTAAACCAAGCCACTTAAAATGACCAAAGACTTAAGTTTATTTCATAGTACTCCTACATTTTCATACATCTTAAAGTTTGCTGATCACAAACTATTAGCAGTACTCATTATAAATGCTAGTATTAGTTTTATAGGTTTAAAGAGTTATAAATTGAAAATTTTTCAAGATGTTTAGATTTTGATTTATATTTGGGAAAAAATTTGTCTCCAAAAAACAAAACAAAAAAAATCTACAAACTGTTATTTAACTATCTGTAGGCATAAGTGGATTTAAAACTTGAACCAAGCCACTTAAAAAGACGAAGGACATAATTTTTTTCATAGTACTTTTACATTTTCACACATCTTAAAGTTTGCTACTCACAATCTATTAGCAATACCCATAATAAATGCTAGTATTAGTTTCAAAGGTTTAAGCAGTTATGAATTGAAAATTTTTTCATGACGTTTAGATTCTGCTTTATATTTGGGACAAAATCGTCCCTAGAAAACACAAAAATAAAATCTACAAACTGTTATTTAACTGTCTGTAAACGAAGGTGGATTAAAAAACTAAACCAAGCCACTTAAAATGACCAAAGACTTAAGTTTATTTTTTAGTTCTCTTTTATTTTCATACATCTTAAAGTTTACTGATCACAAACTATTGGCAGTACTCATTATAAATGCTAGTATTACTTTTATAGGTTTAAACAGTTATAAATTGAAATTTTTTCAAGACGTTTAGATTCTGATTTATATTTTGGAAAAAAATTGCACCCCCCCCAAAAAAAAACAAAAAAAAATCTACAAACTGTTATTTAACTGTCTGTAGACGAACGTGGATTAAAAAACTAAACCAAGCCACTTAAAATGACCAAAGACTTAAGTTTATTTCATAATACTCTTACATTTTCATACATCTTAAAGTTTGCTGATCGCAAACTATTAGCAGTACTCATAATAAATGCTAGTATTAGTTTTATAGGTTTAAACAGTTATGAATTGAAAATTTTTCAAGATGTTTTGATTCTGATTTATATTTTGGAAAAAAATTTGTCCCCCTCAAAAAACAAAACAAAAAAAAAATCTAAAAACTGTCATTTAACTCTTTGTAGACATAAGTAGATTAAAATCTGAACCAAGCCACTTAAAGTGACCAAAGACGTAAGTTGTTTTCATAGTACTTTTACATCTTAACACATCTCAAAGTTTGCTGCTCACAAGCTATTGGCAGTACTCATAATAAATGCTAGTATTAGCTTTATAGGTTTAAACAGTTATGAATTGAAATTTTTTAAGATGTTCTGATTCTGATTTATATTTTGAAAAAAATTTGTCAAAAAAAAAAAAAAAAATCTACAAACTGTCATTTAACTGTCTGTAGACATAAGTGGATTAAAATCTATCTGAACCAAACCACTTAAAAAGACCAAAGGCGTAAGATGTTTTCTTAGTACTTTTACATTTTCACACATCTTAAAGTTTGCTGATCACAAACTATTAGCAGTACCCATAATAAATGGTAATATTAGCTTTATAGGTTTAAACAGTTATAAATTGAAATTTTTTCAAGACGTTTAGATTCTGATTTATATTTGGAAAAAAATTCCCCCCCCCAAAAAAAAATAACAAAAAAAAATCTACAAACTGTTATTTAACTGTCTGTAGACGAACGTGGATTAAAAAACTAAACCAAGCCACTTAAAATGACCAAAGACTTAAGTTTATTTCATAGTACTCTTACATTTTCATACATCTTAAAGTTTGCTGATCACAAATTATTAGCAGTACTCATAATAAATGCTAGTATTAGTTTTATAGGTTTAAACAGTTATGAATTGAAATTTTTTCAAGATGCTTTGATTCTGATTTATATTTGGGAAAAATTTGTCCCCCCCCCCAAAAAACAACAAAAAAATCTACAAACTGTTATTTAACTGTCTGTAGATATAATTGGATTAAAACACTGAACCAAGCCACTTAAAAAGACCAAAGACATAAGATTTTTTCAGAGTACATTTACATTTTCACTCATCTCAAATTTTGCTGGTGACAAACTATTAGCAGTACTCATAATAAATGCAGGTATTAGTTTTATAGGTTTAAACATTTATGAGTAAAAAATTTCTTCATGACATTTAGATTCTCCTTTATAGGTGTACATTTAATATAATGTATAATAGTTTATATCAACAAAA
>CM063510.1:73096743-73111743 GCA_032207245.1 Pardosa pseudoannulata
AGTTTTTCTTAGATTTATCTGCACTGAAAACTTAAAATTGAGATATTTTGGAAAAATACATAATCACCTTGTGCTTTTTTACCATTAACATACACTGAGATAGAGAAAGAGAAGAATGATATTGTACAATATCCATATAGCAGAGACTGGAACTTATTGTTACAAGAATTTTTAAGTTTTTTAAAAGAAACTTTTACTAGAAGTTTTTTCACAGCTTGAACTTTAAAATATGCTTTAATTGTTGAAGAATCATCAAAATATTTTTAATGCAAATAAATTAAAAATAACTCAAATCATTAAGATTTATATAAATGCATTTGCCATACAACGCATGCTGTTTTAGAAGATGGGAAATTTGTTACATAAAATGTACTAAAAATTGGTTACTGTATATTTATATTATCTGTTACTAGCCTGCATACTCTATAAATGTCGATATATTTAGACTTCACATAGTCATTTAATTTTATAAGATATTCTAAATAACTAGAATATTTATTTTCTGAAATACAATTTTTACATGCACATATTTGGTTATACTTGCATAAGGATCACCAACTCAATTTAGGCAGTTACTATATTTACGTCATGTTGCTATAGGTCTGAAATTTCATTATGCTATTCAGTAAATTCTTTGTAAAATCAACGTTCTTCATCTTCGTACGAATAAACTTGCTTAAAATACATTCTCCTTGATTTGTTTCTCTTGTCTTGACAATCTGTTTTTGATCACGAGAAATTTTTCTTTTTATTTCTTGTTACGTTTCATCTGCAGCTGATATAAAAAAATTTAGTAAGTTTTTCTTTATGATGGCATTTAACATCGGTTTCTACTCGTAGAGAAGAAACTTTCCTGCACCATATGACTTTATTTTATGGTGGATGACATGCAGCTGTTTACGCCTTGATGCAAAAGTAGCTGCTTTTGGTATAGAAACACCGATTTTCATTTCGCACTTCTTCATATATAGAAGGATCTCCATTTGCTGCTTCATCACTTTTATGTGTTTTTTTACAACGTTCTGTCTAGACATTTTATTTACTGTAAAATTTTTGAAGTATCATGAATTTACTGAAAATGTAACAGTTATATTCAAAATGATTATTCTTTTATTACTTATTGTAGCCTTTAGAAATGTTTTCCCTGGTTTTAATCCTTTTTATCCTGACGGTACTTATAAGTACCGCTTCAATCAAACACCTATATATTCCTAATAAAGCCGTTTTTCCTGACGGTACTCACAAGGACATGAACGACGCAGTTCCTACAGCAGGAAAGAAATGACAGCACCAATCAGGAATCCTTTTTTTATTCTCATAGTAGGGATTTTATAATAAAGACATTTTGTGGTAGAGTTGATACACGTGTTGTTCAATTGAGTAAATTTAGTGGTTTATTACCAGTTATTTCGTACTATTATTTTTTGAGACTTCTATACTTTGCAAGTAATCATTTCCTTTGTTTTATTCATAATTTAATGTTTTATTTTATATCATAGAGTCAAAAATACATGTTGGTACTAGGAAGTACCAGCTTCAAAATTAACTACTAAAATACAGTAAAAATTAATTTTCTTTTTTTATGATTATTCTCCATTAAAACTTATCTAATGATGCAAAAATGCAGTAAGAAAGTTGATGGTAAATTAATTCAGGATATAAAGGGTTAAACTCTTAAATGTCTTTCTTTCATATTTCCGTACCGTATTTATGAGAATCTAATGTGCCATCGAATCTAATGCTCATCTCCATTTTAAAACTTTAAATAATAAAAAAATTGTTTGTCGGCGAATGTAATGCGCATCAATAGTATGAGGAATTTATTGAATATTATTTTATACAACAATGGATTTGTATATAAACTATCAATCAATGGTATGATAATTTTATTTAAATTTAGATACCATATTTTATACAAGAGATTAATACATAAAGTAGCGTCCAGACAAAGCATTGATGGTGGATTGGAGAGCCCACCGGAACGGTGTCCCCATACAATTCGGAGCCAGCAGTTTGTATCCTTAATGCAATGATGTGTCCACGATAAATGTAACGGTAAATGTAGTAAAAAAATACAGTAATCCATTATTACGATTTAAATTTGGTTGATGTCCTCGGCGAACTGTTGACGCACTCGAATCTAATGCGCCATCGAATCTAATGCGCACCCCAATTTTGAATATTACATTTGGCCAAAAACGATGCGCATTAAATTCGAGTAAATACCGTATATCATTTAAAAAGATGTAGGGCTCTTTAAAATTATAATCTACATAAATTGTTACACTCTAGTAACTAATCCCATTTAAAATGCAACAACCTGCATCCTATGGGGCCATTTTATACATTGATATGTTTTATTAGTATAATTTGCGCAAAACTTTTAAGTATTTAATTCCTTTTCTGACATATAGGATGATACACACTTCCACGTTTCAGACTTGTAAATGTAACAGGGATATTGAAAAGCCACTTTTAAATTATTATTGTAATATTTAGAGACAGAAGAAAATCACTCTTCGTTACTCGAGAGTTTGGAAAGTTTGATAGAGAGCAAAGATGCCTGTGAGTACCCACCAGAAACAGGAGAATGCAGGGCATTATTTCTGCGCTACTATTTCGATGGGGAGAAATGCAGTACCTTCGTCTTCGGTGGATGTGATGGAAATCCAAACAATTTCGAAACCGAAGCCGATTGCATGGAAAGATGTTTACCAAAACCGGAAGATGAAGGTAAGTAACTGCATTAATTATAATTTAAGATAATCGATCATGTATGGAGTAAAATTTTGGTATATAGTTTATGGAACTTTTTATGGAGTTATTCTAATAGTATTTATAATAATTAAGTTGTAATTCTGTGAAGAACACTTTCAGGTTGTCTGCTTCCAAAAAAGTCTCTAAGACATTCCATTTTTTTTTCTTGGTTGTGCAAGAAAAGTGAACACAGAATTTAAGAGTTTAAAAGGTTATTTTGTGTCGATTTAACCATTTCGTGTGCCATTTGTTTCTCACTCCACTTTTCCAGACTTTTAAAACAGAGCTTCTAATTTTATTCAATCGATCGAACAATTGATGACAGAACAAAAACGAAGCAGGAATCAGTCTTCCCGTCGTTTCTATAACAAGACCAATATATTAGAATGGGTTTTGCGCTTCCTACAGGTGTATTTTGTAAGATCGTGTAGGTGGGAAGTAATCTTCCCACGGCCCACGGGAGAATTCAACTATAATTTCAAATTATATTATACTGTATTGTTCTGTATATTATTACCTTTACTTTAATCTGAATCAAAATGTATTTTTCTTATTGTAAATATCAGAAAAGTAATATGCCAGATCAAAGAACGGAGGGTCTTGTTAAAATAATATAAATGCATAGTTCCTGGGTTGTTAGTTTAAATATTATTCTTTATCCAGATACATACATAGGTACTACTGCAGTGAAATCCAATTTTTATATCATTTCATTGATGAATACATAGATACTATTGCAGTGAAATCCAATTTTTATCACATTTCAGTTATTACGTCATGTTGTTTTATATTAATTTCCCCCACTTTTATGACTAATATTAGATTAGCCACAGTCAGTATACGTTTTCAAAATTGTAAAGCTTCTATAAAGGGATATTTTAAAACAAAATATTTAGCCATTGTAAACTTTGCATTACATACAAGATATAATTTGTGATATTCTTTTAATTATTAGTGGCACATATAAATTTTATTAAATGTTGTTTGTATAAGTTATAAAAGATCCATGATATTTTTCCCATTTAGTAGTTATATTTTAATTTTAACATTCAAATTTATTTTCCTCACTTCCAGTAAACAGCCTAACTTGGGGTCCATAGCCTAAGATGTTAATTTAGGTTTACGAGACAAAAAGTTTCTGGGGGTTTGAAGTATATGTTCTATGGCCAACCACTTACGGAAACCTCTAGTGTTAAGTTTCCAAACATGCCTGTTCTTCAGATTAATGTGTTGCAAAAGAGTAGACTGCAGAGCTCCAAACCAAACCAAACTATCCTTAGTTTAATACCTATTCAAGGGTAAAAAAGCAAAGTCAACCTTGCACAGCCCGAGAACTGTCCTTTGCTTTGGGAGCGCGAATTGTTACCTCGATGCCAGAAAGAACACATTATTTCAGATTAATTTTTCAGTTATAGGTCATGGAGGTTTGAAATATATGTCCCATGGTCAACCACTTATGGAAATCTCTAGTGTTAAATTCCCAAACATGCCAAAAAAAAAAAAACCCTGTAGCTCTCCAAATCAAACCAAACTATTCTTAGTTTATTTACCTATTCAAGGGTAAAAAAGCAGAGTCAACTTTGCACAGCGGGAGGACTGTCCATTGCCTTGGGAGTGAAGTGTCACCCCGATGCCAGAAGAAACACATTATTTCAAATTAATTTTTCAGTTATATGAATTTATTGTGACCTAACAAATTTAATTAAGATTAAACAGTGTGAACAATAATTCTTAAATTTAAAAACCATATCAAACCTCTCTGTACTTTCTACAGAAGTAAGAGGATGTCCAGTCAGACTCGACACTAGAGTAAAAAGGGTTAATAAACACAGAATAACCGTAGCTAAGTACAATACTACAGTTGGTTGGATTATGAAAGTTAAAATTTGAATATTAAAATGTCAACCTGTAATATTTTGATAAATATTAGCAAATGTAAAATTAAAAAAAGATTTGACTGTACGCTACATCCTCAACTAAAATATATCTAAAACATATAACATATATTTTCAAAACTTTAGACATATAACCATTATTTACACATCTAGCTTACTCTTTGGTGAGGTATAAAGTAATTGGAAAGGAAAACGCTGAAACAAACTAATTCAAGAACTCTTTTTAACTGCAGAGGAATCTAAATACAAAAGTACTTCCATATTTTTTTTACTTAAATAGAAAACATCTTAGACATGAGAGCATAAGACTTTCTTTTGAATCTAAACTGAAAATGTGATTAAAGAGGCTTCAATGTTAAGGATTGAATTATGTTGAACTGCTGTAACAACATTTTATGGTGTGCGAAAAACAATACATTAATTTAGGATTCATATCATTGTACTACACATTTTTTATACGAGGGTTGGAACTTTAATAGTGGCAACTATTTATTTATATGGAATACTAAAGGGATTCATGTCACCATATTTTACAGTCCTTCAATATAGTCTCCAGCATTGTGTATAACCCGTTTCCAACGATGTGGAAGTCGCAGAACATCTGTAGCAGCACCTGTTCTGTTGATAGTTCAAATGGACAGGTCTATTGACACAAGAATCTTTGGAACAGTTCTGACGCAAATGCCACGAAGTGGTTCCTTCATCCAAATAATTAAAACAAAGTCATAAGGACTTAGACCTAGAGAGTAAGGTGGATGATAAAGCCCTAGATGACAGTGTCGTGTTATACAACCGCTGGCACATTGAGTTTTTCTCCAACTTCGTTATTCTTGTTTTGAAAACATCCTGACAACACTTTAGACCGCAAGCTAATACAAGGATTAGTTCTTCGCGCCACTCCGCATGCGAATGACGTAGGAAGGACGATTCTTTTTGCTGACAGGTAAGGTAGGTATGTAGCTTACTTGTGGTGTACGCGATATTCTTTGGTTTTGTTGCGTAGTGTTTTTACAGCATTGTTGCCACTAATAAAGTTCCAACCTTCGTATGTAATAATATATATGTAATATATCAATATATATATATATATATATATATATATATATACATACATACATACATACATACATACATACATATATATATGTATATATATATATATATATATATATATATATATATATATATATATATATACATATATATATATATATATATATATATATATATATATATATATATATATATATATATATATATATATATATATATATATATATATATATATATATGTAACACGTTGAAAATTAATCCGCCGGTCACGAATAATTAAGCCACTATTGTATTCACTGTCCCGGGTTTGGAAGGAGAAACATAGACAGCTAGACTACTGAAGTAATATGAAGCTGGGCCACATTGACGAGAAAGGGAATTCCCAGTAGAACTTAAATTTTATTTCAGTTAAGAGACGACATGAGTTTCACAGTCAACGGCAGAAGATGAAAGGGTTATCGAAACATGTGTTGCAATAGGATTGGACCCCAGAACGAGACGTAGAAGAAATTTTTCCCAGAGAAAGTAACTTAGTCCACGTAACAAGAAAAAGGAGCTTAGATCATTGAAAAGTGAACCGAAGATAGTTGGAAAATATGGAGAGTGGCCTGAAAATTTGCATTTATTGCAGAGAAAGTTTTGGAAATGTGTTGAAAGAATATTAAGTCGCGAACACTGCTTTATTTAAGATATTTTGTTACTGGGAAAATAAATTTGAAGGAATAAGAATGGGAGATAGGAGAATTTTTATGAGATATTAAAGTGTAATAATTTTGATATATTACATATATGTATATTGATTATATTATATTATATACATATATGCATTGAACAAATATATCTATATTTAATATTCCAATTTCTGAATCTTGTCTTTATTGTACAATGTATTTTCTAGGAGAAGACAACGAAGTTTGAGAAATTTAAAGCTGCCGTCAGAAGATTTTAAAGGATAATGTTCCTTCAAATGTAGATGCTATCATTATTAAAAGAAAACTAATGTAATTTGGAACGGATAAATGTATCATTTGAAAGAGATAATGATTTGGATATTTTATTAAACTGTAAAAATAAAACCTTTCTTTGACTCAATTTATATTGTTTTGAAAAAATTTCTGAACAAAGGAAGTATTTCGTAATAATGAATGTATGAATACTTATCTTTAAATATGAAGGAATGAATAGTTGTACAGACGCAAACATACATACAAACATAAATACATATTATGCTTTATAATATTTTTATAGAATATTTACATTTTTGTAAATAAGAATTAGTTATTCATAGAAGGCTTTCTCATACATCAACATCAGGAGATTTAACTTATATCATCAAAGTAATTGTTCTACAGTAAACTCAATAAAGTGCCAGTTTTAGAAAGTAATCAGTTTATTGCAGTATATTCCAGGGGTGTCCAAGGCATCGACCGCAGTCGATTGGTAGACTGCTAAGGCATTTTAGGTAGTCCGCGCTACCATTCTGATAATGACCTCGGATATTAACAATTTATGACTTATGACATAGAATTAATGAATTATTTAAAATAAAAATTTACTACAGCTTATGCTTTAAAACTTAAAATCAAATTGTGCAAAATAATACAATGAATTTGTTGTTTTACATTGGAGAATTAAATAAAAAAATTTGACAAAGTGGTAGGCTTAGATGCTGCTTTTTCAACCATGAACGCCATAAAAACCAAACATCGGTCGCGTTTGACAGATGAACATTTAATTTCGTGTTTACGCAATGCAATAAGCTCGTGCCAGCCACAATATGATAAACTTGTCGCAGATATACAGTGCCAAATATCAACTAAGCGAAGTGAATAGGATGGTCAATTTTTGATATATGATTACTTTGATTATTTTCGTCAGTAAATTTTTATTTTGCAAATATTAATATTAAGTTCTTTTAGAAAAATTAGATAATTTACCACTTTTTCTTGTTACCGAAATAAATATATAAACATGTACGTTACGTTAATTTAGCTCTGCCATTAATAGATCGCCTTCGATTTTTTAAATTTGGAGTAGACCACGAATCCCAAAAGTTTGGCCATTCCTGGTATATTCCATTGTAATGTTTTTCAGGATCTTTTTGTTTTTTAAAAACACGTGACTAATCACTTTGCGGCATTTTCACTTTAGGATGGGGAGGTTTTATCAGAATCAGAGTAAGGGTATATGAAAGATAAATAGCCATTTAAAATACGAGTTTTTCTTATCGCCTTCCATCCCAGCAGGGACAAGCGATGGCTGAATAGATAAGGCCTTGCTTTGAGGTATGAGATTTTGCGGGCTTGAATCCCAATATGAGGTCGATTTTTGTAGCCTTTCGGAATCGATTTTAGGTTCTAATATTGTTGCGTAATTGAAGATAGTTGTCAGCGGCTACCAAGAGATGGCGCCAGGTGTTAAAAAAAGGAACAGAGAATGTCCTAAAGAATGTTATTATTATTACTATGTTGTTGTAAGTTCTGTTTTTGTATTGTGCAAGTGTTTTGTCTAACGGTCTAACGGAAGCCCCCTGTAAATATGTCGTACTGTGTGTTGAATAAAATATAAAAAGGCCTATTTTGCTCTATATTTATGGGCATATAGGTGTAATTTATAGGTCCCATAACTGCCATTTTATAGTGGACTTGTTGGAAAGGCTTATCGATAAAAATATTGATACAATTTTCATTTCGGTCGTAACCTCATTTCCCCTATGCAAATGTGACTTAACTATGAGCCGTGGTATAAATAGAGTTTTCCCGGTTAGCTCCTTGGCCTTTTCTGTTACTCTGATTGTTTGGTGCTACTAGGAATGTTTTTTTGGTTAGACAGTCGTAAGCAAGGCCGTAGGCAAAGGAGGGGATTTACGGGACTGGTCCCTCCCCGAAATTTCAAAATGTGTGTGTCATCTGCCTAGCTGTACATAGACAACAGTGTTCTACAGACTGCTTCTGCCATAAATATATTCATCAGGCTATAAGAATCAGGCTTTTATCCACCCCACAGTCCCTTAGAGTCACTTGTCTCAATCATTTTCCGTAATGTATTGTATATCGTCTTCTTGTCTGGGGTGCTTCAAGGTGAGGATTTTATCTTCTAAAATAGCTTTAACCTATTACGTTGGAGAAAATTTTGGTATGTAGATAAATGAGAAAGAAATTTAAGCAAATAAATGTAAAAACGGTTTTTAATGTTAATTTTACTATTAAATTAATTGTGCAGATAATTTATTACTCATTCTAAGCTTCAAATTTATTCATTATATCCTTTTTAATCCTTTTGTTATGTTAAAATCACATTGTGTTATGATACTCATTAAGAGTATACATACATAAGAAAACCAGCGGTTTTACCGAAGCATCATTAAAAAAAAAAAAAAAAAAAAAAAACAGTCTTTTCCCTTGGTCCCCCTCAAAAAATTTCTGGCTATGGCCTTGGTCGTAAGGAAATACGATGTAGTATGCCAAAAATTGCTTTAGTTTATTTTTAATAACTTGCTTATATTTTTATCATTCGAACCGAATGAATAAATGTTTAATCAATGAAATGAACTGCGTTTTTTGAACTTTTACGTATCTCCAGACTACACGCATAACATGACGCTGGGCATTCTGCAATAAGTTCAAATTTTAACCCAACATGATCTCCTACAAACAAAGGTAAATAAATAAAGGTCCTAAAAAGGTAAGCCCGCCTGCACTATTGTTCATTTTTCTGGTACTCATCTATTTGATATGAGCGAAACGAGAAGCTTACATATTATGATATGTTTTGCGTTATTGTAGATTTTTTAGAAATGAATCTGATAGTAATATGTCGGGTAGACATTTCTTAGTTCTTTCCTTAGTGTTTGAGCTTAGTTTTTCCATTAGAGATTTTTATAGTAAAAGAGTTTTGTTCCAATAAATATATAGCAGGAAATAATTAGGTTTGTTTTGTTTTTAGAAATGAACTCTAAAAGGGATTGTTTCAACTGTATATGAGTATATGGATATCTTTCTGTAGCATTCACAGAACTCAAACACTGTCAAGTGGGAGACCGTTAGCATTTGCAATAAACAATACCACAGTTTGACATTTAGCGTTTGCAGATGGAAGTGCACAGCTAAATAACACATCAGTATTAAATACCGGGTGATCAGAAAATGAATATTTATTTGAAAAGGTAAAAATTCATGAAATAATATTGTAGAGAGGTAAAAATTGTCACACTTGCTTGGGAGGACATGGAGTTTTATTGTAACCACGAAAGAGTTTAAAAAAATACCAACAGATTGAGCTAGACAGCAAAATGTTAGTGACACTGCATTAGAATCCTGTAAAAGGAAACATCATACGTATGGTGAACGTCAATGTGTCACCAAAAATACAGATAGGATGTACAGTGCTGTTCAAAACATTGTTCCTAAACTATAGTGTTGTGAACAGCATATTGAGGAATGACGGTGTAAATGTTGAGCATTTGTTCTGAAGAATATGGTCATTGCTTTGTCATAATTTGTTATGCTAATTATTGCTTTTCTTATATGAATCGCCATCTGTTGGCCATTTTTTAAACTTTTTTTGTGATTACAATAAAACTCCAAGTCATTCCAAGCATGTATGTCCATTTTTTTTCCCTAATTACATTATTTGAAAAAGGAATAATTCCTTAAATTATTACTTTTTCCAAATGTATATTTATTTTCTGATCACCCGGTATAAAATTTTAACACTTTACATGAAATCGTTTTTGGGTTATGTCCGGTAGCGTTAATATGCATTTTATTGAAATTTTCCTTTTTATAGAGTGTAGTTTAAAATCGAAGAGAAAAGTTTCAAAACCTACGCTGCTACAGTGCTGTTCACAACATTGTTCCTGAACAACAATGTTGTGAACAGCATATTGAGGAATGAAGATGTAATGTTGAGCATGTGTTCTGAAGAACATCGTCTTTGCTTTTCCATAATTTGTGATGCTAATTATTGCTTTTCTTATTATATGAAGTGCCATCTGTTGGCCATTTAAAAAATTGTGATTACAATAAAACTCCAAGTCATTTTAAGCATATGTTTCCATTTTTACCTCCCTAACTACATTATTCCTTGAATTATTACTTTTTCAAATGTATATTCATTTTTTGATCTCCCGGTATAAAATTTTAACATTTTACATATAATCGTTTTTGGGTGTATTTTATTGAAATTTTTTGTTATATAGAGTGTAGTTTGAAATCGAAAATGAAAGTTGCAAAACCTACGCTGCTACAGTGCTGTTCACAACATTGTTCCTGAACAACAATGTTGTGAACAGCATATTGAGGAATGAAGATGTAAATGTTGAGCATTTGTTCTGAAGAATATCATCTTTGCTTTGTCATAATTTGTGATGTTGATTATTGCTTTTCGTATCATATAAAGCGCCATCTGTTGGCCATTTTTTAAACTTTTTTTGTGATTACAATAAAATTCCAAGTCATTCCAAATAAGTGTGTCCATTTTTACATCCCTAACTACATTGTTCCTTAAATTATTACTTTTTCCAAATGTATATTTATTTTCTGATCACCCGGTATAAAATTTTAACACTTTACATGAAATCGTTTTTGGGTTATGTCCGGTAGCGTTAATATGCATTTTATTGAAATTTTCCTTTTTATAGAGTGTAGTTTAAAATCGAAAAGGGAAGTTGCAAAACATGGGCTGCTACTCACAAGGACTCTAAATGATCGGTTGATTAATACGACGAAAAGTTGATTATTTTTCGAGTAGCTACGTAATTATAACAACAATCCCCTCCAGAGTAACAAAATCTCCCATCTTCGACATAAACCCAACGTGCCGAGATGCACTTTTAGTGACCTCATTAGATTATCTAGTGGTGTAGATGATCGCCTAAATGTTATAAAATTATTAAATATAAAATAATGAATATTCATTACGTAATCGGTTTTGAGCTATGTCAAAGTGTATCCAGACAATGTAAAGGCTTTATATCCCGTCAACATGCTTAAAAATTAGCAGATTCCGTTCAGGATTTCTTTTCCTGTTGAGGAATACGCAAATTTCTCGGGGATAGTAAAACATTTCCAGTCGATTCAAAGGCTTTATCTCAAATTAATCTGAACTCAAATAAATCAGTTGAAATTTTTTACTGTAACACAAGAAATCTACTCACACTTTACTAGTAAGTTAATTCTTACACTGACCCATCTCAAAGACATGCAACAGCATGCATACTGAAGACCAGAGATTACGACAACAACCACAATAGTTATTGAGCTGCTGCTGATCTACAAGAGTTCCATCATGGTCCGTGTTAATGTAGTCAAATCCGATAATGAGCAAACACTACTAAGGTAATATCGTCTGCCAGGAATAACTGAAAAACCAGATCCCTGAGGTGAACCTCGGGTACGTGAAACCCGGGTACATCTAAAGGAGGTAAACGTTACAAGTAAAAGAAATCGTAAGTTGAAAGTAAAAGAAATAAGTTAATAATGTGAGGCGTGGTAGTTCTGTTGACAAAGGCAACGATCTCGTAACTGAACGGTTGCTCTTGATGGAGAAAGAGCCGCCTAAGATCCGCCGTTAAAAATGACTGGGGTAAGTAAAATATGTTCCTGGTGACAATGTTCTCCAAGTTCTCAAACGATATCTCTGGAGATGGCAGGCCAACCATATGTTTTTTCTGCTTGTTCACTCATTCTAAATTACGAGGACCAACTTGAGAAAAGTGTTTCTTTTACACTAGCAGTTCTCATTATAACAAAAGGAGTACCCCTTTTCCTTGATAGTAGTGGCGTATGGCTCAAATTGTGCTTGGTTGCTCAAGTGGCATCAGAAGCAACATAATAGCTTCTTTATTTTTTGGAGGCTTCCACTTAATGAATTCTTTAGATAATTAGTTTTTTTAAACATTAATAGTTTGTTAAATTAGTTTTTGAAAAACATATTTCCTTTCCAATTATTTTTGAAAATATTTGATCTCGTCTTTCTGAACCCAAATAATGGTATTTTACCAACATATTAAAAAACAGCCCACATATCCCAGAAGTAAATTTGTTTAAATTGTACCATGTGAATTTCACCATTCATTTCGTGCTTGGTTTGACTAAGTGGCATTAAAAACAACAACAGCAACACATGTTGAAATGTTAGAAGGTCTTAAAATGCGTATTTACGTTGAAATATGATTGCAAATCTTTAGAGATTGCAATGTTTCTTTTACTTTGTACAAAAAGTGAAAAAAATGACAAATGAAAAGACTAATTGTATATTTAACTATAAATAAATTCAAAATAAGTATTTTTCTTGAAAAAATAAAACTTTTAAATAAAAAGAAAAGGTTTAAGACAGATTTTTTTTAATGCTATAATGGGCATTTCAAGAGTTTAAACGTAAAGCTATAAAGCTTTTCAAAATTCTGTCTGTTCTGAAATAGCATAATCATTTTATCACCTTGCATTTTGTTTTCTTTTTCCTTGTTAATGTATGGATTGGGAAGTGTACACATCCTTGACCTAATTGCATCAAGATTTTGAATTTATCCAAAAACAGATGTATCACGTGCATAAATTGTTCTTGTGTACAAGAATCCATAATGAATTGCTGTTTCTTAAATAAACAAAATTTAGATTGATATAAACTAGAAGCTTTAAAATGATGTACTTTTAATTTAAATTTTGCTGTTTTTGTATAAAACAAGCCATAAAAAATTGTGTAGAATTCGTTTTGATATACAAACATAGCTCCAAATAGTATATCCTACTTATTAAATCCTGAATGAGGATGAATAATTTAAAAACCTAATGTATAATTTACGTATATAAAATATTTTCAGATGAATAAAATTGATAATCATACAGGTGTAAAAACGAAAATTTGTACATTGTGGAGTAATTCAAAACAGAACTCTAAATGATAACAAAATTATTAATTTTTGGGACATAAAAACATTTATTTCATTGTTAAATTAAAGCTTCTTTTTAATATAGAAAATAGTATGATACTTAAATGACTTAATATATTGAAAATACTTAAATGTTCACAAACATAGAAAATAAAATATGAACCAATGGGTTCAACAGGACTATCAGAGACATTTGTTTACAACCTCCAAGTACTAGCCTTTCTCTGGCAAAGATTATTCGTTATTATTAGAATTCCACTTCAGATACTTGCAATAAATTTGTGTATGAAGGGTGTCAAAGAAATCGTAACATTTTCGAGACTACAAAGATTATAAAGATCAATGTGATGGAAACGTAGTTGGAATGTAACTTTTTTTTAATGAATTATTCTACCGTACCTAAAAATAAAAGAATCCTTGAGCATAAATGTTGCTTATGATGGAATTATGAAACTTATGTATGGTTGTGTATTATGGAATTTTATCAGTTACTATGCCTATTTGATATACTATTTAAATATGTACTTTTCGGATGATCATAATGGAGTATTAAATTATATTCTTTTCACCCTCACATATGTATGTGTATGTGATGACCAGAATATTTCGTTAATAGTATTAGATTGTTTCAGTCATGGCAAAAATTAACCTCCCTCCAATAAATAAATACCGACCAAATTTGAAAGTGCGGAGAACAAAGGTTTAAAGTAAGACTGTTATCGATACTATTTTTTAATAGGATCTTTTACGGGGTAGTATCACAATAACTGCCAAAAACGTAGAATCAGAAACTTTAATTTTGGCTAATAGGAAACGATAATTTGAGTCCCACCGTGACATGTGTAATGAGAAATTCGCTATCCAATAATTATACAAGGTGAAACTTGCATTGTACGAGTAGTTTTAGTGGACGACTTGGCGCTCACAAATGGGTTGACAAAAATATGAGCAAAGATAGTAATGCCGACAGATGACAGAAACAGTATTTTAATTTGGGTGTAGAATCGCCAAAAAAATTATCAATGAAAGTAATTAAAAAATCTTTAAGGGCCAGTCTCAATAAAGTGGTTTAAGAATTGCTTCCCACCATTGGAAAGCCATGGGTCAGCAGCGGTTAGCTGTTACAGCAGCGGTTACTTTGGTGAGACCGTCACTTAATGGCTATAAAAAGCATTACGGATTAATACCCCTCATATAAAAAAAGGGTTGGGGCCTTGGTTGTCTACCCAGAGATAATGATAGTTCAGATAGTGAGAATAGTATAGTAGGAATTTGGTATACACTTGCATCAAAAGATATAAATTTATTGACATATTTATATTACGTAAAAATATCTTAAAATATAATTAGAAAACATATAAAGACATGAGAGGATGGTTATGAGACTATAATGTTAAAAAATAA
>CM063510.1:73114243-73121743 GCA_032207245.1 Pardosa pseudoannulata
ATTTATCATTATAGCTAATGTAATAATTTTAACGTAACCTTATTAGAATTTTATTTTGATTACTAATAATTGTCAGGTAGGGTGACAATAGAGTTTTATTCTCGAATTTTAAGATATATTCAATTTCTCCCAATATTTTTAATAAGGGCATATGTAATGCTTTAACGTAAAATGTACTATAAAATATGAATATTCGACACAAGGAATTACTTTTTCTATTATTTATTTCTAAATAATGGTTTTATGTTGGTTAATGGTTTTATTATATACTGTTTACCTGGAAAAAACTGAATGTTGTAAACCGTTGCAAAAGAGCAGTACCAGTTTCATTCCAAACAATTACACTATCTGACAGTAAATATCAGAGACAGAGAGAAAAGGTGTATGATGTAATCCAATTTGTTATATTTTTTAATCCCATTCATCCAAATGACTTCCTTCCTTGAAAAATTCAGCATAGAAAGAGGAAATATGTTTAGCATCTTTGTATAAATATAAATATATATTATATTATACCATTTCTAAATACAATTTTTCTAAAACAATCATTTACATTCGTGCAATATTTTTAATTTGTTTTGTCATATACGCGAACTATGTAATGCTGTATGTTTAAACAAAACTCATTACCGATTTTATACCAAACAACATTACTGTCTGACTGTCATGATGAGAGACAAAATATTAAATGAGCTATCTTTTTAATCCCACTTATCAAATTGACTTCTTTCCTGCATCAAACTGAGTACAAAAAGATGAAGAATGCTTAGCATCTATATAGAAATATAAATAAATAAGACATTCTGCCTATGCGAAATATATTTTCTATAATTCTATTATTTATATTTGTTCAATGTATTTAAGTTGTTTTGCCATATGCACTCTGTTTTAGGAGAAAATGCTGAGTACTTAAAATAACATTACAGCTTTCATAACAAACATTACTGTCTGACTGTCATGATGAGAGAAAAATGTGCTATCTCTTTAATCCCACTTAACAGATTGACATCTTTCCTGTGTCAGATTGAGTATAGAAGGACGAAGAAGGATTACATTACAGAAATAAAAATAGATATAAAAATTTACCTAACAATCTCCGTAAAACAATTATTTACATTCATGCAACAATTTTTAATTGTTTTGTCCTATATACGAACTATGTACTCAGAGAAAATGCTGAATGTTAAAAAATAAATGACTTCTTATATACGCGGTAATGTATTTTTTACAAACATTATTACTACCTGACTGTCATGATGGGAGATAAAAAAACTGTATGAGTTATCTTTTTAATCCCACTTATCAGACTGACTTCTTTTCTGTATCAAACTGAGTGTAGAAGTGTGAAGAATGCTTAGCATCTCTATATAAATATAAATATATAAGACAACTACAATACAACTTCTGTACTTCAATTCAAATACAAATTCTATAATTTAATTATTTATATTTGTTCAATGTTTTTACGTTGTTTTGTCATATTACACAGTCTGTTCATGGAGAAAATGCTGAATGTTTAAATAAACATTACAGCTTTCATAGCAAACAACATTACTGTCTGACTGTCATGATGAGAGACAAAATATTAAATGAGCTATCTTTTTAATCCCACTTATCAAATTGACATCTTTCCTGTATCAGGCTGAGTACAGAAGGATAAAAAACTCTGGGCATCATTACAGAAATATAAACACATATCAAAATTTACTTAACAATCTCCGTAAAAAGTATTTATATTTGTATATTGTCTTTGCACTGTATTGTCATATTATGCACTCTAATCTCGGAGTAAATACTGAATATTTAAAATAACATTATCGCTTATATAACAAACATTATAACTACCTGGTTATTATGATCAGATAAAAAAAAATAGTATGAGCTATCTTTTTAATCCCTCTAATCAGATTGCCTTCTTTTCTGTATCAAACTGAGTATAGAAGGAGGAAGAATGCTTAGCACTATATAGAAATATATATAATATATATATATATATATATAATATATATATATATATATATATATATATATATATATATATATTATATATATATATATATATATATATATATATATATATATATATATATATATATAGATAGATAAGAAGTTTTGACTATACCAAATAGTTTCTATAATTTAATTATTTATATTTGTTCAATGTTTTTACGTTGTTTTGTCATATTACACAGTCTGTTCATGGAGAAAATGCTGAATGTTTAAATAAACATTACAGCTTTCATAGCAAACAACATAACTACCTGACTGTCATGATCAGAGACAAAAAATATATGAGCTATTTTTTTAATCCCTGTTATCAGATTGACTTCTTTCCTGTATTAATTTGAGTATAGAAGGATGAAGAACTTTGGGCATCATTACAGAAATATAAATACATATCAAAATGTACTTAACAATATCCGTAAAAAATTATTTATATTTGTACATTGTCTATACGCTGTTTAGTCATATTATGCACTCTTTTCTCAGAGAAAATACTGAATGTTTAAAATAACAGTATATCTTTTACAACAAACATACTTACGGCCCGACTGTCATGATGAGAGGCAAAAAGTTGTATGAGCTATCTTTTTAATACCGCTTATCAGATTGGCTTCTTTCCTGTGTCAAACTGAGTATAGAATGATGAAGAACGCTTAACATCTATAGAGAAATATAAATAGATAAGAAATTTTGCCTAAGCCAAATGCAATTTCCATCATTCAATTATTTACATTTGTTCAATGTTTTTACATTGTTTTGTCATATTAAGCACTATGTTCCCGGTGAACGTTGAAAGGAACATTACCAATTTCATAACAAGCATCATTACTGCCTGACTGTCATGATGAGAGGCAAAAAGTTGTATGAGCTATCTTTTTAATACTACTTATCAGACTGACTCTTTCCTGCATTAAATTGAGTACCAAAGAATGAAGAATTCTTAGCATCTATATAAAAATATAAATAAAAAAGAAAATTTGCTTATGCGAAATACAGTTTCTATAATTCAATTATTTATATTTGTTCAATGTTTTTACGTTGTTTTGTCATATTACGCACTCTGTTCGCGGTGAAAATGATGAAAGATTAAAATAACATTATCGCTTATATAACAAGCATCATTACTGCCTGACTGTCATGATCAGAGACAAAAAGTTGTATGAGCTATCTTTTTTAATCCCCCTTATCAGATAGACTTATTTTCTGTATCAAATTGAGTATAGAAGGTTGAAGAACGCTGGGCATCATTACAGAAATATAAATACGTATCAAAATTTTCTTGACAGTCTTTGTAAAAAAATTATTTATATTTGTACAATATATTTATGCTGATTTGTCATATTATGCACTCTGTTCTCGGAGAAAATGCTGAATATTAAAAAAAATATTACCTCTTATATAACAAAAATCATTACTGCCTGACTGTCATCATCAGAGACAAAAATTGTATGAGCAATCTCTTTTCTCCCATTTATCAGATTGACTTCTTTCCTGTATTCTTTCCCAAACTGAGTATTGAAGGATGAAGAACGCTTAGCATTTATATTTAAATATAAATAGATGAAAAATTTTACCTATGCCCAATACAATTTCTATAATTCAATTATTTATATTTGTTCAATGTTTTTACGTTGTTTTGTCCTATTACGCACTCTGTTCCTGGTGAAAATGATGAACGTTTAAAGAAAAATTTCCACTTTCATAACAAACAACAATACTGTCTGACTGTCCTGATCAGAGACAAAAAGTTGTATGATTTATCTTTTTAACCCTATTTATCAGATTGCCTTCTTTCCTGTATCAAATTGAGTATAGAAGGACGAAGGACGCTGGGAATCATTACAAAAATATAAATACGTATCAAAATTTACTTAACAGTCTCCGTAAAAAAATTATTTATATTTGTATAATGTCTGCATATTATGCACTCTGTTTTAGGAGAAAATGATGAATGTTTAAAAAAACACTACCGCTTATATAACAAACATCATTAGTGCCTGACTGTCATCATCAGAGACAAAAATTGTAAGAGCTATCCCTCTTATCTTTAATCATTCTTATTAGATTGATTTCTTCACTGTGACCCCTAATACAGAGCTCATAATTTTTATTAAAAATAATAATGGTACTTTACCGATTCAAATACTTTCGTGCATATTCAAGTTTGATATCTTTTTATTATCTTTTCAAGTACATGTCAAATGATTTATATCATTAACATCTTTAAGAGGAAGATAGTAACAAAAATTCTATGAAAACGTGTCCTACAAACTATGACGATTATTTGAATAATAAAAAAGGATGAAATATTTATTTTTTTGTAAACTTATTTGTATATTAGTTACAGGTTTAAGGAAATCAGAAAATCTGTATAGAAAAGAAACATGATGAAAAATATATTCATTTTTTCAGTCGTATTAACACTCAACATTTCACTAGCAGGTAATACATGCAAATTGTATTTGTAATTTGTTATATTTATTTTATACCTTTTATGGAAGATATGTTTGAGATTATTTGAAAAATATATTACATGTCTTATTATTTCTCTACTGTCTTAAATATATCACGTTTATACTCTGTTATGGTTATGTATATAGTAGTATACAACTTGTCATTTATATATACATACATATACACACACACACACATATATATATATATATATATATATATATATATATATATATATATCATACATACATATATATATAGCATGGTCCGAGTGGTTAAGGTATAGAAGGCACATTTGATTTCCGATATAAAAACTTCTTATATACGTATATACATATATATAAATATTTTGCCACGGAGCGTGGAGGATGTTATCAGCCCGAGTTCCCGCTCAGAACTGACTCTTTTGGCGTTGCTACCTAAGCAAAATTCCTATGTCTACTGCCGCTTCAGCTTCTTTACTCTGTATAGTTTCGCTCGAGGGTGTGTTTTTCTCCTATTACGTTATCGCTCATCAGTTCTAACTATTTTTAGTTATAACTAGTGTAATTCTTAACCCCCATTTTTAAACCTGACATATATATCTATATATTTGTATTTATATTTATATATTATATATACACATATTTTATCACTGATGCAATTATTTTAGCACATAACTTTGTTCTCTCCGTAATATGATATTATTTCTTAGCAGATATGATCCTTGTATATGGAAGATTGATATTCTAATAGTTTAGTATTCTAATAATTCAGTATTCTAATTTTTTAATATTTTTTTAAAAATTTAATCTAAAGTTACTTATTTGTTTATATTTTTCATTTCAAATTAATGTTTAAAATAGCTGTTGATGTCACAATGATTATGTAGTTAATGCATTTTATGCAAATAATGTATTCAAATACAGAATGTTTGAAACAGATTGATATATGACATTCTTTTAAATTACGAATAGTGGTGAAAATTATAGTTTTGAGACTAAAGCTTTTAAATTTGAACAACTGGTAAGTGATACATATAATATACTTTATAAACAAGTCTTTAACTAGCGCTCTAGAAGGAATATTTCAAAGTGATTTCAAGGAAATATTATAATCGCAAAGAATTACAGTTGCTACATTTATTTGAAAATTCTCAGATTGACCGTAACTAAACCAATTTTGACTAATTTTTTCATTATAGGTATACGAATGTAAGACGATACTATAATATTGAAAATTTTACTATACATTTCGGCCACCCCTGAATGATGTTTAATTAGTTTTGACTTGACGTCTGTATATTTGTCTGTATAGACGTATAACTCAAAAAACTCATATCTCGCATAATTTAAAATGTTCAGTTATGAAATATATTAATTTCGTATTTAGGACAACTATAATATTTAGTTATACTTCGCAATTTTAATTGCAACTGTAAGCAATATAACTCAAGATTTCAAATTATATTGGAATCTTGAGTTATATTGCTTACAGATTGCTATTAAAAATGCGAGGTACCACTAAATATTATAGTTATATTATTTCTATAAGGAAATAACCGCTGCCAAGTATAAACCGAAAATGTTTAGACGTCTGTACTCCATATAATGAAGACATAAAATTTCAATCTTAACAGAACAATATCATTATAGAGAATATTATTATACTACAAGTCGCCGCCAGATGGAGTTATTAAACTCATTCGTCTGTATATACTTCCCGTTTTTAATACTATGAAATTCAATTAATATTATATAAATGTTAAAATATAATATCTGGCAGTTGTGTATCTACCCAGATTATTAAGTTTGCATTAGCCCTCGTGTAGCAAAGTAATATATCGTAACGTTATATTTATAAAGAGTTAATGGATCGTTTCACATATTCAAATAAAATAAGTTTAAATAAAGTACAGTTAAAAATTGTGTATAATAGAGCAATTTCGCACAACGTCACAAACTACTTTAATGCCCTTCCAATTCATTTTCATGTTTACAACAGCCAATAGGCAAATAGTAAACTGCCCTTCAGTTTGAAACTAAAGTCAGAATTGTCATAAGTTGAGATGTGCCCTGCTGCGTAAAATCGCCTTATTCGATAGAAATACAAGTAGGTCATGTGACGGTTATATCAGATTTCTTTAATCTATTGAAGATGAATTGAGCGATTTTATGCAACGTCATGAACATCATTAATGCCCTTAACATTCATTTTCATATTTACGATAGTTAATAGTCAACCAATAACCTGCATTTCCGTTTGAAATTAAAGCCAAAATCATCATAAGTTGAGATGTGCACTGTTGCTTAAATCGTCCTATTGTAGAAAAATAGTTTATAACATTTTTTTTCCTTTAAATTAAAAAAAATCCTCTTGGTATCCCTTAAATTGTCCACTGAAGTGGTTGTTAATATAAACTTGCTTTGATAACATCCATTTCTCCTAGACATTATTTCATTGATTTATTTGATTTTAAAAATATGCCTTGCTGTTGCTAGGAATGCTCTGACTCCTTTTGAATTTCAATTTCAGTGTCATTTACCTATCCGCGATCTCGGCGATCGAGTGATGATGAGGATTTGAGTTACCGGTGTCAATTACCTCCAGTTACCGGACTTTGCAGGGCGTACTTCCTGATGTATTATCATAATGCAACAACTAACACCTGTCATCGGTTTGTGTTTGGCGGCTGCATTGGAAACGGAAACAGATTTTGGACTGGAGAAGAGTGTGTAGAAGCTTGCGGAGGAACGATTGATGGTACAGAGTTTATACACATATGTATCAGGATTTTATGTCACTCTCATATGAACTACAATACCTTTCACATACTTCACTTTTTGGTTGAATATAAATACGAAAATAATTTTAGAATATTCAGCCATTGGTGAAATACTCTAAAATATCTTTATCTAATTCATATTGAAATTTTATAGTACATTTGTTTCTTTAATGTCAAATAGTGCCTAAAGAACTAATATGCCATTTGTTTATTGAGTGGTTGCTGATATATATTAATGTGGATAATATCTGTTCCGCCTAGAATTTATCGCATTAATT
>CM063510.1:73126743-73169243 GCA_032207245.1 Pardosa pseudoannulata
TATTCATATGAGTTTATTTAATCTGTTTATGATTAGGCATATTAATTTTTAAACAACAATTAAAATTAAAAATGTATACATTTTGTATATAAAGAATGAAAACCATCGCAACCAGAACGCATGAGCTGCGCCAGGGTGAGACAAAAAGTTACCTCGTTATTAAATTTTTTACATTAATTTTATAAGAAAAACAGTCCTAGAAAACCCCCAACTACCTGTTTTTACGTTTTATTAAGGTTTATATATAATAAATGTAAGTTTGAAATATATTTTAAACTCAATACGAAACAAAGACATTTAAATTTAGTTACGTACATTTTTTTCCGTTAAAATTTCTTTTTGACGTTCTTCTTTTATGTTCAATTTTCTCTTCATCTCTTGCTAACATCCAACAATAGTCGGCAAGCATATTCTTATTCCACCTACCTTGATATTTCCTCTCCATATCCTTCATGTCTTGGTGGAACCTTCTCCCTGTTCTTCGCTGACGGATCCTAAATTTTCGGGAAATAAGTCCAAATGCGATTGGAGGAAATGTAATTTTACACACATGGAGCAGCCTAACACTTGAAATTTGTCTAGCACGTTGCCAACAATTCTTTTAAATTTAGGATCTTTGTGATTGCCCAGAAATTTTTCCACAACATCTTTGAAGGCAACCCAAGCTTCTCTTTCCTTTAATGCCATAGTTGTCTCAAATTTGTTATTCCTAATAAGTTTTCGGATGTCTGGTCCTACGAAGACTCCCTCTTTCAATTTGGCTTCAGAAAATTCAGGAAACTTTTTACACATATATTTTAAGCACTCACCATCTTTTCGAAGAGCCTTAACAAACTGCTTCATAACACCTAATTTTATGTCCATAACACCTAATTTTATGTGCAGGGAGGTAGTAATATTTTTTTTTATCAACTAAGCTTTCTCGAATTACATTTTTGGTGCCTGCCGCAAGATTCTGCCTTTTGAGCCAATCTTTTCTGACCCAATATTGTGTTTTGTCATGGCTGTCTCACTCACAACTAAAACAATGAAATTTTGTATACCCGTTTTGTTGATCGAGAAGCATGATGATGATTTTTAAATCATTGCAAATGATCCAGCCGTGGTTTTCATATTTTATTTTGTTGAGAACGAGAGCTAGGTTTTCATACCTTTCTTTTAAATGCACCGAGTATTCAACTGGCACAGACGCCCATTGGTTTCCTTGATGAAGTAGGACAGCTTTAAGGTTCCTTTTTCACGAATCTATAAAAAGCCTCCATTCATCTTTATTGTAGGGAATCTTAAATTTTCTCATCAATCCAGGAACATCTGAGCAATAAATGAGGTTCTCGTCTTCGTCAAAATACTGAATAAATTCCTTTTCACGATTCCTGTACCAATAAAAAGTGGTTCCTTTGGCCAATAAGTTTTTTTCTTTCAATCTGGAGCCTAATAAATGAGTTGCCTCTTTTACAGACTAAGTACTGGTGCTTACATGAGGTCACTGATAAGGATTCGAGCGTCGCTATAGGTTAACAGCGATTGCGACGGGAGGGAGGGATGATGAAGAGGGACAATGCGCATTCCCAGGCTCGCGCGCTTCCAGGAATCTGTCTAATTGGTGATCTGGATCAACATTGAAGCTTTAAAAGCCCTAAAATACTAACTGCGCTGTTGTAGTTTACCACAGAAGGGTAATTTTGAGGGTTTCATCACGGTAAAATGTCAAAACACGAAGGAAAGTATGAAAGCAAAATACGTGAGAAATATTCATAAAAAAACCACATAAAATTCAATTTTTCAAAACAATGTGACGTGATAGACATTTTTAATGATTCTTTTCTAAATCAGTACTAAAAAATACGTTAAGTTTAGATGTCACATCCCTTGTATTTTTTTCATCGCAGGCCTGTGTTATTAATTCAAACCTTTGATTTATAAATGTTTTATTTTCCTTTCAGATGAAGAAAATGAAATCGAGCAAGATGAATAGAAAGATTATTTTGCTTTGTTAGCATCTACACTGATATGATAAAATTTAATATGTAAAATTTCTATGAATAAAAATGAGATTTTATAGCAATTTACTGCAAAATCTTGCTTTATTTCCTTGTATATCATTATAGACATATTCTCGAATATTTCTATACTTTTGATAGTTTTCATAACAATTTTTTTTTCAAACTTTTTTTTTTAAATCTTCAGACGGAAAAAGGTGGATACTCACGAACAACGCCCGGAGATTTTGTATGTTGTTCAATACATCACCTTTTTTTTTAACAGGAAACTTACCAATCATCCTTCAAAGTTACAATGAGGTGATCTCTTTTAACTGACCTTGAATGTTTCACTTCTTTTTTGCCAAGTTACGAATTGTTTGACAGTGAAGAAACGCCAACCTTTAAACATATGCCTTTATGGTGAGAAACTAATATCAGATCTGTTAAGATCTGGGACACTTTTACATGCAACAGAATTTTTACTGGCAGTTTTATAGACTGTTAGTTAATTACAACAGGAAAAATTTTGGTTAATTTTACAACCAGAAATTCAATCATAATAAAGAAGTGTACTTCTTCCATAGAACTACACATACATTCTATGTGGGTTATTGAATACCACACAATTTTAACCGCTTGCCTGATTATCCCGACTTATCTCGGGTTCGTATATATATTGCAGTTAATTATTATCCCGGGAAAACTCGGGAATAGCAGAATTTGTCAGTACGATTTATTTTATTCTGTTTTTACTCGGCCTGAAGGAAATGAAACGGAATATTCAGCTTTGGTTGACAGTTTTGTTGATTTTGCAATTCTTTTGGAGTTACTGGTCACGTGTTTTCCCTATTGTATAGTATATATCGACTTGTGGATTAGTAATGTATAAAGAAGGATAGTTGCAAAAGAATCATTGTGATGAGTTTTCTTCCACATCAGAAAGACCCAGCATTAGTCCTTTACCACTCAGGTTAACCTCATGGCATTTTCCAGATGTTATTCCTGATACTGTAAAAAGATCAAATCCAACGAGACAGTGTACTCTGTGCTCCCGTAAAAGAGATTACAGAGGTAAGAAAAGAGACCAGATACCAGTGTATAGAAGATCAGGTATTACTTTGTGTTGTCCCTTGCTTCAAAAACTATAGTACAAAGACAAATATTTAACTTTTTTTCCATTTTCCGAGATCACTCTGGAGAGTAAACTAAAAATAAAATTAAATGATTTTACACCTGTAATAAATTAAAAATTCAACCTACATATTTTGTTTGTTTCATTTCCTTGTATTTAATAACAAAATTAAAAAGTGATGTCTTTTTATATTTAAAAAAAAATATGTAAGGGAAGCGGTTAATAATGGGCTTTTCATTGGGGCTTCTTATATTTATGTGTATGAATAAACAGTGAGTTCCAAGATTGTAAAAAAATAAACATCATCGAGTGGAAATGGAAAATACACCAATCCATGATTCTTACTGATAATAAATTAGGTATGCACGAGGGGGTGCGGCATGCAAAAGTAGGGGGTATCTGGTAAAGTAAGGAATGTTGGAAAGACAGATATAAGAACTTGTATAAAGTAATGACCTCTCTCTACCCACTCCATTACGTCGTTCTCTACTTTTTCTGATTAATACCAAAATTGTGGACTCCATTCTCTAGCTATTTTTATTAATTTACAATGATTAACGAATACCCCTCTCCACGAATCTCCTCTGCGATCAATAAGCTACTTCAAATATAATGTTTTTTAAAGTAATAAATAACATTTTTTGTAAACCATATAGTATTTGTTCATAAAATTAATTACGGGTTAAGAAAAAGTATGTTAAATAAAAGTAAAATAATTGAAATATTTATAATGGTATTTTCTGATTTCAATTATTGTGTTCTCAAATTCATTAAAAAATTCATTAAAGAATTTCTCTGTAACATTATTGGCTATTTAAAATATATAATTTAATTCAATTGAAACATGCTGCAAACACCATTCCTGGATTTTTTCAACATTTTAATGCCTTTTACTTAAGAAATAGATCTTTTTGACCTGGTACGAGTAGTTATGGTTGTCAAATTATCATTCACTTTCTAGTTTCCCAGAAAGTCTCTTTTAAAAATTATTTGTTAAGTAATTTATTATAATAACTTCATCTAAAAATAACATTAGGAAACTAAATGGAAATCCTGTCTGTTTTCGGCCAGCTATCATCGACAGCAAATTGACCTATAAGAGAGAACTTGTGTTTTTAAAACAGACTAGGGTCGGATTAAAAATATTAAAAAGGTCACGATAAAGAAAAATAAGATTGGAAATCACTGTTATAAAAGGTACGATTCACTCAGACATAATTTTCCAGTGTTCTGTAAGATTTCACTTCCACTTTAAGTCCATAAACATGGAAAGTGCTATGAATGCATCACAAGACGTTGTAACGAATTACAGACTTATCTACTACCTTGAGAAAAAACAGCTTCTATAGGAAGTAGGAATAGTGAACGTGACCTTATGTAGACATGAACTGAGCTCCTCTTTAGCTTGTGATAGAAGTATTTTCTAGCAGAATAGGATGGTGAATAGAGGATTTTTTGCATCAAAAAACATCTAAATCATTCCATCTGAGAAATCCATTAAGGTGCAGGTGGAAGGTTTGCAGTGTTAGTTTCAATGGCATCCCATAGAAAGAGTCTCGCATGACAGATGTATATTGGAAGTGAACCTCATATATTGTAATATATTGCAAGTGAAGCACCAATATTTACCTTCCTTGTTCTCCAGCCGAACGATGGCCGAATGGTTAGGGCACTGACCTTCGGATCCGGAGTTCCTGGGTTTGAGTCTCACTGAGGCATGGATGTTCGTAGCCGTTCGGAATCGGTTTTAAACAATAGGTCCCGGTCTCATTAGCCCTCATGTTGCAAAAAGTAGACCGTAGTGCTCCCAACCAACCAACCCTTGTTCTCCAAAAGTTTTGACCATAGACATCGATTAATGTTCTATAGATTGTCGTGACTGCTCTCGATTACTAAGAACTCCCATGAGTTCCTTGGACCCTGGCTTACACCTGTTCGCTAGCAGTTCTACCAAATGCTTCCTGAAAGAATGGTTGAATTTCTGAAATCCAACCAGGTGTTCGATTAGCTGAGAAGAACATTTGTAAGTAAAAGACAGTATAAGAAGACTGGATTTTATGACCCGGGGTGATATTTGTTCTTTCGAGTCTCCCGTGAACTCGACTGTAGCCTCTGGAGATCGACTGAGAGTGTCCTCTCTCCACGCCACTTTTCGCTCCATACATGACTACCCGGAGCAACTGATTACTGTAACGATCATCGATTTTTTGTACATTCTGTAAATATTCAACGTATATGTGTGTACCGAGGTACTTTCCCACGATGATCTGCACGTGCATGCACAGCTGTGGGAGAAATTTCCTGGAGGAATTTAGGACTTCGATTGTTCACGTCGAGTTTAGGGACCCCTGCAGAGAAGGTATAGATCACGGAATGGCAGCATAACGGTCAAGCTCGCACAGAGATGTAACCGTGAGTTATGAGGGCAGGGGCTAAAAATAATGTCAGCTTTCACAAAAGGGGCTATTTTAATCAGCCCACCTGCACTCCCGAAGGGGGTGAAGATGTGGGAAAATTTCACGAAACAAGCGATTGGCAAAGAAGAAAAAGGGGCGTAAAAACCGAGGTGAGGAGTTGGGAAACAGAGTTAAGAAAAGGGGTTGAAGTCGGGATTCGAGAGTAGCTGGATATCGAAATCCCAAGCCCGGCCCACCAGCACCGACTCGACCCATGCCCTCCGACCGACACTGCATGAGGAAAGTCCCTGCCTGATCCTTTGGACCAACTGAAGGACCGACATATCGCGTGAGGAAAGCCCCTGCCTGGCCCCTGTGCATGTACTGGAGGTAAAAAAAATATATTCACAACGGTCCTTTAGGCCTCTGTTAGTAGTTTAACATTGTGATTAAGGAATAATGCATAACTAAAGAGTTGCTGGTTATGTTATATGATAATCAATTATATAAATTTGTAAATGATGTACAAAATAAATGTCTTAATCTCAATTTAAGGTATCATATTTTTACTGTGTTTCTCCTTTGTAAACGAACACTGGTGTTAAGGTTGTAAGTACATTACAACAATGTGTTTTTAATAAAGATCTTAAGGCATCTGTACACCTTCGGAGGTGACTTTTTGAAATATTTGAAATTTTTATTTTTAATGTTAATTTTATGATGAAATATAACTTAAAACTATGAAAAATGAAGACTATATTGCTTTTGAATAATATTTTCATATTTTATAGAGAAAAATAGGGTGAAATTTGCCCTAAAATGAAGCATTACGCAAAACACGATAACTCCAAATGAAATCATGTAATCACTGTTTTGTAAATTGGATAATATTTTTAACTATATATTTCAGGGAATAGACTACAATCATGGTAATCACAAATATATTTGTAAAGTTATAGGAACTTGTTTACAATAACATTGAAAATTTCTCCAAATTTTCATGCAAGTCATGAATTAAACGGCTCTAAATACCAAAGTAATTAATCTGGAACCACAATTGTAGTCTATTCCCTGAATATATAATTTTATAACACACACTTAATATATCTAAGCATTCGGGCTAAATATTTTTGAGTTATCATGTTTTGCGGTAAGCAAAATCCCGTAAAAATCAATTTTGAGAAAAATGAAAAAACAACTTAATATATTAGAAAACCTGTATGTAAACACTTATAATGCCTTAATATACAATTATTATTCAAAGCCCGCCTTTTTTTCTTTGTAAGATACTGGTTATTTTCTTTCTGAATGCTTGTAATATATTCTTGAGCTTTATTTTTCAAAGAGTAGACTGCTGTTTTTAAGTAGGTAATATGAGTTAGACCCTATAAAAATCCCCATAATTCCAAAATGAATAATTATATCATTATTTTATGACTTACTTAATGTTTCAAAGTATATTCTTTATGTAATGGACTTTTATTATTGTGATCATAAACATATCTGCGAATCTATGGGAATTTGAGTACAACACCTTACGAAAGTTCCTGGAAATGTCATGCGTTCTATAAATTCAAGGGCTGTAAATTACTATTAGTCTGTATTAATCTTGATAGTAGTCTGTTTCATTTCTATTTCATTTCTACATATTTATGTAATATACATTTAAAATTCCAAATCCTATGAATTTTAATTTATTGAGATATGTTATGTGATGATGAGTGATCACAATGGACAAAAAAAGCTATTTTGGAAAAAGTCAGAATGTTTTATGCAAGAATTTCAAAATATGTATCTTAATACACCCCCTAAAATAAAAAACAGATTTATGAACCTTAGTCCCTCTAGTTTGAAATTCAATATGTTTTTTTTCTAAGTGCTCTTTAGTACTTTAGTACTTCAGTAAATTTCGGGGTGAAGTGGAGGGTAGCATCATATATTTACTATGATCTAAATCCACTTCAAAGTTATGTGCACAGGATCAGAAATGAAATCTATAGTTAAAATTGATAAAGCAGGGTTTAAAACCATTAATAAAATTGGATGGAGTCATTACAGTCTGAGGAGCTAGCTAGCTCCTCAGAAAATTGTAATTGGAATATATTCAACACAATTGTTAGATTGACCGGCTTTGATAAATTTATTGTCATAAAACTTTATTTGAGGTGTTCTGCATAGAGAATTAGGCATTTTAAAATATTAAAATAAAACGTTTCATTTGAAATACGTATCAAAATAAGAGCAATGTAACTGTAAAATCTCGGAAGCACAAGAAAATTTGACAATGTTTCCCTAAATTCATTGGGAGATTCAGATGCTAAATTCAAGATAATTCTGTTACCAAATTCTTTAAATAACAATAATACATTTAAGCATGAATTATTTAGTCTATTTTTAATAACATTTTAATTATATCAAAAGATTTTGTTGAAATTGACAAGAGAATAAAACTTTTCAGGCAACTTCTGGTTTACAAAAGAGCACTTCTGGTATTAAAATTGACTTTGGACTTTCATTAAAAATGCTATAACTCTGGTTCTAAATGAGATAGAGGTAAAATTTAAGCGGTTATGTATAGATAACATATTAGGTTTTAATAATATAACAAAATTTAAAAATTGATAATTTAGTCGAAATTCACGTTTTAAAGGTGTACAAATTAAGTCTGTATATAGGCTGCCGATATCCTTTTCCAGCTCATTTAGAGCTACAACGCGTATAAAGGACAAAAGACGCCTTATAAAATACAGTGAAGACTTTTACAAAGTATAGTTAGTAAATAAAATATTATTAAACGTCCGAAGCATTTGATATCCAATTTTAATGGTAATTGATTTAAAATATATGTATACTTCTAACTTTTACTCTTTAATTTGTTTTCATGTTATTTCAGCCTTCATTTACTTATATTTGTGTTATTTATTTTTTTTCCATTCTATATTGTAGCTCGCAAAACAGATCATTTAAGAATCATCTTCACGTGCTTTTATCAGCTCATGTATAAGTTTCCTCCATATCCTGAAAGATAAAGAAAATTCCGATTTTTACCAGAAAAAAAGGATATATATGTTGGCACATCCTTCTGAGTTGTTTTTTCATCTCTTCTTCTCATGTACAAAATACCTTTCTAAAAGATAGCACACATAAAGTTTCTGAGTTATTTTACTCGCTTTTCTTTAATTTATTTTAATTGTCTACATAGTGGAAGATTTCATAGCAGCTTTACTTAGAATCAGTAAGTAGATACTATTTTTTTCTATTTGAGAAAATTAGTTTTATTTTTTTCAGCAAACGCAAACGCTTTGGTACTGGCTTTTGTTTAGTGTCATTTAATACTGGTAAGAGAATGAATGAAAGAATATTTTATGAGATAATCTCATATCCGTACATCAAACTCACCATTAAAATGGGGAGTTCAGAAATTTCATTTTATCCAAGTGATGGTAAACAATTTTTCAGAAGTATCTAAGCACTATTACAAATCACAAGTTTCTTCTATCATAAAAAGTTTAAAAAAAGGATAATTAAAGGAAATTGTTTGAAAAAAGTACATAATATTTTATGAGAACTTGTTTCTTTTCAGAATTAAGAGATGAGACATCTTAATTTATAAGAGTTGTTCACGCATTGTAATAAATTAATCTGGATGTATCATTTTTATATAATAATACACGGTATGTTTATAGGTAAAAACAGTTTTCCAGTTAAAAATGTGTTTACTTATCAGTTTTATTTTTACATGACAGCTTATCCTTCAATCTACTTTTAGCATGATTTCCTTTAATATCAGGACATCTGTAATATCGAAGAACTAGCTTTTAAATTCTATTTTAATAAAAATATATCGCACATCTAAACGCAATGCTAAATAAATGTTTAGTTTTGTGCTCTTCATTCAAAAATTTTGCTCCCCAGAGTTTTCCCAAGTTTCAAGATGTTAAAGAGATGAGACCTCTTAACAGATGTTTATGCCTTATAATAAATAAATCTGTAAGCATTATTTTTATGTAATAGTATGATGTATGGTTTTTTTTTTTAAATAAAAACCATTTTCCAATTAAAAACACAGAAATGTACTTCTTTTATAAATTCCACCTTTTCATGATTTGAATTTGTACTTTAATCTACTTTTTGCATAATTTCCAGCAATATCAAGGTATTCGTCGTATCGGAGTGTCACCTTTTAAATTCCATCCTGATATAAATTTTTCACCCTGCTACACGAGTTTACATACGAATTTAGTTTAGTGCTTCTCATTCAACATTTTTGGTCCCCAGAGAGTTTTCAAGTTTCAAGATGTGTCTTCCATGGAACTGAGCACAACTGACCGAGAATGTTGATCGTGGGTCCCAAAGCCAAATGTTTAGCCTGTACATACTCAGGAAATATATTTCTGAGCGTAGAATTCATAACTTGATTTTACGAGAAGTGCCTTGATATGGATGAAAATTAAGTTGACACGTTGACGGATACTTGCGTCTATAGCCGTGAAAGCTAAATTCATTATTGATTGAGGGCGACCTCTCGACTTCTTATTTGATTAAGGTCCTGCAAGCACCACCTTCTGCACCTCTTAAGTTTAGAGCCCCTCTAGGTTGATGTTGTCAATAGGTCACCGCAAACTTGACTCTTGGGCACTCATAAATATTTGTATAAAACTTCTCTCTTCCTTAACATCAAAATCGGTAACATTTTTTTTATCTGTTTGGACACATCGGATTCTTGCTGTTGAGGAGTACTGGAAAGTGGAGATTTCACTCGAATGGATTGGCCAGCGTACTTCCCTGATTTAAATCCCATCGAACATGTGTGGAATATTTCGGGAAGACTCATTGCAGCACACATACATCCTCCAGAGAACACCCAACAACTCAAAAAGATGCTGATTGTGGAATGGACACTCCTACTGCAAGAAATGTTGAACCATCTGGTTCTGAGTATGCGGAGACGGTGCAAAGCAGCTATTGAAGTTAGGGGAGGGTATATTCCATGTTAAGGAACATCTGCTTGTTGTTCTTCCTCTTGGATAGGCAATCATGAGTCACGATACTATGCGTTCAATAAAGCTTGTTTTCGTTTGATTCTATACCGTATGCATTGTATTCCTTTTCAGTCATTCTTTACGTACATAATACTCTCCCTCATTTCTGAATTTCATGCCTCTCAGATGATTTCTCGTGGAGTTATGGCAAAAAACCCATCTGTTGCTTACGTTTTGCACACCAGTGTATATATTCCGAATTTTTTTTACAAAATAGTAAGGTCTAATTTAGGTATCAAACTTTTCGCTTTCTTAACTTAATTGAAAGTTTTATTACTTTTGAAGAGATCTAAATTGTCTCATTACAATGTGAAGGTCATTATCCTCATACATTTGTATTCTAGTTTCATTCTAGTGTAACATTATAGTTTATCGTTTACGGATCTTGCTTGCCAAGTTGAAATTAAAATAACGGACGTCAGACAGACAAGTACGGAAATTCCTTTGACTTTGGCTAGAGTAATAATTTACACGATTTATTTTCCTTAAAATCAATTTTGTGAGGCCCTTCAACGATGCAACTTCCGCGGTAAAATTCTTTTCCATAGAAAATTGTAAAGCATCTTTTCCTCGTTGTAAACGAAGCAGATCTTGATACGGCAATACATCAGCATGGAAGTGGAGATGATATTTCATCAATATCCCGTTTCATTCGTCCGGTGCAGGAAGGAAACTAAAATTACCATTAGAAATTTTCTTGAAACGAAATACAAACTGTGTCCTTTGAACCCCGAATGATTTCTACGAAATTTCTGTTTAGGAATGTATAAAATGTACAATTCGTTTGCATCATTTCTAGGTCATTCTTCAGAGGTTATCATATCATTTTCGTCTGTTTTAGAAATTACCATTTCATTTTGTAGGTCCTTTATTAGATAAAATTTCCCGTGTGCAGTTCCTACTTTAAGGCAAATAGTGCAATTGGAATTAGAAGGTAACTTGTTTTATAATATTAATTTTACCTTATTTCAATAAAACTTCTCAATTTACTTATCAAAGGGGAAAAGTAGTGTTCAGTAAATCGCTTGCAGAGCGTTATATTCCGCTATTTTGTGAAATTATTTGCTATATTTTGTTTGTATTAGATCAGAGTATTTTAAGGGGATACAGAGCCCATAATCTTGTAAAAATATGGAATTTTTTTAGTATCTCAAATTATTAGTCTAACCACGCTTGCATAATATGTAAATTGCATATTCCAGAAGTTTATAACGAAGTCTGAAGTTTATAGGGATAGTTTTTCTTTTAATATATTTGTGGCATTTTCCAAAGAGTATCAGAAATGAAAATGATATTATATTATTTGATTTTACTTGCTCAATGAATCTGATAGCCTGTCTTCAGTTATTTACATACGCAAATGATTGTTTTGTGTATGCTGTAATTATTGTTTTAAATGGATTTATTTAACATGCTTGTTTTCTTTAATTTCTGCCGTATTCTAAACGTCCAACAGGTTTTCTGTAATACATAGAATGAAACTGGTAAAGAAGTTAACAATAATATTTATGTGTAATTGTTTAAAAAATCTTAAAGCTTGAGGAATTGCTGTCGACTCAGTTTTTTATTGATCGTTGACATGTTTTTAAAATAATATTTTATTAAGTATAAAACTCGATGCTTGAGATGCCTCCTATATGCTTTATTTTTACATGGTTATTGTAAATATATAGATAATTTGTATAGTTTTTCATTTATAGGGAATTTCTTTTTAACATATGAAAATCTTAAATATTCCATCTTCAATTTATCTTTAATTTCCTGTTTTCAAAATACTAAGACTTTTTTTCATATTTCATAAAAATATATCGCACATCTAAACGCAATGCTAAATAAATGTTTAGTTTTGTGCCCTTCATTCAAAATGTTTGGTCCCCAGAGTTTTCTCAAATTTCAAGATGTTAAAGAGATGAGACATCTTAATTTATAAGAGATGTTTATGCCTTATAATAAATAAATCTGTAAGCATTATTTTTATGTAATAGTATATGTATGGGTTTTTTTGTAATAGAAACCGTTTTCCAATTAAAAACATAGACATGTACTTTTTTAAATCAATTAAACTTTTTCATGATTTGAAATTTATACTTTAATCTACTTTTTACATAATTTCCACCAATATTAAGGTATTTGTCTTATTCGTATCCTGATAGAAATTTATCTCACGACTACTAAATAAACATTTAGTTTAGTGCTCTCATTCACTATTTTTGATCCCCAGGCTGTTTTCAAGTTTCAAGATGTGTCTTTTACGGAACTGAGCACGACTGACTTAAAATGTTGTTTTGTGTCCCAAAGCCAAATGTTTAGCCTGTACATACTCAGGAAATATATTTCTGAGCTTAGAATTAATGAGTTGATTTTACGAAAAGTGCCTTGATATGGATGAAAATTAAGTTGACACGTTGACGGATACTTGCGTCTATAGCCGTGAAAGCTAAATTCATTATTGATTGAGGGCGACCTCTCGACTTCTTATTTGATTAAGGTCCTGCAAGCACCACCTTCTGCACCTCTTAAGTTTAGAGCCCCTCTAGGTTGATGTTGTCAATAGGTCACCGCAAACTTGACTCTTGGGCACTCATAAATATTTGTATAAAACCTCTCTCTTCCTTAACATCAAAATCGGTAACATTTTTTTTATCTGTTTGGACACATCGGATTCTTGCTGTTGAGGAGTACTGGAAAGTGGAGATTTCACTCGAATAGATTGGCCAGCGTACTTCCCTGATTTAAACCCCATCTATTATGTATGGGATGCTTTGGGAAGATGCATTGCAGCACGCTTACATCCTCCGGAGAACACCCAACAACTCAAACAGATGCTGATTGCGGAATGGGCACTCCTACCGCAAGAAATGTTGGACCAGCTGGTTCTGAGTATGCGGAGACGGTGCAAAGCAACCATTGAAGTTAGGGGAGGACATATTCCATATTAAGGAACACCTGCTTGTTTTTTCCTCTTGGATAGACAATCATGAGTCACGATACTATGCGTTCAATAAAGCTTGTTTTTGTTTGATTCCATACCGTATGCATTGTATTCCTTTTTCAGCGCCGATGCTTTCGTCATCCTTTACGTACATAATACTCTCCCTCATTTCTGAATTTCATGTTTCTCAGATGATTTCTCGTGGAGTTATGGCAAAAAACCCACCTGTTGCTTAAGTTTTGCACACCAGTGTATATATTCCGAATATTTTTACAAAATAGTAAGGTCTAATTTAGGTATCAAACTTTTCGCTTTCTTAACTTAATTGAAATTTTTATTACTTTTGAAGAGATCTAAATTGTCTCATTACAATGTGAAGGTCATTATCCTCATACATTTGTATTCTAGTTTCATTCTAGTGTAACATTATAGTTTATCGTTTACGGATCTTGCTTGCCAAGTTGAAATTAAAATAACGGACGTCAGACAAACAAGTACGGAAATTCCTTTGACTTCGGCTAGAGTAATAATTTACACGATTTATTTTCCTTAAAGTCAATTTTGTGAGGTACTTCAACGATGTAACTTCCGCGATAAAATTCTTTTCCTATGAATTGTAAAGAATCTTTTCCTCGTTGTAAACGAAGCAGATCTTGATACGGCAATACATCAGCATGGAAGTGGAGATGATATTTCATCAATATCCCGTTTCATTCGTCCGGTGCAGGAAGGAAACTAAAATTACCATTAGAAATTTTCTTGAAACGAAATACAAACTGTATCCTTTGAACCCCGAATGATTTCTGCGAAATTTCTGTTTAGGAATGTATAAATTGTACAGTTCGTTTGCATCATTTCTAGGTCATTCTTCAGAGGTTATCATATCATTTTCGTCTGTTTTAGAGATTACCATTTCATTTTGTAGGTCCTTTATTAGATAAAATTTCCCGTGTACAGTTCTTCCTTTAAGGCAAATAGTGCAATTGGAAGGAGAAGGTAACTTGTTTTATAATACTAATTTTACGTTATTTCAATAAAACTTCTCAATGTTCTTATCAAAGGGGAAAAGTTTCAGTAAATCGTTTGCAGAGCGTTATATTCCACTATTTTGTGAAATTATTTGCTATATTTTGTTTGTATCAGATCACAGTATTTTTAAGGGGATACAGAGCCCAAAATCTTGTAAAAATATGGAATTTTTTTAGTATCTTAAATTATTAGTCTAACCACGCTTGCATAGTATGTAAATGTTATATTTGAGAAGTTTATAACGAAGTCTGAAGTTTATAGGGATAGTTTTCCTTTTAATATATTTGTGGCATTTTCCCAAGATCATCAAAAATGAAAATGATATTGCATTATTTGATTTTATTACTCAATGAATCGGATAGCCTGTCTTCAATTATTTACATATGTAAATGATTGTTTTGTGCATGCCGTAGTTATTGTTTTAAATGGATTTATTTAACATTTTTGTTTTTCTTTGATTTCTGCGTATTCTAAACGTCTAACAGGTTTTTTGTAATACATAGAAGGGAATTGGAAATAAAGTTAAAAATAATATTTATGCGTAATTGTTTAAAAAGTCTTAAAGCTGGTGGATTTGCTGTCGACTCAGTTTTTTACTGTTCATTGACATGTTTTTAAAATAATATTTTATTAAATGTAAAATTCGATACTTGAGATTCCTCCTATATGTTTTATTTTTACATGGTTATTGTAAATATATAGATAATTTGTATAATTTTTCATTCATAGGGACTTTTTTTTAACATATGAAAAACTTAAATGTTCCATGTTTTCTTCAATTTCCTGTTTTCAAAATGCTAAGACTTTTTTTTTTGTATTTGAGATTAAAGTTTTAAATTTTTTTGCCCTTGTTCTAATTAACATCTGTGATAATTTCTGTGCTTGGATTCAGACCTTAGGTGTTTAGCTTTTATTTTATACATAAAATGTAAGAAAGAGTTAGATTTTTGTATGTTCAGTCTTTTGTCAATCAAAATGTCAATAATTAAAATGTATAATTTTTCAATCTTCAGTAACGTAAATTGGAAAAGATATATGCATATTTAATTAATAATGTTAACAGTTAAAAAATTCTTTTTTCTCATTTTTTAATATTAGATTTTTCCTTCTAAATTTGTTTTTAATTATTCTAGGTAAAAGATGGACAAATGTTTATTAGCTGTTATTTTATTACTAACGATATTTTACTTGCCTGTATCAGGTACGTATTTCAACTATATAGCAACAATTGGAATTTTTAATGCTTATTTAGAATTTGAACTCTTACTTTAATTTTTTCGTTTGAAATCATTACGTAATTCATGAATTAATTCACTTATATCTTGATAAAGCTATAATATTCATAATGAAAAGTGTTTTTATTTGTTACAAATGCCTAATATAAACAATAATGAGTAATTACACTAATTGCTATCATCACAAATACCTGACAAATATTTTTTCTACTATTTTAAGCTAATTTTTTTTTAAATTTTGAAACTATCATTTTACACATTTTTTTAAATATCCGATTTAAATATGAATGCAGAGTTACATGACTTTAGTTTAGTTGCCCATTTTTAAAAGATGGACTTTTTTTTAATCTAATACTACTTGTAACTGTTCTCATTTCAACTCAGTGGGTAGTACTATTTTCCTTTAGTATCACAGGTTTTTATATAACTAGCTGTAAGCACCCATCATTTCCGGGTAATAACTTCTAACAAATAATCTTATCAAGTTTTTACAATCATTATAGGAAACATCCATCTATTAAAACTCGGTTTTCTAATTACGGAAATTGAAAAGAGAAATTCTTTTTTTTTAATCTAATACTACTTGTAACTGTTCTCATTTCAACTCAGTGGGTAGTACTATTTTCCTTTAGTATCACTGGTTTTTATATAACTAGCTGTAAGCACCCATCATTTCCGGGTAATAACTTCTAACAAATAATCTTATCAAGTTTTTACAATCATTATAGGAAACATCCATCTATTAAAACTCGGTTTTCTAATTACGGAAATTGAAAAGAGAAATTCTTTTTAATTACAGAATATTTCTTTTATTACTAGCATTTGCCATTGAAACCCCTGATTTTCGTTGCCCTTTTTATTATAGTAACTATAGTAAATATCGCTCCCTACGAAAGGACAGGTTAGGACACCCAAGTGTTACTCGGGAATTGAACCTAAGCTGAGCAGTTGGGAGTACAATAAGCTAATCACTATACAATGTGGGCGGTAAATAGAAAATAATATAAAGGTTGAGAATCTTATTTAAGATGGAGTGGTTTATCGTTCTCTTAACACACAGCCTGTAAGCCTAACATGGAGCCTTACATTTCCAAATGTTTTACTTCACTATTGAAAGGCAAAATCTAATACAGTTTTCATACGCAATTAGATCTCAAGAGCTTATATCTGTGAACACAATTGGGCTACTTTTCTATATCAGAAAATCTGATAACAAACATGGTCTTTTCTACGAACATACACACATCTCTCCTAGTTTTTTGTTGTATTAGACGAGATTGTGATTGCACTCTTGGGAATGAATTATCGGATTTTGCTGCAAAAGCAAGGTTAATAAACATTATCATTGACATTAAGTGTTAGTGATTTGATTAGGGATATCTAGTTCCTCCTTTTAATAGGTGCGGATGGGTGATTTACAGCCTCTTTTGAACAATGCTGTTGAATATTGAGATACTTCTCAAAAGTCTGCTTGCCTCATCAGGTGTAAAGCATTCATAACTCTATAGAAATTTATTTCAATTTTGATCACTATCAAGAGGTGGGAATTTTTCTCTTTATTCCGTATCTGTCTACCAACTCAATGCTTTAAGTTATAATAGCGATAAGATCTCAAAAGCTTCTTGTACTCGGAAGCAGTTTTCCCGGACGTTTCTCTTATATTGCATGTCATAATCTCTCAAGTTTTTAGCAGTACAGTTTTCCAGTGAAAGAAGCACATGAATCATGAAATCAATGAGAATGGGCCCAGGTAACCGAAGTAGAGAGCAAGAAAAGCAGGTTGATTCTGTTTGAGCACATTTGATAGTAACGTCCCCATTGCTAATGTTTTAGCAGTTTCCACACACACTTCGGAAATGAATGACTGCCAAAATAATCCCAAGTCTCAATGTCGGCTTTTATATATCCGCATAGTCGACGTGCTTATTTTTATTAATGTTGCAGTTCGTACACTTTTTTATTACCTTTTATATTATACTTGGCATCCTGTTTGGCAAGCTGCTTTGAAAGTGGCTTAGTGGCTTGCCAAAATATCGCCAATCTGTCATAAATTATCTGAGATTTAAAAAGTAACAAAAATGATATTTCCACTGAATACTATGCTAGTATAATAATATTGGAAAACATGATTTAGCATTTTATAAACTGAATTCATACTTAATATTTTCATTACAGCACAGCTATATAACTTTAATTATATTATGGGTGGAGGTGACTTTTGCGACCTTCCTCCAGAATATGGGGGCATTAAATAGAAAATAATATAAAGGTTGAGAATCTTATTTAAGATGGATTGGTGTATCATTCTCTTAACACAACCTGTAAGTCTAACATGGAGGCTCACATTGCGGAATATCCACATGTTTTATTTCACCATTGAAAGGCAAAATCTAATAAAAGTCTAATAAAAGTTACGCAATTAAATCTCAAGGGGATATATTTGTGAACAAAATTGGGTCACAGCAGGCTACTTTTTTATATTAGTAAATCTGATAACAAATATGGCCTTTTCTCGAACATACAAACAGGTCTTAGTACAAAGATACAAACAGTAGTTTTCAGTTGTGTTAGACGAGGCTATGATTGCACTCTTGGTAATGAATTAATGAATTATGGGATTTTGCTGCTAAAGCAAGGTTAATAAACACTATAATTGACAGAGGGTATTAGTGGTTTGATTAGGGATAGCTAGTGCCTCCTTTTAATAGGTGTGGATAGGTGATTTACAGTCTCTTTTGAACAATGTTGTTGGATATTTTGATACTTCTCAAAAGTCTGTTTGCCTCATCAGGTGTAAAGCGTTCATAACTCTATAGAAATTTATTTCAATTTTAATCACTATCAGGAGGTGGGAATTTTTTCTCTTTATTCCGTATCTCTCTCCCAACTCAATGCTTTAAGCTATAATAGCGATGAGATCTCAAAAGTTTCTTATATGTGGAAATGCCAAATGCTTTTCTGACTCAGTTTATTACAATTATGAAATGAAGATTACGTTACCATAAAACAAAATACCAATTTTGCAGTTTTCCCGGACGTTTCGCTTAAATTGCATGTCATAATCTCTCAAGTTTTTAGCAGTACAGTTTTCCAGTGAAAGAAGCGCATGAATCATGAAATCAATGAGAATGGGCCCAGGTAACCGAAATAGAGAGCAAGAAAAGCAGGTTGATTCTGTTTGGGCACATTTGATAGTAACGTCCCCATTGCTAATGTTTTAGCAGTTTCCACACATACTTCGGAAATGAATGACTGCCAAAATAATCCCAAGTCTCAATGTCGGCGTTTATATATCCGCATAGTCGACGTGCTTATTTTTATTAATGTTGCAGATACGCCCTGAAACGTACACTTTTTTATTACCTTTTATATTATACTTGGCATCCTTTTTGGCAAGCTGCTTTGAAAGTGGCTTAGTGGCTTGCCAAAATATCGCCAATCTGTCACAAATTATCTGAGATTTACCAAGTAACAAAAATGATATTTTCACTGAATACTCTGCTAGTATAATAATATTGTAAAACATGACTTATCATTTTATAAACTGAATTCATACTTAATGTTTTCATTACAGCACAGCTATATAACTTTAATTATATTATGGGTGGAGGTGACTTTTGCGACCTACCTCCAGAATACGGAACCTGCAATTCAAAGCTTTTGCGCTATTATTACGATGGACAGACTTGTAGAACTTTCTACTACAGTGGTTGTGGAGGCAATGGTAATAACTTTTGGTCAAGTGTAAATTGTAAAGCAAACTGCGGGAGAAGAAAGAAATGAATGTGGTAAGAATTAATCAGTTTTTATACAACATTAACACTCATTAAGCCCGAGTTGTTAAAAATATTTATCTGCCCACTTACATAGATTCAAATTATAGGCATTTGTATTGCTTAAAGATTTGGAAGAAAAATAATTGACTTTTCGACATGATCAGCAAGTCTATTTAGGCATTTATCAGAACTCAAGCAATTTATTTAACCCTCCTTGGTAGAAATCAGGTCCCTGTCTATTGAGCCAAGTCTAGCAACACAGGAATTGTTGCAATGGTTCAAGTGGGAAATCAGGAGTCTCCCCTTCATATAGCCCAGATTTGGCACCCAGTGACTATTTCCTGTTTCCGAGGTTGAAGGAGCACTTATCCGGCAGGCGAATCTCTTCAGACAGTGCTGTGAAAACACCAGCAGAGACCTGGCTCAATGGATCTGATTTCTACCAAGGCGGATTAAACAAGTTGCTTCTGCGTTCTGATAAATGCCTAAATAGAATTAGTGATTATGTCAAAAAGTGATAGGCATGTATGCTTCTTAATTCCCCTATGTATTTTCTGTCTATTTTTACTAAATATTTCTTTATTCAACTTGTAACCCTTTTTCAGATCACCAATCGTACTAATAATTGTTTGAAATATTATTTATAAATATGTCAAATTTTAATATAAGTATGAAATTTATCAGCTAAATACACTAACGATTTTGTCTGATTGTTTAAAGATTACAAGCATTTACAGCCTACGCCCTAGCCATCCACGCCACTCATGAGATTTTTTGACGTTTAATTCATGGTGTCATACTTGAACAGTAATCTGTTCTACAGAATCTGTAACCGACTTGGCCACCCAAAAAGTCGTGGACCCGCATTTGTAGTGAGCCACACTGTATGTAATAGCGATATTAACTGAGGTATTATTAAACCCAGTAAGGACGTTTAGTTGATGTTTAGTTTTATAAAATAAACTCTAAGTAAATACTGGCAATATTTTTACATACTACGCCTTTGGATTTGGTGAAATCAATCGTAATCAGCAAAATAACTTTGTTTAACAGTTTTTAACACTTTGCAAGATTTCTGAAAAGTATGAAATACTCGGATTGCAGTAAACAAGTAACTACAAAAGGATTCACCTTCTATCCAATATAATTATCAAACATATTTACCATGTTAAACATATAGACTTCCGGTTACCTATTGCAATTGGATAACTCTATCTCGCTGCTCGATTTCTGTTGACTTCAGCACTCTATCACCGATCTATCACTACTGATTTAAAAGAATCTTTTTTTGTAGTTTTTTCAGCTAGGTAGACTGCATTCTGTAAAATACTTGTTTTAGACTTATCAGTGATGCTTAGTAAATTCTAAATAGCATTTACGTTTGGGTCAAAGGAATAAAAACTATTTTGAATATTGTGACTTTGGTAAAGTAGTCAATGATAATATTTTGAAAACTATACAAATTTAAGAAACAAATATTCTTTACATTAAGTTTTATGAATATTTACTCTGTAGTGCTTATTAATCTGGGATTTTCTCAGCAGTTAGACTTAGCTAATAAAGTTCATGCAAGTCCATTCATGTTATATATCATCAATGTTCATGATTTTGTAACGAATATGAAACTACAAGGTTAATACAAACATGGTCAGCATTACAATCGAAAATGAAATTGAAACATTGGGATTAATTAGAAATAGCCTTTAAAAATTTTGCGAAATAAAGGTTCACGAAAGCTTAATTATTTACATTATTTATTACTTTTTAGCTATTGCGTGAGTTCTTTGACATGCTTCAGTGTGCATGCTTTTGAAACGAATTTTCTACTATAAAGCCAGTATGAAACACGTGGAAATGTCACAATTGAAAATATCATCGATATTACTTAAATAGTTTTTTAAAATTTATGCGAATTAAAGTTTTAAGAATGTTTAAATATTTACTTTATTCATTCCTTTTTCGCTATTGCATTAGTTCATTGACGTCCTTCAGTGTGCATGCTTTTGAAACGAATTTTTAACTATATATCGGATATAGAACCCTTTGGAAGATCACAAATGAAAACATAATTACAACATCGGGATTCCTTAGAAATAGTTTTTAAAAATTTATACGCATTAAAGATTTACTAATGTGTAAATATTTACTTTATTTATTACTTTTTCTCAGTTGCATGAGTTTATTGACGTCCTTCAGTGTGCATGATTTTGAAGCGAATTTTTATCTATAAATCCAATAGAGAACGCATTGGAAGATCACAATTGAATGTATAACTGCAACACCAAGATTACTTAGAAATAGTTTTTAAAAATTTATACGGTTTAAAGGTTTACGAATGTTTAAATATTTACTTTATTCATTAATGTTTCGCTATTGCATGAGTTCAATGTCTTCTTTCAGTGTACATGTTTTTGAAACGAATTTTTAACTATAAATCCAATAAAGAACCCGTTGAAAGATCAAAATGAAAATATAATGGTAAAATCGGGCTTACTTAGAAATAGCTTTTAAAAATCTATACCAATTAAATGTTCATGAATTGTTAATTGTTTATTTTATTCATGATTTTTAACTATCACCTGAGTATTAAGCCTGTTTTACCAGGCTTTTGGACTAGTACTTAACATAAATACATACGTATATTTATTTATTATTTATTTCAGTAGTGATTCAACAACAAGTTAAGATGATTGCATGGACTGAAGCCACATTTACCAATACTTTAAGAGTATTTCTACAATGAAAGAAGATTCCCGGAAGTAACAGACAATATTAGCAAATAAGATTCAGAAGACGTAATTTGTGTTCAAGTAAAAGTCTTACATTTTATAAATTGTAGTTATTTATTCAGCTAATTTTAGAATGGAATAATAATCATATCACGATTTTTAGCTTCTTCAATGGATTTTACAGGCCTAAAAATTTAAAGAAAATTTATTTAATGTTATATTTGGCTTAAATAAAAGAATTATTTATTATATTCTTGTGACTGTCTTTTCATTGTCTTCTCAGTTTGTATCAAAAGAAAAAAGCATGGATACTGTAATATGGTAGATAAGGCGCAGCGTTAAGTATTTCAAATTTGAAATTAAATATCTACGGACTTATTTGAACTGAAATAGGTAAGTTGCGGGGAAGTGTATCTGAAAGAATTTTATTTTTCTTGTTACCAGTCTAAAAATATTTTGGGGCCAAAGAATATCACGTTCTTTTGTTACATGATTTATTCGAGGATTTTTTTTTCTTGCTGTGTTGTACAGTTTGTACAGTACCAATTCGATGAATGCCATTCTTGTGCAAATGCTCGGGAGCTGAAGGAGATAATGATGTGCGGAAGCTGGAGATCAATGCGTTTTGCTAGGCAAGGTCATGTAAGGGCCTGTTTTGGAAGAAAGACTATTTAAAGAAATGGACAATACATGAAAAGGATCTATAGTGATAACAGTTAAAGTTTGCCTTCAAACAAAAGAAGTTAAATTAAGTTAAATGAGAAAATGAATTAAAATACTGCTAGAGGAACGATAAAATATTCCTTTCGTACAGTCAGCAATGATGTGTGCTAGATCAATTATGTGTTACCATCTGTATGCCTGTGAGCCTTACCCAATCAACTTTCATTATTTTTAGGTCAATTATCAAATGCACGGGATATACGCCAGTGGGGCTTATCCAATAAATTAAATTTAGGTTAATTCTCCCATGTGCGCTGTATACGCCAGGGTGGCTTAGGTGGTGTAAATACATTTGGAGTTATTTTGAGAAACTAATTTGTTAAAAGTTTCATAAAGACAAAATAGAAACAGAAAACATAGGTATTGTAACGATCCGTTACATGACCCTAAAGAACGAGGAGCCCGAAGGTGACCTTTCGCCGTGAATACTTACGATTAGCATTATCACCCATTAGCGGTAGCAAAAAAAGCCATTACGTTGTTTGGGTCGGCTGATCTGAAGACTGTCTTTCGGCCACATATGGAAACGGAACAGCTGATCCGAGGCGGGAGTTGACCGCAAGATTACGTCATCCTGGTTCTGGAAGTTTCCCGAAGAACCGAGCAAAGGCAGCGAGTGCCGCTATAAAAGGGATGACAGTGCTAGAAGAAAGGCTTTTTTTCTTCTTGAGGCTTCTACCTGATAGAGCTTTCGTAGCTTCGTATCTCCGCTTCTGGAGTTTTTTTTTCTTTTTTTTAAGAGGCCGCCTGCGTCTCTGTTGCTAGGAAGTCGACCTTCGACTTGGGAAGTCCTTTCCTGTTATTTGCTAATTTTTATTTAACTTCTTGCATAGAAGTAGGCAGCCGAGAGTGACTTCGCTCTCGAATTTGGATCATCTTGCATCCTGAGATTTCCTTCACGAATCCCAGCGTGATACGCACTCTGAACTTTCGAACCTTGCTGTGAAAGCCAACTGTGCTCATCGTCAGTCGAAGGTGATCGTGTCAGCATTTATTTCCGGCACTAATTAGTGAACAACTCCTGTGATTAGAAGCCTAGCCGTACTGTTCCGGTATCCCACGCATCCTTATTGTGTGAATATCATCTCTGTACGAGATCCCCGAATATTTAACATCCTACTGAATCTGTACATATCTGTACATACTTTATTCAATTGAATAAAATTTTTAATCTAGATTACCTAGGTTTCTAGCCTGTTTCATTGACGGCCTGGCCTACTATATTCCCAGTACGTTACAGTATCTACATAAGTATCTACATAAGTATCTACATATCTAGGGAACAATACATAAGTATTTACTTATCTAGTACTGCAGTTCTCAATTTGAGTGCCTTGGAAATATATCAAATAAAAAGTAAACCAGGTTAAATAGCAGTAAAACTTATGTTATTTAAAGCCTATTTTAAAAACTATTAGGTGAATTAATTTAATTAAAAATTTTCATTAATTTAAAACCTTTTAAACAAAAAAAAGAATGTAAAATTCTGTTTTATTTTTGGCATTTAGAGCCCTTTATGGCTTTAAGAAAGGACAAATTTGTTTAAAGGTATTATGTCTTCCCCTTCCTTCCTTTCTAGGATCAACCTAAATTATTGTGTAAAACTTGAATTACTGTGTGAAAACTCAAGAAAAATAGAATGTAAAATTCTGTTTTATTTTTGGCATTTAGAGCCCTTTATGGCTTTAAGAAAGGACAAATTTGTTTAAAGGTATTATGTCTTCCCCTTCCTTCCTTTCTAGGATCAACCTAAATTATTGTGTAAAACTTGAAGTACTGTGTGAAAAATCAAGAATGGTGCATTTAGTATGGAATGTATATTAAACCGTTATACGTATACATATATATAGAGTATACATAGATGTATACATATATACATAGTTGATTTAAAAAATCCATTGCTTTAATTTTAGAAGGACTAAAAATATCATGTTTTAAGTGCTAAGGAAAAATTATGTAGAAAAATTTCCAGTTTTATTTATTCATTTATTTGTAGGTATTTAAAAAATGAGATGAAAGTAAGCTTCTAAATATTCAGATTAATATCCAAATATTAATATTCTAAATATTCAGAAAACAAATAGAAACATTTTTTAACCGAAAAAACCTTAGAAAAGAATTTATCGGAGCTCTACATGCTCGAAAGTTTAGGCCTTATTAAGGAAGCGGAGAGAAACAGACTCAAGATAACAGAGAACTAACTGACCGCTTGAATATCAACTTCCTCCTTCGTTGCATCTTATTCTCAAATGTTTGGCTGGTTATTTATTAATTATTAAGAAGCTTGGCTGAATAAATGCGAGTGGTTTAAGTACAACTAATTTATAAAGGTAAGTTATCTTGTTACCACGCTAATCCATTATAAGTAGATTTAAGAATATATGTATGCTTAACCCATTATTATCCAAGTCGTTTCTGATGAATAATTGAGGAATATCTTAAATATAAAAAATTATGAATATCACAGATTAAAACAAAGCTGGAATTAAAACTAGTTTGTATAGTATAACCTGTCTCTATTAGTGCTGAGCTGTCACTTTCGGCATCATACGAAGCCGTATAGAAAAAAAGAGAGACTACGTGGTAAGACATTTATTTATTATTAAGCTGGAAACGCAAACAAAGCTGGGATTTAAATAAGTTTGTATATTATAACCTGTATCTATTAGAGCTGAGCTGTCACTTTAAGCATCATACGAAGCCGTATAGAAAAAAAAGAGATACTACTTGGTAAGACATTTATTTATTATTAAGCTGGAAACGCAAACAAAGCTGGGATTTAAACAAGTTTGTATATTATAACCTGTATCTAGTTATTAGAGCTGAGCTGTCACTTTAAGCATCATACGAAGCCGTATAGAAAAAAAGAGACACTACGTGGTAAGACATTTATTTATTATTAAGCTGGAAACACAAATAAAGTTGGAATTTAAATAATTTTGTATATTATAACCTGTCTCTATCAGAGCTCATCTGTCGCTTTAAGCATCATACGAATCCGTATAGATAAAAAGAGAGACTTCGTGGTAAAGCATTTATTTATTATTAAGCTGGAAATACAAACAAAGCTGGAATTTAAACTAGTTTGTACACTATAACCTGTCTCTATTAGTGCAGAGCTGTTATTTTCAGCATCATACAAAGCTATATAGAAAAAAAAAGAGAGACTACGTGGTAAGACATTTATTTATTATCTTTTGTAAATTTAGTGCTGTATATAATTATAATAGGTAAAACTATTAGTTGCGATTTCAGTTGATGATACTAAACCAAAAGTAATATTTTGATAGACTGGAAAAATGATAAAATATCAATCCATTTAAGAAAGTTATAAATAATAACAGACACTCGAAAATTTGATACATTGCTTATAAGAATGGCATCTATTTTCGCTGACTTGTTAGGAAGGCTAAAAGTTGTACAGTACTTTTTATTTTCTCTTAAAAGAGAACGCTTGTCATAATGGGTTAAATTTGCAAATATGAAGTATTTATCAAATATTTTAATAGTTATGAAATTTTTTCCTTTGATTTTTCCTTTATAAATCTATTTTACAATTACCTTTTTAAAATAACCTACTTTACAATAATAAAAAAGGGTCCTTTATGTTTTCTAAAGTTTTTTTTTTGTGTAAATCATTTTAGCATGTGTTTAATAGATTCTAATTTTATCTTACTTTTTAAACAGGATTTTTCCCAATTTATATCCCCTATTATATGCTATTTGTAAGAATACTATACCTAAAATACATAGTTCTTAAATGGACGATGAATGTCATAAAACATTTTAATTACAAAACATTAGCTTAGAGCAGAGATCTTCAAACTGTTTTCCATGAACCCTCCAGGATTTCACTGTACATCTCAGGGGGTTTTCACAAGTCAAAATAAAAACTCGAAACACATATTATAAAGCAAGCAAAACAATTGTATTTTCACGCTTCTATAAACCATTTAATGACTATCGAATCAACGTATTTAAGCGAAAAATCTTTGTGAACGTATGTGGTGACAATTTTATAACCTTCATTCTGATTTGTACCTTTGTTTTCATTTTTTAGTTATATATTTTACCACCATTTAATAGCATAAAATTATTTTCATGCAAATGTTTCCCGATTTTCTTTATTATAAGTTGGTTACCTCATTGAAAATTTAGTGTTTTATTAATAAGCCTTTATCTTCACAAACCTTTCCCATCTTTTAACCTTTAATTTATGTTGTAAGGTCTCCCGGATTTTCTCCCCAAACACTTTCAACACTCTACATCAGAATTGATCCATGGCTTTCTTAGTATGCTCCTGAAATGGATTGTCAAAATCATTTACCACGTTGACAGTCAATTAAAAATTAAAAAAGATAGTTTGTATAAACCCTTTCAGATAGTTTATTTCACAAAGTATGTAAACAGTATTTAACACTAACAGTAGTCCCCCAACACTTTCAACACTCTACATCAGTATTGATCCTTGACTTTCTCAGTATACTCCTGCAGTGGATTGTCAAGATCACTTAACACATTGCAAGTCAATTAAAAAATAAAAAAAATAATTGAAATGAACCCTTGGAGATAGTTTATCTCGCAAAGTATGTAAGCAGTAGTTAACACTAACAGTAGCCCCCTAACACTTTCGACACTCTAAATCGGTATTGATCCTTGACTTTCTCAGTATACTACTGCAATGGATTGTCAAAATCACTTACCAGGTTGCAAGTCAATTAAAAATTAAAAAAATAATTGAAATGAACCCTTGGAAATAGTTTATTTCACAAAGTATGTAAATAGTAGTTAATACTAACAGTAGTTCCCCAACATTTTCAATACTTTACATCAGTATTGATCCTTGACTTTCTCAGTATACTTCTGCAGTGGATTGTTAAGATCACTTACCATGTTCCAAGTCCATTAAAAATTTTTAAAAATAATTGAAATGAACCCTTGGAGATAGTTTATTTCACAAAGTATGTAAACAATAGTTAACACTAACAGTAGTCCCCCAACACTTTCAACACTATACAGCGGTACTGATCCTTGACTTTCTCAGTATACTCCTGCAGTGGATTGTCAATATCACTTAACATGTTTCAAGTCAATTAAAAATTTAAAAAAATAATTCAAATGAACCCTTGGAGATAGTTTATCTCACAAAGTATGTAAACAATAGTTAACACTGACAATAGTCTTTCAACACTCTACATTGGTATTGATCCTTGAATTTCTCAGTATACTCCTGCAGCGGATTGTCAAGATTACTTACCCTGTTCCAAGTCAATTTATCCTGTTTACATATTTTGTGAGATAGTTTATCTCACAAAGTATGTAAACAGTAGTTAAAGTGTTAAAATTTGTACTTAAAGTAATTATATTCACCCACTATCAATATTGTTTAAAGATACAATATTATTTAATATAAGAACATATATTTTTCGGAGATGGGGGATCCTGAAAGAAACTTTTAGTTCTAAAGGTTCTGTAAGTCGACAAAGTTTAAGAACCGCTAATAAAAATATATAATGATATTTTGTGAAGCATAACAAATCCTATTTAGGAAAATAATATAAAAAAATCAGATTATTTTTTAAATTCTTATTTTGTAATAATTGTTAAGTTTTAAATCGTTCCTTTCACGTTAATAATAATAACAATCCATTTTCTTCTATTTTCCCTTTACTATGGCTTAGAAATGTATTTTTCATTTTTTTTATTTGATTAGTTAATTGACAGGAGATATTTATAGAATTCATGAAAACTTGAACTTTTTAATGATAATATTGTGTTTTCATGATATAAAGAAATTTGAAATTTAACATGAATATAAATATTTTTTAAAAATGATAGTAAGATTATTTAGATAACATTTTAAATAACAGAACAAAAATTTAGGTCACACGGAGAATTTTTAAAAATTGACAAAATTACCGTAAAAAATTAAATTTTTTAAATATCTGACATTAAGAAATATATCTAATGTGATTAGTGTATGTATGTTTCAATTTATATCTGTAACAAGTTATATAATTTTAAGGTAATTGTGCATAAAAATATTCTTTTAATTCCACTGTATCCTTAAATACAGTCACATGGATACGAAAATAATAATATGACATTTGTACCCTTTTAAATCAGTAAGATTAAAAACATTATATCAGTTGATTGATTCCACTATATTCTTAAGTACAATCACATAAATATGAAAATTATATCTTTTAAAATCCATAAGATTGAAAATATTATATCAGTTAACTGATACCACTATATTCATAAATACAATCCCATGAATACTAAAAAAGTGATATGAAATTTGTATTTTTTTAATCAGTAAGATTGAAAATATTATATCAGTTGATTGATTCCGCTATATCCTTAAATACAGTTACATGGATACGAAACAAAAAATAATATGAAATTTGTACCTTTTTAAATCAATAAGATTGAAAACATTATATAAGTTGATTGATTCTACTATATACTTAAATACAATCGTATGAATACGAAAAAAAGTAGCATGACATTTGTATCTTTTTAAATCCGTAAGTTTGAAAATATTATACCAGTTGATTGATTGCACTCTATCCTTAAATACAATCACATGAATACGAAAATATAATAATATGAATATGTACTTTTTTAAATTAGTAAGATTGAAAAAAGATGAAAAATTCAAAATAATTCATTTTAACTGAGTTGAAAATATTTCTTTTAATAATAAAAATTGAAATAAAATATTTTCAAAAATCATATATGTTAGTAAAAAGCAAATTTTTAACAATCATTTCCATTTATTACAAACATAAATTGAATAGTTTATCCATGAGCAATATAAGAAAATATTCCTGATCTTTTTCTAATTCACTGGATTGTTTGATTGCAATTTTTAATTCATTATTTCTTTTAAATGATAGATACAACTTGGCATATTTCACCCCAGAGAAAAATGAAAAAAGAATTTCTGATCCTCTTTTTGATAATAGGGTTGCTTTGTCCTATTTACGGAAGTAAGTAGAATTATCTTTTATTTAAAAGTTCAAAAACTAACAATATTTACTCCGATTCTAATGTTTGCCATTCATAATTTTTCAAGCTTAAAATTGCGGAAAGATGGTATGATCATTTAACAAATTCGAGGGGCTTTAATTTTACAGTTTCCTATATATTTAGGGGTTTTAACGCATTGAATCAGTAGTTTTATTACCATCATCATTACTTTTATATTTCAGTTACCTTTTATATTTTAGTATTTTTCCTTTTTATTTTTCGGTGAATTTTTGTTTAATCTTTGTAGTTTTATTAAACATACATTTCATACAGAAGATTCTCGACTTTAAAATTTATTATCTGTTTCTTTTCTAGTCTTTATCATCATCAACTTTTGCATTCTTTATTTTTAGATAGTACCCAAAAGCAAAGCTTTTTTTTTACGTGAATCTATTATTTTAGCTATTATGAATTTTCCTGTGTTCTACACTGCTACATTAAAACTCTCTTATAACACCCATAACTACGTGTTGCCTTTATTCTATGGGCCTTTATTCTTTGTTTGGCTTTTCGGTTTCTCGTTTGTCATTGCAACGAGCTAATTTCCTTCTGTTTTTTTTTTTTTTTTTTTTTTTCTTTTTTTTGGCCCGCGTAGTTCTCTCCACTCTCACTAAATCCGGCGTCTTGAGGTTCACTTAGCATCCAGTAGTATTCCAAATTCTCCGCTTTTTAAGTGCTAGTCTGCTGCGTCCCCCTGTATTGGCGCCTGCGGCGTGATGGGCGCGCTCCGGGTACTTTGAAGGGTTGACGCGGGGTGGAGTGGTCCCATGCTTGTGATTTGCTCATCCCCGCCGGATTCCGCCCGGAAGGCCTCACGGTTACAGTGGCCCGGTTAGTTCGCTTGCCTTATTCTATTATGTATTGAATATCTTTATATATAAAATTCCTCTGTCCGTGTGTTTCTAATAGAACTCCTCCTAAACGGCTGGATTGATTTTGATGAAATTTTGTGTATGTAATTAAGTTGATTCAAGAATGGTTTATATTCACACTTTTATCCGATACAAAATGTTTTTTTGTTAAAAATCCACAGTTCCTCGTTTAGTGAGATTATAATAATGCCGCTAGATACTATTTACTGGCAACGTATATGTAGCACAGTGGTCAGTACAGAACGGGCTTCTGTACGACCTACTGATTCGTTTAAGTTTCAGGGTCAAATCTCCATACAGGCGATGCGGGAATTTTAATTTAATCTAATTACGTTTGTGATGCCTGTACGCGTGGTGGTGTTAAGTATTTTTAAAATAATTTTTTCCTTCCTTGTCCATCAGAACGGACCAATTTATAATTTATTTAAAAACCTTTTACAATTTTTGGATATACAGCGTTAAAACAGGACAGCATCTGTCGTATCAACTAGTTAATTTATATTAGTTTCCTTTTCTTTATCTTTATTAGTTTCCTACCTTTTTTAACGCTTACTTTATTTTTTAATCCAGATTTACTGATAACTCGTATGAAGGAATTTCCGTTTTCGGTTCAATTATTTATTACTTTAGTTCCCTTTTTTAACTTTACTCTATTCAGTATATAGTTTCGTTGTAATATTCTAATTGGGTGTTAAGAGATATTTTTAAATTCATAAGTTAAATATTTCAAGAATCTGTTTGTTTTATTTAAATGTGTGTATCAATAATTCTTGAAATAAATATGTTGCAATAAGCTTTCCTAAACCCTAACTACATTTATATATTTGTACTTTAGGTGATAAATATGTAACGTATTTCTGTATTTCTACTGCATTAATTATTTTATACTTATAATTAAGAATTTGTGTTTTATTAAAAATTGGATACATTTTTTTATCGGTACAAGAATTTAAGCATATTTTAAGAATATTTTTAGCAGATTCATAAGTAAGAGATATCAGCAACCTTATTTGTTTATAGGAATTGTGTATATCAAACAATCCGTAGGATTATTAGTCACATTAAATTATCTTTAAAGGTCTAGAAATAGCTATTTCTGTATTAAAACTTAATAAAGTTAAGCACTATGTTCATTGTGAAATATCATACGTCAAATATGTCATGTAATGAGTTTATGCTTAAGTTTCTATATAAGTCTTATTTATATTTACTTGGCAAGTAAATATAATTATAGTGAAATATATTATGGTAAAATAGGGTAATTTTGTTTACAATTGAGGAGCCGTAACTCAGAAAATCAAAGTGGACTGTATGAAAAAATTAACACAAAAAATTAATTCCATCAGAGAACCTTTATTGGGATTCCACACCACCTAACTGTTACAAGTTCACATCAGCATTGGTCTTTCTTCCGCGCTATGACCTCCTCAAGAGCGACCTTGTCAACCTTGAGAGGGGTCACGTGACAACAAAAGGTGAGACGGACCAGTTGCTAATAAGGAAGAAATTTTCTGAGATGCAACTCAGAAATTACGACAAAACAGCAATTCTATCGTATTTCAGTGTTTCAGTCATCAATATGGGAAAGTTATGACTATCATTTTCTAATAAAAACTGCGAGATAATTTGTAGATTGCGTTCATTTCTAGGACGACAACTATGTGTTATCTCGTACTGTGTTTATTTGCCATTTTTGTGCAGCTACGAATAAACTTGTAGTATATCAGTGCTAATATTGATAGAGGGCTTTTGGAAAAAAAACAAAAAATCAATGCTCTTGGAAAATAAATAGTCCAGGACATTGTTGGATTTCTATCCATGAATTATCATCCGCATTTGATGTTGCTGCTTCGGAATCATCGTCATTATCTTCAGGTTCGGAGACGACTTCATCTTCACTTGAATTCTCAGAAGGTTCATAATCGTTACTGTCGTTACTATCCTCGTCAAAAATCCCGTTCAATTCTGAATCACTTAGATTCGCGTAATACTCAATTTCATTTTGAGTCAGCGGTCTTTTCTTATCCATATTGGGTTCTTAATAATTCAACACATTGACTGCCATGGAGGTCACCTGTGACCCCCACCACGAAAACTGCTTCAAACAGGATTTTATAATTCATTTTTTCTGCTGCAACTAATACTTCAGCATAATGAAAAGTTCCCGCTAAAAATCCTGTCAAATTCTGAATCCCGTAGATTTGCGTAGTACTCAATTTCATTTTGAGTGAGTGGGCTTTTCTTATCTATATTGGGTTCTTGATAATTTAACACGTTGACTGTCATGGAGGTCACCTGTGACCCCCACTACGAAACTGGTTCAAGCATGATTTTATAACTCATTTTGTATCTACTGCAAATGATAAGTTCTTCAGCATAATGATAAGCTCTCGTCAAAAATTACTTCAAATTCTGAATCTCTTAGATTTGCTTAGTCTTCAATTTCATTGAATAAGTGGTCTTTTCTTATCAATATTGGGTTCTTAATAGTTTAACACGTTGACTTCCATGGAGGTCACTGGCGACCCCTACCCTAAAAATGCATCAATCATGATTTTATAACTCATTTTATCTGCTGCAAATAATACTTCAGCATAATGAAAAGTTCTCGTCAAAAATCCCGTCAAATTCTGAATCACTTAGATTTGCGTAGTACTCAATTTCATTTTGAGTCAGTGGTCTTTTCTTATCCATATTGGGTTCTTGATAATTTAACACGTTGACTTTCATGGAGATCACCGGTGATCATCACCAAGAAAACTACTTCAAGCATGATTTTATAACTCATTTTATCTGCTGTAAATAATACTTCAGCTCAATGAAATGTTCTCGTCAAAAATCCCGTCAAATTCTGAATCACTTAGATTTACGTAGTACTCAATTTCCTTTTAGAGTAAGTGGTCTTTTCTCATCCATATTGGGTTCTTGATAATTTAACACGTTGGCTACCATGGAGTTCACTGGCGACCCCTACCCTGAAAAATGCATCAAGCATGATTTTATAACTCATTTTATCTGATGCAACTAATACTTCAGAACAATGAAGAGTTCTCGTCAAAAATCCCGTCAAATTCTGAATCACTTAGATTTTTGTAGTACTCAATTTCATTGAGTCAGTGGTCTTTTCTTATCCATATTGGGTTCTTGATAATTTAACACGTTCAATTCCATGGAGGTCACCTGTGACCCCACCACGAAAACTGCTTCAAGCATGGTTTTATAACTGATTTTATTTGCTGCATATAATACTTCAGCATAATGAAAAATTCTCGTCAAAAATTGCGTCAAATTCTGAATCACTTAGATTTGCGTAGTACTCAATTTCATTTTCAGTCAGTGGTCTTTTCTTATCCATATTGGGTTCTTGATAATTTAACACGTTGGCTCATATGGAGATCACCCGTGTCCCCCACCACGAAAACTTGATTTTATAACTCATTTTATTTGCTGCAAATAATACTTCATAATGAAAAGTTCTCGTCCAAACTCTCGTCAAATTCTGAATAACTTAGATTTGCTTAGTGCTCAATTTCATTTTGAGTCAATGGTCTTTTCTTATCCATATGCTGTTCTTGATAATTTAACACACTTACTGGCGTGGAGGTCACCGGTTACTACGACCAGTAAAACTGCTTCAAGCATGATTTTTTAACTCATTTTATCTGCTGCAAATAATAATTTCAGCATAATATGGATCGCATAGCGAAAAGTTCACATCTGCGCCTTGTGCAAACGATCGAAAAGCGTATGGAAGTCACCATGTTAAAAAATATAATAAAACAAAGAATAATAACTATTTGATGATTTTTTTAAAGATAGAGAATGCTTTACTCTTCAGTTCTCTCTTCAGTTTCTCTTCAGTTACTCTACAGTCAACTAAAATCTTTAATTCTAACAGTATTTGAATGCCTCCTTTCCAGAATTAGACCGACTCAAGAGACTGATAAGTATTGGTTTAAATAATCCTCTGGCGAAAGATGCTTGCGACTATCCTCTGGACGCCGGTAGATGCTTTGGGGCCCAGCGGAGGTACTATTTCAACGGAGTTATCTGTGAAGAGTTTACTTACAAAGGCTGCCTGGGAAATTCAAACAACTTCCGTACCGAAGAGGAATGTATGCTTAAGTGTGGGCATAAACTGGACGGTGGAAGTAAGCTATCACATATAATCGTATAACTATGCACTTTAAACAATATTATCACTACTATCATATAGCCCGTCATATGACGGAATAAGTAATAAGATACTTGCTTATTTGTCCGTGACTTTATCTTCCTCGAATTTATCTGAAAACTTTAGCTATTATCTCGAAAAGTTTTGGACATGGTAAAATATAAAATAAACATTAAACAAACTTTACTGACGGTATGTTAGTTGTCAAATTTAATTTATCTTGCCATATTACGTGATAGGATGGATATATTGACAGCGATTATTTGGTGATATATAAGGAATGATGTTAGAGAACCAATTGCAAACCGTGTGGTAGTGTATAAAAAACAAACACACAAACGAACAAACTTCTTAATTTTCAAAGATATATAACTTAAATGCTAGATATTTATTAGTCCGTGAAATAGACTCCTAGACTGTTATGAAAAAAATTGTTGTTGATACCGGTGATAAAAGTTTCATTGCAAGAAAAAATAAACGATGATTAAATTTTAAATTATCACATATGTACCTAATCTATTGTTTAAGCCAAATATAAAAGAAATTTATTTATATGTTATCTATGTTCAGTGATAAAACGTATGAAAATAATGCATACGATATTTAAGTGACTTACAATAAGAAATGATTGAATGATATGGTTAACCCTCCGAGTGGAATACACCGAGGAAAAAAGTCTCCAAAAGATACGCTAAAGTTTTATTGTGTCAGTCACCGAAGTGTTCTATGATTTTTTACTTCACCCTTTGTCGACTAGATTGGAATACGGGAAACCCACCCTCGTTATTGTCCCTTTAATTCCGATTATAGATATATAAATAGATATTATAGATTATTAATTTTAAATACGCATAAAGCTCGTCAAGTTTCGAAGATCATCCCATAAGAAATAATTTATTCTAAAAATATGAATAAAAATATTTTTTTAAGAGAATTATTTATATTTTTTTTACGAAAGTCATTCAAGATATTTAAGTGGTGCAATTAGAGATACATCTGATACCTTAAACGAAATTCTTCGAAATAGAGATTTACAAAGCCCTGAGAGGCTATCAGCGTATTTGTGCCTCAGGGAGTAGGGGTGCATCCCTCAATAAATGTCAGTCAAAGAGGGGTGCAGTTCCTAAACAATCGACCTGACCCTCCTACCTCAAAAATCTACGAGGGAAAGCACTGGCAGAAATGTACAATGCATCCATTTTTTGGAACGTTTTTGGAGGTCGAAAATGGTACGTGACTACCTGCGGAATTGTACGTGCGCATCGCTTTGAGGGTTAAAGGAAGGACGTCATAATGGGATTTTTACCCATTTATCATGTGATAAACGGATAAATTTAGTTGCTTTCTCTTAACCGGGGAAGGGCTTGAAACACTGGCATTAACCACTCGAAAAGGGGGGGAAGGGATAGATTTCGAACATTTTAAAGAGGACAGTAATTTTCGCTGTGATATGAAACATGTTTATCCTGATTTATTTTAGAATCGTATCGATAGTTTAGGAGAAGATAAACTTTGCTCACTTAGAATTTTGCTAACTCTGACTACCAATAATCCAATGTGGATGCCTCTATCCATTCCAGGTCCTTCATAAATTCGAGGACAGGCGGATAACTTAGGCTGTTACTATAATATTCTTTCATATACCTAGTAGTGGAAGATGGCCGAATGTTTAGAGAACTGTTTATCAGTCACTAAGTTCGTGGGTTTGAATTCTCGTTATTAACCCCTTACCAGTGACGCCTGAATTCACCTCGGGCAACGCAAATGAGCCAATTTTGGAATGCCCGATCCGAGTTCGGGGAACAGAAAATCGATATTTTTATTCCGTGAAGCCGGAAATCGGTTCGTTCAATGCATAATATTTAATTTGCCATTCTCTCAATAGATATAGATACTTTCCATCGAAAAGTTCTCTAATTCTCGGACACTGTAAAAGATTTGGGAAATTCAAATGAAACTGAGGGATATGGAATTCATCACAGTTAATTTTCATGTTAATATTGTTGTATTAGTTTATTATATTTAACCAGAAAATTGCGTCATTTGATTTATTATGCTGTAATTTGAGCAAAAATTATTTTAATCCAATAGTATTTCCCATATATATATATGAAAATATTAAAATATTTATCTCGTTTTAAAATTAAAAAAAAGTAATCTATTTTTAATAGTTTGATGATAATAACGAACAAAATTAAAGAGAAAAGGAATTTTCCATTTTTGGCACGTTTTTCTCAAATATATTCCACGGGCTAGGGGTTAAGCAGCAGGTCTCTGTATTATTAGACCTAGTGTAACCTCCTTTAGTACTCGAAACTAACAAAAAATTCTTTATCACAATTTTATAAATATACAATTTTTATAATCTCTTGAAAACTGATTTTAGCCCAAAAGATCATGGTAGACTCAATTTTGCTTTAAAATTCAGCAATTCTATTTTCAAAAATGAAGCGATTACGATGCAAACACAATAAATCAGAAAAAATAAGTATTTTTAAGCATTTTTCTGATTTTTATTGCATAAATTGTCATATTAAAGATGTAAAAAAAGGTTGTACTGAAAATATAAAAAAAGTACTTAGTTGTGCTCACTACCAAAGCAAGTAAGAGGGATTTATGCTTAATTATTTAACCCTCCGAGTGGAACACATCGAGGAAAAATATCTCCAAAAAATACACTAAAGTTTTACTGTGTCAGTGGCCAAAGCGTTCTATGATTTTTTCCTTCACCCTTTGTCGACAAGAATGGAATACGGGAAACCCACCCTCGTTATTGTCCCTTTACTTCTGGTTATATATAGATATATAAATAGATATTATATATATATATATATATATATATATATATATATATATATATATATATATATATATATATATATATATATATATATATATATATATATATATAGATATATAAATAGATATTATAGATTGTTAATTTTTAATACACATAAAGCTCGTTAAGTCTGGAATATTATCCCATAAGAAATAATGGATTCTAAAATTATAAATAAAAATATTCTTTAAGAGACTTATTTATATTTTTTACGAAAGCCATCCAAGATATTTAAGTGATGCAATTAGAGATGCATCTGTTAATTTCGAAGTACTTCGAAAGAGAAATTTACAAAGTCATGAAAAGTTAGCATCGTCTTTGTGCCTCGGGGAGGTAGGGATGCATCCCTCAAAAAATGTCAGTGAAAGAGGGGAGCAGTTCCTAAACAATCGACCTGACCCTCCTACCTCAATAATCCATGGGGGAAAGCACTGGCAAAAATGTACATTACATCCATTTGCGGAGCGTGTTTGGAAATTGTATGTTTTGAAGTCATCATCGGTTTGGCGCAATTGTACGTGCGAACCGCTTAGAGGGTTAAAACTCTAAAATATTAAAAAAATAAAAAAAAACAAGAAAAAATACTAAGCATTTTCCAGATTTATTTTATATAAATTCCCATATTAAAGATATAAAAAAGTTTGCATTGAAAATAAAAAAAAAACTTACTTATTGGTGCTCACTACCGAAGCAAATAAGGGGGATTTATGGACCTGCCTAATGCTTTCAAGAGTTTAAAAAAACACCTGGAGGATTACTGTAGTACTAGTCATGGTGAGATAGAATGAACCAAGAGAATATTTCCTTGTTTTTTATTATATTTTTTTTTTAATATTTTAGAGCTTTGATAAGTAAGATAGCGAAAGGTACTGAAATATATTGGGTCAAAACAGGTTCTAAGGAGACCATGTTAATTGGAAATCGCATTATGAAGGCGTGTTATAGAATCTCCTATATAATAATAGCCTAAGTTATCTGTACGTCTGTCCTCGATTTTAAGAAGCGGTTGGACCTGGAATGGATAGAGGCATCCATAGTTAGCAAAATTCAAAGAGAGTAATGTTTATCTTCTCCTAAACTATTGATCTGATTCTAAAATAAATTGGTAAAAATATGCTTCATATCACAGCGAAAAATACTGCCTTCTTTAAAACGTTCGAAAGCAACCCCTTCTCCTCTTTTAGAGCTTTTAATGCCATTATTTTAACTCATATTTTCCCCGGTTAAGAGCAGGCGATTAAATTTATCAATTTATCACACAGCAAACAGGCAAAAATAACATTTTTCTAGCATTATGACGTCATTCCTTTGACCATCTCATTTAATCATTTCTTATTTTAAATTATTTAAATATTGTCTACTTTATTTTCATAAGTTTTATCACAGAACTTAGATATGACGTCAACAATTTCTTTTATATTTGGCTTAAATAACAGATTAGGTACATATGCAATAATTTAAATTGAAACATCGATTATTTTTTGTTGCAATAAAAATTTTATCACCGGTATTAACAACAAAGACTAGGAGTCTATTTTATGGACTAATATATATCTAGCGTTTAAGTTATACATCTTTGAAAATTAAGAAGTTTGCTCGTTTTTGTGTTTGTTTTTTATATATAACCACAGGGTTTGCGATCCATTCGCTAAATTTTGGCCATCATTCATATATACCGCCAAATAATCATTGTCAATGTTAAAACCTGTGCTGTCCATCCTATCAAGTAATATTAAAAGTTAAATTAAAGGTGGCAACTAACATGCGGTCAATAAAGATAAGCAAATTATTCAGCTTGTACCAGATAATTTTCAGCCAAAAAAACAAAAAAAAAAAAACCATTTTTTTTACCTGCCTCATAAGGTACTTAACAATTTTGGAAAATTAAATATTTTACTGATCCCGTCATATGACGGGCTGTATGCTAGTAGTTGAATAAATAAGTATGGCACGCAGTAGTTCAGTTGGCAAAGGAAACGATTTCGTAACTCAAAGTTACCCTAGCCGACCTAAGATCCGCCATGTTCGTTAAAGGTGACTGGGGCACGTAAAATATGTTCGAGGTCACAATGTCCTCCAAGTCCTCAATACCTCTGGGTGTGATAAGCCAAGCCTATGGGTCTTCTGCTTGGTCCCTGCTTCAAAATTATGAGGACCCACTTGAGCAAAGTCGTACTTTCACCCTAGTGATACTCATTAAAAAACGAAAGGAGTACGCCTTTGCGTTGATAAGAGGAGTGTATGACCAAGTGGCATGAGGAACAACAACAACAACAACAACATGGATAAGTATCACACCAATGTACAATAAAATTATTACAAGTGATAGCATACTGTGCAGCCTGTCATACTGCGTATGAAACACATGATTAGAAAAGTGAACATCCAGAAATTGTTGAGTATATTGTCTCTCACATTGTGCCAATCGGCCAGATGTTGAATAGAGCGTTTATTGTCAGACAAAATCCAGATTACATGTTCATTAACCTTTAAGCTCGGGTGACCGCTGGCTTGCGTTTGGACTACAAATCGGCAGCATTTTCGAAAATTCCTCCCCCCTCCTTCCACTTTCTCAAGAGGAAAAAATGTTTTGTCCTATTGTCACTCTCTGGCAGTGGAGGACGTTACAATGCAGGGTTGCTCTAAAACCAGTCTGAAAGTTGTTATTTGAAATGTCACTTTGAAAAAGACCGTTAAATTTTGGAACCATGATCAGATTAAATAAAAAATAAACGACGAAGGAAAGAAACTTTGACTCGCTTCCAAACGGATTTGGTTCACAAGATAGAATGAATAGTTTACAAACAACTGCTGGACATGGACAAAAAAGCGCCAGTTGTTCCACATGTCGCCAAACAAAATCACATTCTTCCTTCCCCGTACTGATGCACTCAGCAAAACTTCAACAATAGGGAGGAACTGGCCAAATGACAAGTGAGTAATGACCCCGTACCTGCAAAAGGGGGAGAAATATCTACGGTACAACTGTTGTACCCTAGCCGACTTTTGATTTTCTAAATATTTATGGTACAACTGCTGTACCAGCCGAAACCTAAAAGTTAAATAAAATGTTAAGAATATGAAAAGAGTAAATAAAGTTATTTATTTTACAGGTGGTGAAACGGAAAGCGAAGAACATTTTTCCTTTTCTTTGTTCGGATGAAGATTAGAACAGAGGACTGAATGGTATTTTAAGGGCCATCAATGTACTTTAACAAATTCTAAACAGCATGTACTTTTTTGGATAAATATATTAAATATAGTACCGATTTAGTTTGTATACAGTATAAAATAACACATACAAAGGGACCTGAGATTTTGTATAAATTTAAGTAATGTTCTAAAATAATATACTAGATATATTTTTTATGCATAGGTAATGTTCCTATTTGGTATGAGTGTACTTTAAGATTCAATAAATACCTTAGATTTTAGATTAAATATACATTAATACTAAATCGTTGTAAACAAATTTTTCAGCTCGTTTTGCCACATTTAAATCGTTACTGGACTTTCCATTGGAATTTGACTGAAAATTTGATAATTTTTATCTCAATGATGAGCGAAATATATCAAAGAATGGAAAGAAAAAGAAAAATTTACACCCCTCATTCTAAAATGAATATAGTTAATCTTCTTATAATAACAAATAATTCTAACTACGTTTTATAGAAACCGTGACATTAGAAATTGAGTTCAATAGAAACCACATTATGAGAAATATAGAAATTAAATAAATCAGACATTTTTACACAGCGTTTTGTTGATTTTTGATATTTTTTTATTTCATTTGATAAAAAATTATATTTTTGATTTGATGAAAATTTCATAATTTTTATCTCACAGATTGGAAATATATCGAAAAATGGAAAGAAAAAATTTTAAATCCATCATTCTAAAATGAATATAATTAAGTCTCTTATGATAATGAATAATTCGAACTGCTCTTTATAGAAACCGTGTTATTAGAAACTCAAAATTGTTCATATTAGGTAATACATTCTATAGACCTACATTACGAGAAACATAGAAATTAGATAAATCAAGATTCTTTATACCACTTTATAGTGAAGCCAATGCACTGTGTACAGAAATCACTTTTTAAGAAATTGAAAGTTTAAAAAAAGAATTAAATGAATTCGTACTATGTATAACAATGTTTTATTGTTTGACCAATGTTGTTCATTTTTAGAAAAATTATCTGGTTATTGAAATTAGATATATCCTATAAACCCGAACTACAAAAAGCTAATACATCGAACAAATAATGCCATAGAAAAGGATTTCAATCCTTTTGATTATTGGAATATTCTTGTACAAAAAGAATGCTATAAGGAGACCTTATTATACGGGAATCGCGTTATAGGAAACTTGACTATATAAGTATTACCCCAATGGGAAATAAAATTATTAGAAATAATGATTTTAAACCGTTATAATGTGTATAAAACCCATTCTTAGAAAAATATACTCCAAAAATTGTTAAATATATAGAAAAATACAAAATAAGCTATTAATATTTGAACGAAAAATACTAGGAAAAATATTTGGAGCTATTAAAGGAAGTTATGTATGGAAAATCCTTTATAATCATGAACTATACT
>CM063510.1:73174243-73184243 GCA_032207245.1 Pardosa pseudoannulata
AAATGGGTAAATTATTTGTTCAATTACTTTCCTTTAAAATTATTTTTTGGATGCTTTTCCTTAACGGTTTTGCGTTACTTTCTGAAGGAGACCAAAACGGTTTTGACAGTTTAACACCTAAATTTTGCTGTTGTATACATCTTCATATTTCTTAAAATTATGAGTTAATTGTTATGAAATTTACTTGTGATTAAACACATCTCTACGGTATTTCATTAATGTAAATATTAGATACAATTTAAACAAAATCATAGAAAAGAGACTCTGACGTTCTCCTTCGAGAAATTTAAAATATCTATGATTAGGTAAATTTTCGTAACATTTTTTTTAACGCACTCATCTTGTAATTTTGCATAATTATGAAAAAGACTATGTGAAATGGATAACTTATTTGTTCAATTATTTTCCTCTAAAACTTCTTTAAAAATTATTAACTTAATAGTTAAAAATGCAGTCAGTTTTTAACACCTTTAAGGGGTTTTATACTTTCAATAGTAGAGTTGGTTTAAGTAGAAAGCGCACTCATTTTAACAAACTGTAAGTTTTAGTAAAGCACTTAATAATATCATGCAAAAATTTTGAACATTTTGGACCTGTTCCAACTAACATAAAATTATGAAATAATTGGTTTTAATATTTTGTAGTTAAAAATTAGGACGATACATTAGAATATTTAACTCAATATAAAATGTAGTTGAAAATATAGTATAAATGTAACTATATTTTCAATTAAGTTCAATCGAGGTTCTATGGAATGATTCAATAAATTAAAAATTTTTTTTGGTGTAAAAAGTTTAACAAAAACTTATGAAAATCTTTTTAAAAAGTTGAAGTAGAATAAAACTGTAACTAATAAGTCCTTAACAATTGCCTAACTGTTTAATTATAATTGATTCTATAGGTAACACAAATATAAATACACATGAGAAAATTTAGGCTTGTCTATTAAGTACAATTTTTTAAATCGTAAGGATAGGGATATAACAAGTTTTCAGTTTTTTCATTTCTTTTAAAGAATTTATGTGGTGTTTTTTATTGAAACAAAAAAGATGAATAATTTCATAATTTTATAACAAGTGAAATTATTAAAATTGAATATCTAAGATTTTTGTAGAATTTTTATATAAAATTAAAATTTTTATAATACTTTCAGCATGCATTGAATTTCTTTAAATGATATGAGACACTCCCTTATTTAACAAAGTATAGTAAACAAAGTATATGTATAATAATGTAAAGAAGTATAATAAACACTTTAATATTTCATTTATACAAATTGATATTTACAAATTAATATTTACAACTTTACAAATTGATACAATTTTTTTCTCTATTTAACAAAGTATAGTAAACAAAGTATATGTATAATAATGTAAAGAAGTATAATAAACAAAATTTTCCAATATTTCATTTTTATTCTCCAAAAACTAGATATTTAAAAAATTGTTTGAATATTTAGAAAAAACACTGTTACAAATACACATGATCCCTCAATATTTTAAATTGCAGTTTCTACTAGATAACTGCTGTATAGGTATTTGTTTCCAAACACATAAGTTTTTGCGATTACAGTATTTACTCTTTCTATATCTCACAGTAATCAGCAATAAAAATTCAAAATTAGAATCTCCAATTTGTGGATTTGAATTTTTATTCTCCAAAAACTAGATTTTAAAAAGCATTGTTTGAAATTTAGAAAAAACACTGTTACAAATACACATGCATCCCTCAATATATTTAAATTGCAGTTTTACAGATAAGTAGTGTTAGTGGCAGTTATATTGAGATTTTTCGTTAAATAGAGTGCAGATTGCAATTAAGAATGGAAATACGATTACAATATTTGCTCTTTCTCTATTACACAGTAATCAGCAGTAAAAATTCAAAATTAAAATCTTCAATTAGTAAATTTGAATTTTGTATTCTCCTAAACTAGATTTTAAAAAAGCATTGTTTGAAATTTAGAAAGAAATATTGTTACAAATACGCATGCATCCGTCAATATCTTTAAATTGCAGTTTTACAGATAGGTAGTATTAGTGACAGTTATATTGAGAAATTTTCGTTAAATAGAGTGCAGATTGCAAGTAAGAATGGAAACACAAATACAATATTTGCTCTTTATCTGCTAAACAGTAATCAGCAGTAAAAATTCAAAATTCAAATCTTCAATTAGTAAATTTGAATTTTTATTCACCAAAACTAGATTTTAAAAAGCATTGTTTGAAATTTAGAAAAAAATAAAAACACTGTTCGAAATACACATGCATCCGTCAATATCTTTAAATTGCAGTTTTACAGATAGGTAGTGTTAGTGACAGTTATATTGAGATTTTTTCGTTAAATAGAGTGCAGATTGCAAGTAAGAATGGAAACACAAATACAATATTTGCTCTTTCTCTATTACACAGTAATCAGCAGTAAAAATTCAAAATTAAAATCTTGAGTTAGTAAATTTGAATTTTGTATTCTCCAAAACTAGATTTTAAAGGCATTGTTTGAAATTTAGAAAGAAACACTGTTACAAATACACATCAATCCGTCAATATCTTTAAATTGCTGTTTTACAGATAGGTAGTGTTAGAGACAATTATATTGAGATTTTTTCGTTAAATAGACTGAAAATTGTAAGTAAGAATGTAAACACAAATACAATAGTTGCTCTTTCTTTATTACACAGTAATCAGCAGTAAAAATTCAAAATTAAAATCTTCAATTAGTATATTTGAATTTTGTATTCTCCAAAACTAGATTTTAAAGGCATTGTTTGAAATTTAGAAAGAAACACTGTTACAAATACACATCCATTCGTCAATATCTTTAAATTGCAGTTTTACAGATAGGTAGTGTTAGTGACAGTTATATTGAGATTTTTTCGTTAAATAGAGTGCAGATTGCAAGTAAGAATGGTAGCACAAATACAATATTTGCTCTTTCTCTACTACACAGTAATCAGCAGTAAAATTAAAAATTCAAATCTTCAATTAGTAAATTTGAATTTTTATTCACCAAAACTAGATTTTAAAGGCATTGTTTGAAATTTAGAAAGAAACACTGTTACAAATACACATGCATCAGTCAATATTTTTAAATTTCAGTTTTACATATAGGTAGTGTTAGTGACAGTTATATTGAGATTTTTTTCGTTAAATAGAGTGCAGATTTCAAGTAAGAAAGAAAACACGATTACAATACTTGCTGTTACTGTATTACACAGTAATCAGCAGTAAAACTTCAAAATGCAAATGTACAATTAGTAGATTTTAATTTTTATCTTTTAAAACTAGACTTTAAAAGTATTGTTTGAAGTTTAGAAAAAGCATTGTTACATTTACACATTTTTTAACCGATATCTTTATTTTGCATTTTTACAGATAGGTAGTATTAGTGACAGTTATATTAAGATTTTTCTTTAAAAAGAGTGTAGATTGCAAGTAAGAAAGGACACACAAATAATTGTTATAACAGTTTTAAATAACAAATTTCAATATTTGACAAATAATAATATTTGAGATATTTCCCACAGCGTTAATATACGCTATACTGATATATTTTGCTACAAAGGGTAAAGATTGCAATCAAAGCAGAAGTTGTTTATTTGGACTTTATAATAATCCTAACTATGACGGTTAATTAGATAGCCCCCTGCAAATTATACAGCAAAGTTTTTGTGATATATAAATAAAAAAGTAGGAAAATAAAGAACTAGGAAAATATTTCGAAAGAATTGACAATAATAAATTTAACATTAGGAAACTAAAGCAGTAAATTTACGATAGATTAAGTAAGAATGATTCATTTATTTTCTCAACTTGCTTTAATTGATATATAAATATAGAGTATATATTGTTTACTTTTTCTTTCTTTATATAAGGACTGGCATATAGCCCGTCATATAAGGGGATCAGTAAAATTTTTAATTTTCCAGAATTGTAAAGTACCCTATGAGGCAGGTAAAAAAAAGTTTTTTTTTCTGAGAATTATCTAGTTCAAGCTGAATAATTTGTTTATCTTTATATTTGTCTAAAGTCTCCCGATACTGTGAATACAGTTAAGAATCACGTTGAATTTATTTAGAAAGATAATTCAAAGTTTTCCACAGTAATTAATGGAAATAAAGGAAGGAAACTATCATTTCCACTTCACTCTGGAGTTAGATACAATTTGCTTTTAATACTGGGGATAATTTTTCATTGTAACAAAAATATTATATTCTTAAATTTAAAATTATCACATTATTTAATCTATTATTTAAACCAAATATAAAAGAAAATTATTTACGTAATATCTAATTTTAGCAATAAAACGTAAGAAAATAATGTAGACGGTATTTAAATAATTTAAAATAAGAAATAATTAAATGATAGTTAAAGGACTAACGTCATAATGCTAGAAAAAAATCTTATTTTTACCTACTTATTATGTGACAAATTGATAAATTTAATCAGCTGCTCCTAACCGGGTAAATTAGGGCCTGAAATAATGGCATTAGATGCTAGAAAAGGGGGGAAGGGGTGGATTTCGAACGTTTCTATCCCTAACTCCTGAAAAATCCAATATGGATGCACCTATCTATTCCAGAGCCTAACGCTGGCGGATTGGTTAGGGCGCTGATCGTCGGTACCGGAGTTCTTGGGTTCGAATCCCATTATGGCATGGATGTTCGTAGCCGTTCGGAATCGGCTTTAAACAGTAGGTCCCGGTCTCATTAGCCTTAGTGTTCAAAACAGTAGACCGTAGCGCTCCAAAACAAACCAAAAACCTAACTATCCATTCCAGGTACAACAGTTTCATAAATTCGAGGACAGACGGGCAGATAACTTGGGCTATTATTATATAGGGGATGAGATGAATAGATAAATTACTTATTAAATAAAAATACAATTTGTACATACCGTATGTGTAATTTACTTATTAACCCGACCCACCTTACTTCATACGGGAAAATGATACCAAGTCACTAAGATAGCAACCCTGAACCAGACAATACATAACAAAATAGGTAACTAAACAAATTTCTAATTAATCCTAACCGAGAAGCGAAATCGCCAAACCAGAAAACCTTTCCAGTGTTCAAAACTTTCTCTTTTTTTCTTTAATTAACCAGAGAAATTTATATCAAATTCAAATTTTTACAAAAGTTAAAAGAATAGTGAACAACAATTACAATCATAAAATGACAAGCAAAACATAACAATAAAATACAATACAACAAATTAGCCATCAATAGACAAATTAACAAAAAATTCCGTGATAAACCTTAAACCTAGCTTAGACTTAATACCGTATGTGTAAACGATATCGTAATGATGTAAAAAATAATATGATAATTAGGAACAATTTATAAAAATTAAGAATTATATGCTTGAAAAATGTAGCAACAGTAAAAACTATTTAAGTTGATTTGAAATTGAATCTATTGATGTAAGAAATCTTGAAAATCCTGCAATATTGCAGTAGAAACAGTAAGTATTGCAGTATAATATCGACATTCAATACGACGACTTCATATACGACATTCATATACGACTCAATATCGACATTCAATAGCTAATCCTCTTTGAGTAATGCCAATTACGTATGTCAACAAAAAACTAGTTATAACATGTTCTGGAATGGTTAAAATGTATAACTAAATTTTACGAATTAAAGTTCCTTTGTACGTATGTACAAATGTAATCTAAAACTGGTTAGAATTAATTCAGGCATGGTCGGAAACATTATTTCCATTGAACTCAGAATTATATTATGATTCAGTTCTTCCTTACTTTGTACGAGAAAGTAATAGGTTAAAATACTATTATTCTCCATTTTTGATAGTTAGTCTAGATCTTTTATTATCCGAAAGCTCGTTGCAGACACTTGAAATATTTTATTTCTTTGATGAATTTTTAAGAGATTTAGGACAGAACTTTACTTTTAAATGCTTCCAACAGATGTCGCCAGCAGCATAAAGTCTTTATTTTATTAGACTAAGAATATGAACTATGATACCTATATTTTTACACTACACTATACTTAATGCACTTTAACAAATCCTTTTATGGATTTTAAATATAATTATTCCCCTAATGAGTTACTTTTCTAGTGATCACATGGGTTTCATTTTAAGTAATCGAATTATATAAAAAGGAATAGGCGTAGTATGTAGTGGCATAGTAATTAGTGGTATCAGAATATGTTGTTTATATAAAACACAGTTTAGTTTCTTTTTTTAAAGAACTTTTTATAAATACCTTATTTTGTCCCTTTAGATCAGACCTTGTTTAAGAATAAAACACAGTGAAGGGTTTAATTATTTTTTCGAAAAAATTTCGAGAAGAATTGTTCACGCTTTACAGATATAAAATAACCGTATATTTATAGCAAATATAGAGAAATATTTACTTAGGTACACATAAAAATATTTTTATAATGATAGATTTTTCCCTTTTTTAGTCATTATTTTTGTTTTATCTCTTTCCCTATGAGTGTTTTTGATGGAAAAATTACAATCATAGTGTCAGTGGGACATATGTATCCCATTGGTGATTTTTTGTGGGACACATATGTCCCAGAAGTGTTATAAGAACTGAAATGAAACAGGGAAATGGATGTATAGGAAACCCTTGATAGTTTATCCTATATTGATTTCTTAATGACTGTGAGACATGTATGTCCCGGTGGTTACGAAAGGGTTAAATTGCAGTAAAGCAGTCTATTAGAATATTTCTCTAAATAATAAAATTAAGCTTGCCTATTTTGGCCATGAAAGTATAATTTCATAACGAATTTAATAATATTTAAAAAAATATGTAAGTTATGCTTTATTGGATTTAAACCAAAATAGTATATAAAGGATGAGATATATGTATCCTATTGGTGTTTTTTAGTGGAACACATATGTCTCAGAAGTGTTATAAGAGCTGAAATGAAACAGGGAAATGGATGTATAGAAAACCCACGATAGTTTATCCTATATTGATTTCTTAATGACTGTGGGACATATATGTCCCGATGGTTACGAAAGGGTTAAATTACAGAAAAACAGTCTATTAGAATATTTCGCTAAATAATAAAATGAAGCCTGCCTATTTTGGCCCTGAAAGCATAATTTCATAATGAATTTAATAATATTTAAAAGAAATTTATGTAAGTTATGCTTTATTGGATTTAAACGAAAATAGTATGTAAAAGCTTAATCCAGCTGTATGCACTGAGAAAATAATAGTTTCAGTTTGCAATCTGTAACAAAAAATTTTGAATTGATTAAATAACATGTCATACGTCAGTATAAATAATAATTACAAAATGAAGAAATTCCGATGAGGATTGTGCTGATTTCTCGTGTTATAGGGAAAGATAGATTTAATTTAGTTCATGTTGACATCTGGATATAGTCCCTTTATTAGTTGAAAACACTTTGTCAGATGTCCACGAGAAGTCCACGTGTTCATCATCGGTGAAATAATCGTAAACTTAACATAGCTTTTCACCTCTTACTGGTTGACATGTGTTATGGTCTTAAAACTACAAAAAAGTTTTGATGACGAAATAAAGATACGGTATAGTCCTTTAACATTTCGCTTGTGGACAACGTATTTTTACGTTTTTTCCAGTCTGTCACTGGAGCGCGGGTCACATAAAAATACGTATTTAGTAGATTTGTGGTGGATACCCGCTAACCACCACAAATCTACTAAATACGTATAATTATAAGTATGTGTGGCATTATATGCGCATTGTTTGCGTCGCTATACAACGCTTTGCATTTTTTCTTTCCACAAGTTATGATTGTCGAGTTACTCGGTTTTCTGTTGCGTTATTTCATCTTCAATCGAATTCCTAGCTCCAGAACGTACAAGTCTTGTTTTATCAATTTGAAGCTTGATTTTTTATTGTTGAATAGAAAATACACTAATGTTCATAAATTAAGGATAATTCAGAATCACAGAGAAATTGAGCTCTAAAATAAAAATTTCACCTGTAGAATTATCATACACATCTTGAAGAAGAATATGCAAATTGCAGGAAACCACCAGATGGCGCGGACAGTACGTCACAATGACGAGAGTGTATGAAAGGGGTATATAAGGAATGGTAGCGAAGAAGTAAATTTGTTCACAAGCGCTTTAAAAACCTTTCAGTGCAATAACCGCATAGTTATGGCACAAAGGAAGCATTTGGATGATTTTTTACGTGGTAGAATTATCGGACGACTGGAATGTGGACGTACCCAGCTGGAAGTATCCGAGGAACTTGGAATCGCCCAGAGTGTCATCTCCAGGCTTTGGCAACGATTCAAACATGATGGTAATGTGAGTAGATGTTACAGAACAGGTCACCCCCGAGTTAATACGCCGAATGATGACCGGTATTTGGCAGTTACTGCCGAAAGAAACAGACGGAGCACAGCATCAGACCTGACTCGTCAGCTCTCTTCAGCTACCGGTACGACAGTTTCAAGGCAGACCGTGTACAGACGCTTAGGAAACATTGGTCTATATGCTCGTAAGACTGCCAGATGTGTTTCCCTTACCGCAACTCACTGTCGCCTGCGATTATGCTGGGCTAGAGAGCATGCATTGTGGACATCGCAACAGTGGTCTTGTGTGATGTTTTCCGACGAGTCCAGGTTCAGTTTACATACTGATTCTCACCGGACTTTCATATGGAGAGAGCCAGGTACCCGTTACTACCAAGAGAACACCATTGAACGACACCTTTACGGTGGTGCAGGATGGCTCGTTTGGGGAGGAATTATTCTTGGTTCCAGAACTGACCTGCATGTTCAGAGTGTAACGATGACAGGCCACATCTATCGGGATGTCATTCTGGAACAACATGGACGTTTGTTTCGGGGCGCCATGGGTCCTCAATTTCTGTATATGGATGACAACGCCCAACCTCACTGTGCAAACATTGTAGACGAATGCCTTCAATCGGAGAATATCACCCGTATGGATTGGCCAGCATACTCACCGGACTTGAATCCAATAGAGCATGTGTGGGACATGCTTGGCCGACGAATTGCAGCCCGTAAACCCCCTCCCAACTGTCTATCGGAACTTCGGAGGGCATTGCTTGATGAGTGGTGTAATTTTCCCCAAGATCAGATTGATAATCTGATACTCAGCATGCTAAGGCGTTGTAACGCTTGTATTGCATCGTCCAGGAGACATACTCCGTATTAACCATCATACTAACCATGTTATACTGTTTTCTGTAAATAGGTTCTTTTTTGATATTTGCTCCAGGGAGTAAAAATCGCAATTTTTATTAATTATGTCAAACATATAGCATATTTTTTGCTCTTTACCTTTTGTTTAATAAATAGACTTTACAAATAAGTCAAATTTGTTTTGCTTTTGTCTCTTTCATTGCCTGAACTTCATTATCCTTAATTTATGGACATGAGCGTAGATAAAATTAGCCGTAGTGACAAAAATAGTGATGAAGAAATTTGCGATGACAGATTATCGGACTTTAACTTTAAAAATCGTTTATTTTTGTGATTTCGTACAAATATTTTTTTTTGTTAAATGATCATACAGTATATATTAGAGTGTAAAATAAAAAAAATTTCGTTGATAAAAACAAAGTAATTTTCGATTTACTGCGATTTTTCTGAAAAACTAAACTTTCTCGCGATTCACGAAAAAACGCTCGCTGTACACGTAAGTTGGCGGTGAAGTATACCCGTATGCAAAGTGTTAAGATTTCCCATGGGTGATTCTAAGTAAGAAAATATTTTCTCAACAACCTACAAAATATTCTGAAAAAGTATACGCTACTAATTTAAAATAAAAACTATATTAATGTTAATTTCTGTATTTCAAAAGTAGAACTGAATTATATCTGAATTTTAATATTGTAATTTACCGTTTACCAAATATCCATATATTAATATGCTCTAATATATATCACCTTATTATAGAGTTGCAAATATAAGTGTGTTTTGTATAAAACAATACAAATACACATATATCAATGAGTGTTTTGGTTATCTAGAAAACAAAAA
>CM063510.1:73186743-73221743 GCA_032207245.1 Pardosa pseudoannulata
TATGAATATTTTATCATATCTTGTTGGTTTATTTAGAATTTAAGAGATTAGTTGCGATTTACATGGGTATTAAAGGTTTTCCGCGTTAAAGCTTAATCATGCATAGATTGTTCATTAAGTAATGAGAATAATTTTACTGTCGAAAAACGACTCACTGCATCAATCATGTTCGTGCACTAAGAGAACTGTTGGTGTTAGTATTAACAACAAAAAAAATAATGAAGGATATGCCAGAGAGTCGCATAATTGTTCAATAAGTCGGATAGACTGGAGAAGTTGCAGGACATAGTCTGTTCAATAATAAGTAGTAAAACTCATTGTAAAATATTAATAATTTTTTGCTTTTTGTGTGAGTTAAAGATTGTATGATATTATCCTATGAATATTTTATTATATCTTGTTGGTTTATTTCAGATTTAAGAGATTAATTACGATTTACATGGGTATTAAAGGTTTTCCGCGTTAAAGCTTAATCATGCATAGATTGTTCATTAAGTAATGAGAATAATTTTACTGTCGAAAAACTACTCACTGCATCAATCATGTCCGTGCACTAAGCGAACTGTTGGTGTTAGTATTAACAACAACAAAAATAATGAAGGATATGCCAGAGAGTCGCATAATTGTTCAATAAGTTGGATAGACCGGAGAATTTGCAGGACATAGTCTTTTGGATTATTCACTAGTAAATACTATCAAAAGCATTCATAATAATAAGTAGTAAAACTCATTGTAAAATATTAATAATTTCTTGCTTTTTGTGTGACTTAAAGATTGTATGATACTATTCTATGAATATTTTAACATATCTTGATGGTTTATTTCGGATTTAAGAGATTAGTTACGATTTATAGGGGTGTTAAATGTTTTCCACTTTAAAGCTTAATCATGCATAGATTGTTCATTAAGTAATGAGAATAATTTTACTGTCGAAAAACCACTGACTGTATCAATCATGTTCGTGCCCTAAGAGAAATGTTGTTTTTAGTATTAACAACAACAACAACAAAAAAAAATGATGGATAGGAGCCTGTATGCCAGAGAGTCACATGACTGTTCAATAAGTAGGATAGATCGGAGAAGTTGCAGAACATAGTCTGTTTAACACATTGTGTGCGGGTACATTTCGCAGCGGAATTGTACCGGGAGCAGGCGTTTTGCTCTTAAATTTAGTTATTCGGTTAAATCTCAATAGATCGAAAATTATTTAATTTTTTAACCAACTTTTCGTATTTTATATTGAAATAAATACACAAATATATAAGTAGAAATATATAAATAACAACCATAAAATTTTTGTCAACAAAAATATATTTTTTAATGGATAAATATTTAATAGTACTGTAAATATGAAAAATTAAATAGAAATAGCATTACATAGTTTTAATTATTTCCCGTTCTGTGGTTCCACATCGACTGATGTAAAAACTAGCTTTTATTTGTCTAAATTTTTTCAGAATCTTTGTAGCAGACAAGAACATTCGGCTTCGTTTTCCTGTATATACCTTTATTTTTGTACGCAAAAACAAAGCATGTTGTTACGCTAACCCGCACTAGTAAGTGATCAGCATACAATGCGTTAATATAAAGTAGTAAAACTAATTTTTATTTGTCAAAAAACCACTTACCACAGTAAAAGTTTCTATAAACCAAAAGAAATGTTAGTGTCTGTATTAAGAAATTGAATCTATGGACTTAGTATACCGGAAGGTGAAGGTGATGGGTTTAAATGCAGTACCTAGTTCATATTTCATTTTCCCCATATTATTTTTGAAAGAAAAACTTATAATGAATGAATGAATAAAGGGCATTTAACTGATTTTCATGTTATTTAGTAATGTTCTGCTTTTCTCTAGTCTATGGTAATATTGAATTTTTGTATCATTTTGATAATTTCCATTGATATTTATAATATCGTACATGAATCCTGTAGCAATAATCATCTCTATGCTGTTGATAATTTTCTTGCTGATAGTTTTTTGGTGAAATTCTCCTTCTCGGAGAAATTCGCCTTCTGAGATAGCTAACCGGATCTCTAAAGCCTCTTCCACACTGTGGCCCATTATTGGCTACTGCAGTGCTCGCCTTGATGGAAATCTTGGTACAATGGTTCACGGGTTACATCCATACTGGGCCACTAAATGAACTGAGCACGTGGATGGGTCCTCTATCACACTTAAGTTGCGCATGCTGGCTGTCTTTTATGTTAAGAGGAAAATCGCTTCCGAAGCCATCCTTTGCCAAGGCCATTTTGTTTTCTTCCACTGTCGACCACGATAAGCCATACCCCCTCCACACAGTTATATTAGCTTGTGGTTGATCATAAAGCGGAAGGTCCTTAATTTCAACTCTATAATGCATGTGTAGGACGCTCTGTGGAAAACAGATGCAACTAGCTCCCTCCGAGAACTATCCAAGACTTGAAAACAGCTATTTTGGACGAGTAAAAACTTTTTTTTTTCATTTATGTAACCATTGTTTCATAATTTTCGAGTTTGATGAGTTTCAAACTAGTTATTGTGATTGGTGAATATTTATTTTTCGTATTATATTAAGGTATCCGTCTACGTTCGGAGAACTTTTTTCTTTAAACGTAGAAACTAGTTCATGTTTTTACATTTTTAGATTTATTTTTTATATTATCATAGAGAATTGCAGTTAAAAAATTTATTCCTGGAGAAGTTTTTATAAAATTTCTAATAAATGAAGAAAATTTAGTAAAAAAATCGGGTTTTTTCAAAAGGTCTAATTTTTTAATAAATTAAATTATTTCAATATTTTTTATGCAACACATTTCTTATACACTGGACTAGTGAATCACCTAAAATCTTTGCTTAATTTACATTTGGTAAAAAATTTTGGTCCTTCAAAATCATACACATTGAATTTTTAACGAATTTTCATTACCTTTATATCTAACTATGAGTGTAACATCATTAAAAATTATCCAAATTTAAAGCTTTTAGGTCATTCACTAGTAAATACTATCAAAAGCATTCATAATAATTTTCAACAAAATATTTTAAGAACTTTTTGAGAAATCACATTTCAAGTTTCAACATTTTATTAAAAATACCGTTCTGAAAAAACGCATTTGAAGTTTATGAAAGCAACTTTAACTATTAAAAAATTAAAATACATGTTTAAAATTCCCCACACTTTCTTGCTTCAAAACTTTCTAATTGCCAAGTTGCTAATTATTAAAAATACTAGAAAAATGTTTAAACTAATCTTCATGAAGATTTAAAAAGTTTTGTCCTAAAAATGTTTTTTAAAAGGCTTTAAATTCACAACCTTTAGTTCCGAAGTCGCTACTTCCGTTTTGTTTTGACAGCTGTAACTGATGTTTAAACATATGTAACTTTTTTTTTTAAATGACTTAGAGACCAAACAAAAGCAGATTTAGAAGTTTAGAGGTTGAAATTTTACAATAGAGAAAAAAAAAATTATGATTTCTGATATGTTTTCAACGTAGACGGGTACCTTAAACTATGTTCAAAATATATTTAATAAAAGCAGTCCAGTAATTCTAGAAATTAATTGATCAAATCTGAAAATGTTCTTAGTTTTGAACAACTGTATGTATTTTAAATAATCTCCGCAAATCTTTGGATACAAGCAAATTTCATACATCGGTGAATGATGTTGCAGCTTCATTGAGGAGACGTAAAAATTATAGAATCATTCTCTTAATACAGATAATTGTCCTTGCAGTTGTCATTGTTTTTGTACATAATCAACAGAAATATGATGCATGGTGCGATAAATTTTCTCTGAGGGCATTTTTCCCTTGAATTACAAATTTCTTCATAATACATAATAGTAAAAATATTTAATGACAAATCTTGAAATACTTTAGTATTTGAACTTTTGCATTTATAGGTAAATCTATATACCAGTATATTGTTAATTTACCAGCATTTTTTTTTACAGAACATCATAATTTTAACACTTTAGTGATTTTGCAGCAAACCTGTTAAACGTTTTTCATCTTTAATTTTTTGGAGAGATGTGAATTTTTTTTTAAATATTTTTTTCATATTTAAAACTTACATTAAAAGACAGTACTACATTTAATTTATTATTTCTTTTGAAATATATGTATTTATACTTGCTGTACACGGAAAGTTTTTAATGCAAATGCTTTTCACTTATGACCCCAAACAAAAGTATCTATTCAAACAATACATATAGATAGTTAAACTATTTATTATTTTACTTTTTTAAAGAACACTTACTTATTGTTCTTCCAATATAATTATAATTTTAAAAAGTATTATGTTCATGCTGTACAAGGAGATGGGTTTGTCATTTAATACCCATCAATTACTGCTATGGTATCCTCTAAGGCAGGGCTGGGCAAACTACTGCCCGCTGGTTAATTCCTGCCCGCCGGAAGGTTTTATCCGGCCCGTGGATAGAATTTTAAATTGCCTGCCCGAGGCAAATTAAAAGAAATATATAGTTATACATTATATATCCATCTCCTTTTCTACTTTTCTTAAATATTATATCCCAAATTTATTATCTCACGCCCAGAAGATCAGCGTTGTATTTGTTTCTTAAATGTGAACAAGTGTTTTCAGCTTTGAACCTTAGAAAGAATAATTTCAGAAATAGACTGACAGATGAACATTTAGCATCGTTCCTTAAAACAGCAGATCTCACTTTGAACCTCAGTATAAGGAACTTTTAGAAACGAAATCGCAATTTCATTCGCCTCATTAACGTATTTAAACTGTTAGGTACTTGTATATTGTTTTTAAAATTTTAGAAAATTTTATCTTGTCATGTCAAATTTATTTTCTTTCGATTTTTGGCCCTCTACCGAAAAAGTTTGTCCATCCCTGCTCTAAGCAAACCCCTCTAAGTATTGCAAAGAAAAACTTTAATACATTTTGCATTCATAAGGTTCATAGATAATATTTATAAACTAATTTCATTAAATTCTAAAGAATTCATGTAGTCGACCTTTAAAGAGTTAATATTTAAACTTTTTCATTTATCTGTAAATCAGAACACCAGTACATCGGTAATTTACCAGCAATATTTTCCAAAACATCAATATAAACGTAGATATTAGGAGCTAAATAATTATAATAATTTATGATTTGTGTGCCTCTGACAAAATGTTGAATAGGAATTCATGTAAATTGCAAATATTTAAATATCATCAGTATACTAAATAATGAAATTAAACAATTTATTTCTTTATTAAATTATAAAAATGCTAATAAAATATTAAAAAAAATAAAGATGTTAATGAAATATGAAACTTAAGCATTCAAAAACATATATTGATTTAATAGATACTTTTAATAACTTAATATTAAAAATATTAAGTTATGTTGTATATTAGTATAATTTCATTAAAATACTTCAATAAAAAATTAAATAATAAAATTAATCATTTTATTTCCTTATCAATTTATAAAAATGTTAATAAAATATTTAAAAAAATGATAAAAGTGTTAATGAAATATGAAACTTAAGCATTCAAAAACATATTTATCATAATTACATAATTACATTACATATTTCTCATAATTACATAATTACATTACATATTTCTGATAATTACGTAATTATCTATTAAATTATAACATTTAATAGATAGTTTTTATAACTTAATATTTTTAATGCATTAAATTCATATAACTTCATTAAAATACTTCAATAAAATAATAAATAATAAAATTAATCAATTTATTTCCGTATTAATTTATAAAAATATCAATAAAATATTAAAAGAATATAAAGATGTTAATGAAATATGAAACTTAAGCATTCAAAAATAAATACAGATTTAATAGATAATTTTTATATCTTAAAATTTTTAATGTAGTATATTTGTATAACTTCGTTAAAATACTTCAATAAAATACTATATAATACAATTAATCAATTTATTTCCTTATTAATTTATAAAAATGTTGATTCAAAAATGCATTCAAAAGTATATTTATCATAATTACATAATTATCTATTAAATTATAAGATTCAATAGGTAATTTTTATAATTTAATATTTTAAATGCAGTATATTCGTATAATTTCATTAAAATACTTTAATAAAAAAATAATAAAATTTATCAATTTTTTCCTAATTAATTTATAAAAATTTTAATAAAATATCAAAAAAAGATAAAGACGTTATTGAAATAGGAAACTTAAGCATTCAAAAACATATATCGATTTAATAGATAATTTATATAATTTAATATTTTTAATGCAGTATATTCGTAAAACTTCATTAAAATACTTCAATAAAATAATAAATAATAAGATTAATCAATTTATTTCCTTATTAATTTATAAAAATAATAATTTATAAGCATTCAAAAACAAATACAGATTTAAAAGATAAATTTTATAACTTAACATTTTTCAAATCGTATATTCGTAAAAAAAAAATCATTGTTTGCAAAATATTATTTCCTTATAAAGACCTAATTTAGGTATAAAACAATCCAGCTGCTGAAAATAATCTTTCAAATTCCACACTTATAGGGTCTCTTGATTCTATTATGTTTATTTTGCTGATTTAATTTCTCTCTCACGCTACTAGCTGTTTTAGCCATCCGAGGGTTAATTTTTAGTAGAGCACACCCAGATTGGTTACATTTATGGTCAGTCCATTTCCGTTTTCCGGATAAGATGACTGCCTCGCTAGACTCCTACTAATGAAATTGACAGGAATAAAGAAAAGGCATTAAAAAGTAATGTTTTAAAGAGTTATTTCGTCCGTTTCCCCTCTCTAAGAACGGGGGCGATAGACAGATTTTGTGTCGACGTATGAAACCACACTCCTTCACAATGCAATTTTTTAAAATAAAGTACGAAGCCAACTAAAGAACTGTTGCTAACTGTTGCAAAAAACTTTTTCTTCTTCAAGTATGGAGAATCATCGGTTGCCCTATCCAAGAATATCTAACTTATATATTATAAATTATAACTTAACATTTTTAAAATAGTATATTCATAAAAAAATAGTTTTTTCCAAAATATTATTTCCTTATAAAGACCTTATAAATATAGGTATAAAAATCTAGCTGATGAAATTTATCTTTCAAGTTCCACACTTGTTGGGTCTCTTGATTCTATCAGTTACTGATTTAATTTCTCTTTTACGCTACTAGCTGTTCTAGCCTTAAGGGGGCTAAATTTTAGTAGAAACAAACCCAGACTGGTTACATTTATGGTTAGTCCATTCGATTCCCGGTTTCCGGATAAGATGACTACCTCGCTAGACTCTTACTAATGAAACTGACTGTAATAAAGAAAACGCATTATAAAAGTAAAGCTTAAAAAGTTCTTTCGTCGCTTTCCCCATCTAAAAACGGGGTGATAGACAGATTTTGTGTCGACGTGTGAAACCCACTCCCTCACAATGCAATTTGTTTAAATAAAGTACGTAGCCAAAGAATAATGAAGCCAACTAAACAACTGTTGCTAACTGTTGCAAAAAACTTTTCTTTCTTCAGGTATGGAGAATCAACGTTTGCCCTATCCACGAATATCTATATGATATATTGAGGATAATAGAGTAGTAGATTTAGAGGTAGGACTTGTATTCTTGTTCTGATAAAACTTAGCGTGGTGAAAATACCTTTGGGTAAAGGTATGGAATTTCGTCTTTAAAAAAAAAGGTTAAAACGTATTTTTGATAGAAATCTAAGTTAATTTTATCAATTTGACTTGGCAAGTTAATTTGTGTTAAAAGAGAAGTCATTAGTAACCATAATATCTTTAGCAAACCCTTCCTTGTTTTATCAAAAACCAACATTTTTAAATATTTTTTCCTATTTTTCTATTCTATAAATCAATCTTTTCCCATTGAAATCCCATCGATAGTAATCCAAGTTGATTTTAGCAATGTAACTTGACAAGTTAATTTGTGTTAAAAGAGAATTCATTAACAATAAAATCTTTAGCAACACTGTCCCTGTTTTATGAAAAACAACATTTTAAACCTTTTTCTCTTTTATTTTCTATAATAAATCGATCTTTTCCCATTAACATCAGATAAGTAAATCCAAGCTTCGTCAATTGTAGCTAGAGTTTTCCATATCTAACCTGTCGAATAATTTAATCGGTGAAATTCATGTTTTTTTGTTTATATTAGATTCAAATCAGGTTTTATAATTTTGTTTACCGTTATTACAGATATATTTAAAGACTTTTAGATAGCTTTTTAGAAGGTCGGTAGCTATTTAGAAGGTTGGTTTTTTTCCTTGTTTATATCAAAAACAACATTTTAAATCTTTTTCTCCTTATTTTATATAATAAATCGTTTTTTCCCACTGAAATCAGATACGTGAATCGAAGCCTCATCAATTGTAGCTAGAGTATTCCATATCTAACCTATCAAATTATTTAATCGGACAAATTCATGATTTTTTTTGCTTTTATTAGATTCAAATCAGGTTTTATAATTTCGTTCGCAGTTCCTACAGATATGTTTAAAGACTTTGCGTTAACTTTTTAGAGGATTGGTTTTAGTTGCAAATTAAATTTCATGGCATGTTTATGTTTTTCTGTCGTTGACTTTTCTATACTTTTTTACTAATTATGCTACTTATTTTACGTATAGAAATATTATAGCCATATTCTTTTCATGTTTTTTTCTTGAAGAATCGATTAAGAAATATTATTTTTCTTCGGAAAAACAAAAATATAGAATTTAATCCATTGTTTTTTCTAGCAACATTAAATTTCATAGAACGTTTATGTATCTTTGTCGTACATTCAGTTTTTTTCCTTTATCCCAGTCAAATTCAAAAGTTGATTTTTCTTTACTCGTTTACTAATTATGCTACTTATTTTACGTATAGAAATATTAAAGCCATATTCTTCTCATGTTTTTTTCTTGAAGAGTCGGTTGAGATATTATTTTTCTTCAGAAAGTGCAAAAATATAGAATTTAATCCATTGTTTTTCTAGCAACATTAAATTTCATAGAACGTTTATGTATTTTGTCATACATTCAATTTTTTCCTTTATCCCAGTCAAATGCAAACGTTGATTTTTCTTTACTTTTTTACTACTTATGCTACTTATTTTACGTGTAGAAATATTAAAACCATATTCTTCTCATATGTTTTTATTGAAGAATAGGTTAAGAGATATTATTTTTCTTCGGAAAAACAAAAATATAGAATTTAATCCATTGTTTTTTCTAGCAACATTAAATTTCATAGAATTTTTATGTATCTTTGTCATACATTCAATTTTTTTCCTTTATCCCAGTCAAATGCAAACGTTGATTTTTCTTTACTTTTTTACTACTTATGCTACTTATTTTACGTGTAGAAATATTAAAACCATACTCTTCTGATATGTTTTTCTTGAAGAATAGGTTAAGAGATATTATTTTTCTTCGGAAAGTGCAAAAATATAGAATTTAATCCATTGTTTTTCTAGCAACATTAAATTTCATAGCATGTGTATATAACTTTGTCGGATATGGAATTAATTTTTGCCTTTATCTCAGTCAAATGCAAACGTTGACTTTTCTTTACATTTTGACTATTTATGCTACTTATTTTACGTGTAAAAATATTAAAGCCATATTCTTCTCATGCTTTTTTCTTGAATAATTACTTAAAAGTTTTTTTCGGAAAAAATATAGAATTTAATCCATTGTTTTTTCTAGCAACATTTTAAAGTACCGAATAGTTTTAATGTTGAACACGTTATTTAAACTCTATTATCATTTCCTGCCAACTGTATTTTTATTTTACCATTTACATTTAAATTCAAGGAAAAAGTCGTAATCATTACAAAAATGCGTGAACAACGTCTGTGAATTTTACGAGCTGTAGCAGACAACACTATCGTAAATTCATGACACTACAAAGCTTATAAACGCAAATATGGTACGAATATTGTGCATTAAAATCTAAGAATACAGATTTTTTATATCAGATTTCTTCGAAATTAAACAAAATACTGTTATATTTTATATTTTACCGGTTTATGAGTTTGCTGGTACTTTAGATGGGATTACATACTCGAATGTCTGTGTAAAAACCTCTCATTTCTTCCTGCAAAACTAGAATTCCAGGTATTTACTGGACGTAAATGCACTACTGATACTTTTAGAATTGATGACCTTACGGATACAGGTTGTTTTAGTTCTTAAGGATGTCCAATTAAAATATTAATTCTTTGTTTCTAGTTTGTTTTACAATCTGCGTATGTTTTATTGAACTATAATGAACAATACCTAGAACTTTTCAAACTCGTACAACCATAATAATCGCATATAATGAATGGCAAAAAAGAAAAATGATGAATAAAAATGGTTTTCTTTTGATATTTCTTAAAATTTTTGTTTAATTTCTTTTAATAAATATAAACGATGGTATTTGCTGTTTTACAGTTTACAGTGTGCTTATGTCTTATTGAATTATAATGAACAATACCTAGAATTTCTCAAACTCGTACAACCATAATAATCGCATATAATGAATGGCAAAAAAGAAAAATGATGAATAAAAATGGTTTTCTTTTGATATTTCTTAAAATTTTTGTTTAATTTCTTTTAATAAATATAAAAGATGGTATTTGCTGTTTTATAATTTACAGTGTGTGTATGTCTCATTGAATTATAGTGATTAATACCTAGAATTTTTCAAACTCGTACAACCATAATAATCGCATATAATGAATGACAAAAAAGGAAAATGATGAATAAAAATGGTTTTCTTTTGATATTTCTTAAAATTTTTGTTTAATTTCTTTTAATAAATATAAACGATGGTATTTGCTGTTTTACAATTTACAGTGCGATTATGTCTCATTGAATTATAACGATCAATGCCTAGAAGTTTTTAAACTTGTACAACCATAATAATTGCATATAATGAATGGCAAAAGAGAAAAATGATAAATAAAAATGTTTTTTTATATTTTTTAAAATTTTTGTTTAATTTCTTTTGATAAATATAAACGATCGTATTTGCTGTTTTACAATTTACAGTGTGCTTATGTCTTATTGAATTATAATGAAAAATACCTAGAATTTTTGAAACTCGTACAACCATAATAATCGCATATAATGAATGGCAAAAAAGAAAAAGGATGAATAAAATGGTTTTCTGTTGATATTTCGTAAAATTTTTGTTTAATTTCTCAATCATAATAATTTGTTCAACCATAATAATCGCATATAATGAATGGCAAAAAATAAAAATGATGAATAAAAAAGGTTTTCTTTTGATATTTCTTAAAATTTTTGTTTAATTTCTTTTAATAAATATAAAAGATGGTATTTGCTGTTTTACAGTTTACAGTGTGCTTATGTCTTATTGAATTATAATGATTAATACCTAGAATTTTTCAAACTTGTACAACCATAATAATCGCATATAATGAATGGCGAAAAAGAAAAATGATGTATAAAAATGGTTTTCTTTTGGTATTTCTTAAAATTTTTGTTTAATTTCTTTTAATAAATATAAACTATGGTATTTGCTGTTTTACAATTTGCAGTGTGCTTATGTCTTATTGAATTATAATGATCAATACCTAGAATTTTTCAAACTCGTACAACCATAATAATCGCATTTAATGAATGACAAAAAAGAAAAATGATGAATAAAAATGGTTTTCTTTTGATATTTTAATTTATTTTAATAAATATAAACGATGGTATTTGCTGTTTTACAATTTACAGTGTGCTTATGTCTTATTGAATTATAATGAACAATACCTAGAATTTTTCAAACTCGTACAACCATAATAATCGCATATAATGAATGACAAAAAAGAAAAATGATGAATAAAAACGGTTTTCTTTTGATATTTCTTAAAACTTCTGTTTAATTTGTTTTAATAAATATAAACAATGGTATTTGCTGTTTTATAATTTACAGTGTGATTATGTCTCATTGAATTATAATGATCAATACCTAGAATTTTTCAAACTAGTACAACCATAATAATCGCATATAATGAATGGCAAAACAGAAAAAGGATGAATAAAAATGGTTTTCTTATGATATTTCTTAAAATTTTTGTTTAATTTCTTTTAATAAATATAAACTATGGTATTTGCTGTTTTACAATTTGCAGTGTGCTTATGTCTTATTGAATTATAATAAAAAATACCTAGAATTTTTTAAAGTCGTACAACCTTAATAATCGCATATAATGAATGGCAAAAAAGAAAAAGGATGAATAAAATGGTTTTCTGTTGATATTATGATGAATAAAAATGATTTTCTGTTGATATTTCTTAAAATGTTTGTATAATTCTTTTTAATAAATATAAACGATGGTATTTGATGTTTTACAATAAGTAAAAGGGTACATTTGTATGATGTCAATAATACCGGGATGTAAATTTTCTTTAAAGAAAAAAAAGGAACAAGAGTGTAAAAAACAAAACATGATCTTTATTGAACTACATATACTTTGTCTTCGTACATGATATAAAAATAAATATCAGATATGATATTATGCGGATTGAGATCAAAAGCATCCATTATTTAAATGGAATAATGCGTTGTTGAAGAAAGCGACCACCATTTTGGTTCTTTTGGCGATTGTTCTTCCTTTGATCTAAATAAAACGAAAGAAAAACATGTTAGACCTTTTCGTCTATGGAAATACAATATACAGGTAAAACGTCCTTAAAAATTAACTTTAATATAAATGCTGATTAATAGTCCTAAAGTAATATAAAGAGAAGGAAAAATGAGTTGAAGAGATGACTGATAATATATTCAGTATAAATTAAGCTTATTACATTAAATTACATAAAACTGCTTTTTACATTAAATATGAAATAATATCTGTATTAATAAATATAATTAATAAATATAATTAATGATTATAATTAATAATTATAATTAATGAAAATATTAATAAACATAATTAAGTATGCTTCATAATTAATGTAATTCAATAAAACACACAGGATTAAGTTACAGAGGAACAAGATATTAAAAAATGGTTTAATTAATACATGCAAGTATGTAGGTATATTTAATATATTCTATGGACATTTTAGAGAAATCTGCTAGCATCCAAGTAGTTCCAGGGAATTTTAGTGGCAATATATTAATGGTCAGTAAGCAATATATTAATGGTTAGAAGTAATGCATTGATGGTATAAAATACAAACACATAAGAAATCACTACCCGTAGAAATTTTTTGCTAAGCAAATGTGTATTATATTATTTAAAAATAATACAATTCTTTCATTATGGGTTTTGTTTAAAGAGAAAAGATGCAAAATAATGATCATTGGGAAACTTAATTAATTTTATTTCGTATTATATACCAATTGTTATATATCTATGCTTGAATACTTAACATGCAGTCGAAATTTTAAAGAGTTAAATAAGAACGTACGTAGAGCAATATTGACTGAAGAGAAACCGATATTTTTATTAATATTAAAGTAAGAAAATTGTTAAAACTTATTAACGTATATGTAAGCAATGTGATATTTTGATTAGATTATTGTTACGTTTAGATATTGCAATCCGTTTCTTCGGAACTTAAGGTCAATTTTATTAAGCATTATTTAGAAAGTACTTAAGCCTAATATTTATGATTAATTCTACTGAAATCATGCAAAATCATATCACTAACTAATTTTCAGCCTTGCTGTCGGATTCTTCAGCACTTTCTACGGAAGCTTCTTCAGCAACTGCTTCCTCAGAGGCCTTTTCGGTCTCCTCGCTATTATCAGCTTCTACTTCTTCAGAGGATGACGACGTACTTCCACATCTTTGCTGGCACTCTTCGATTGTTTTGAAATTGTTACCATTACCTTCGCAGCCTCCATAAATAAATGATTCACATTTATCTCCATTGAAGTAAAACCTAGGCATCATTGCTCTGCAAGTCCCCATTTCGTTAGGCAGGGAGCAAATATCCTCAACTTGTTGCTCTGAGGGAGATGAGTTCTGATCCTCGCCATTTTCAAGAATCAGCTTAAAAGAATCATTCGGTTCTGATAATACGAGAAAGAAAGATATAAGTCTCTCACAAAATATTACTTTTTCAACATATAAAGATCCATTGTACGCTGAAAATGCGTTACATATTGTGTTATATTATTATGTTACATTACTGGTGATAATACAGAAAGTACAACTATGTGATATTAGTTAGAATGATATAATTCAACTAATTTAAGGTCTTTTTATGATAAGAAGGAATAAATATGGGTTGCATATTAAAATTTATGATCCTAAAATTCCTTTTCTAGTCCTCTTTGGTAGACCAGGAGCGAATATCCTCAAGGGAAAATGGGTTCTGATCCTCGTCCTTTTCAAGAACTAGTTTAAAGTTATCATTGGGTTCAGATAAAATGAGACAGATATTAGTTTCTTTCAAAATATTACTGTTATAACATATTAAGATCCACTATACAGAGAAACTGTGCATTAATTTACATTATTGGTGAGAACTGTGTAATATTGGTGAGAATGATATGAAGTAACTAAAATTCTGGGAATAAATGAGTTGACTATTAAAATTTGTGTTTACCATTATTAGACCTGTTCGCACTTATGGTTTAGAAACCTGGTCAAGCACAAAGAGAAATGAAACCTGACTAGCTATCTTATAGAGAAAGGTTTTAAGTAAGATTTTGGGTTTAGGGAACATTAATGGTACACGGAGGCACGGCTACAATAACGAGCTTTATAAATTATCTAAAGAGGCATATGTTTTCAACTATATTAAAGTCACATCTGCAGAATGTATCTCTCGTCTTTAACAGTCTTCAAGTTCAAACCGACTAGTATCAGACTTAGAGGCAGGCTAAGACTAAAGTGGTTTCATTGATGAGGAATTTAAAGCACTACGAGTGACTAACTGTAACACTCTAGCGAAGAGGATAGTTAAATGAAAGATTCTGAAGAAGTCGTCACCACAACTGGATATCCAGTGAATAATGAAGAATAAGATTAAAATTCACATTAATGATACACGGAGGAACAGCTACAATAACGAGCTTTATAAATTCTCTAGAGAGGCAGATGTTTTTAACTATATTAAAGTCACATCTGCAGAATATATATCTCGTCTATAACAGAGTCTTTAAGTACAAACCGACTGGTATCAGACTTAGAGGCAGGCCAAGGCTAAAGTAGCTTCATTGATGAGGAATTTAAAGCACTACGAGTGACTAACTGTAACACTCTAGCGAAGAGGATAGTTAAATGGAAGATTCTGAAGAAGTCGTCACAACAACTGGATGTCCAGTCAATAAAGAAAAATAAGATTAAAATTCACATTAATGATACATGGAGGCACAGCTATAATAACGAGCTTTATAAATTATCTAGAGAGGCAGATATTTTCAACTATATTAAAGTCACATCTGCAGAATGTACCTGTCACCTTTAACAGAGTCTCAAACCGACTGGTATCAGACTTAGAGGAAGGCTAAAGCTAACGTGGTTTCATTGAATTGACGAGAAATTTAAAGCACTACGAGTGACTAGCTGTAACTCTCTCGCGAAGAGGATAGTTACATGGAAGATTCTGAAGAAGTCGTCACCAGAACTGGGTGTCCAGTCAATAAAGAAGAATAAGATTAAAATTTATGATCCTAAAATTTCCTTTCTTTTATGTACAATCCTAAATGTTATAATTAATGCAGTAAATTGTAAGTTTTTTCAGTTTGTTAAAATAACTAAATATATCAGGATATTTTTCTGAAACACTTATGTAAGTTCATGTTATTTAATATTTTTTTGACCTTCATTCTGACTTCAAAGCCATAAAAAACTCATAAAATTAGTCACATACTATGTTTTATAGTGCTTAATTAATTTTTCACTCTAAAAAATATTACTGTAGAGTACTGTAGAATACTGTAATCTTACTGTAGAATAAAGATCTTTTTTTAGCTGTTTACTGGTTTACCATTGATGGTTACATTTGCAGCTGTATTTTATCCAAGTTAAAATTCACGGCAATTTCTTTTTAGGATTATAAGTAGGACAGATCGTAATCTTACGAAATAACGGAGCAATAAAAATAATCACCTTCTTCACCTTAAGCTACCCATCTCATGACATCGATGGGTACTTGAACTTTTTTTTCCCTACTTCATTCATAGAGTGAATCCGCGAAATCCGTTTAGTACAAGGTGAACAAGTTTAAAGTGCCAACCTTGAACGGTGAAAGAATAATAAAAAACCCGGTGGACTCCTTAACCTTGAATATTTTGCAATAAGTAGGCTGAAAACCTCTAAATTTTCTGTAATCGTTATTTTTGCAGTTCTTTGTCCTCATAAAACTTTCAACTTAAATGATATTTACGTTATTTTTTTTTGGTGTCATTCTGGCTTAGGTATGACATCTTTAATGGATTATTAATGGGATGTTTATCAGAGAAACTTTACTTAGCATTTGATATCAAATCATCGTTTAGTTATAACTAGCTGCTTCGCAACCAGCCTTCGGTCTGGGTATTAAAATATTTCATTTAATGGTATAAATCCATTAAAGATAAACATGTTAATAAGTCAATTTCAAGCAGTAGGGCACATCTCAATTTATTACAATTCTGGCTTTAATTTCAAAAGGAAGGGCAGTTTATTGTTTGTCTATTGGCTGTTGTAAACATGAAAGTGAATGGGAAGGGTATTATAGTAGTTCGTGACTTTGCGATAAATTGCCCCATAGAAATATTGAATAAAACTCGTTTGCTGCATATTGTATGATGGTGATTTAAAAGAAAATGTAAGTATGTAGACAAAAATGTATTTAGAATAGGCAATCAATATATTTCAGTGTAAATTAAGGTAAACTGCACTTAGTTAAAAAGTATAAGGTTCTACTAACGCTTTACCGTGACTGTTCAAATTATTCTACAATCACTATGTTGGTCTTTAAAACAATGATTAATATAAACTAAGGCAGTTGTGTTTGTTATGATGCTCACATATAAATATTCTTAATATAAAATATAGTAAACTTTTTAGTAATTGTTATTAATATGTGCAGTTGATTACATGTAAGAATAAATAAATTCTGAACGAAAACTATCAACTTTGACTGTTGAGGAAAGCACTATAAAAATTTTTTATTGCTTGTAAGTCATGCAGAAATAAATATCATTTAATTTTAATTGACCTAAATCTGTTTAGAAAATGCGAAATGCTGATATTGTGTATTTCTACAATGAAATGTTGATGAAAAGTATAAAAGTACGTAGTATTAAATTTTCTTTCAAATCTAAACTTCAGAAAAATTTTAGCTTTTAAATTCATAATTAAAAACCAAGTAACCAAATGCCCATGATTTTAATAACATATCGTAGTAATTTGTATAGTTAAAAAGCATATATATAACAAACATATGATATAAAATTTTTACAACATCAAATTGGTTAATACATTAATGGACCCATGATATTAGTGACGTGTTAGTAAAGGAACATCATCAAATTAGTTAATACATTAAAGAACACAAGGTATGTAGTACAGGAACACTACAATACTGTAACAAATCATTTATTTCATATTAGAAATGAGTAAATAAGGTTTTATAGTGAATAATGCATTGCTTATAAAATTCACAGAAAAACAAGTAATATGAGCACATAAATACAATTCATTAAAACTATTTAGCTGTTTATCTATTTTTATAAAAATTAGTATACTAAAAATATCAAAAGAAATTTAATAGACATATAGTGAATGAAAACATTTAGACGTGCAATGTATAATATGTTAAAAAATTAATAAACTGTAATCTCCTAATTTTCTGTATCGAATTATAAAACCTTGCTCAGTTATAAATTCTATGAGTAAATAACATTGTTTCTGTCGGTTATTTCATATATAATTCTAAGTGTTATCTCAATTTTTTGTATCGAATATAAAACCTTGCTCAGCTATAAATTCTGTTTGTAAATAATTTCTGAGAAATAAGTCACCAAAATCGCGCCACCAGACAGTTTTAAGCTCGCCAAAAGTATTATTCCTTTGGTGAAATTTTTATTATAGATTTAAGTATTCTCCTCCTTAGTTTAATGTTACAGAATATTAATTGTTTGATAGTTTTCGCGCCTGCTTGTGGAAGTTATTTAAAGCCTAATAAATCATTGCATGTCTCAGTTATATCAACACAATTAAAATAAAATATTAATGATTAATGAAGATGTAACTAAATGCTCATGAATTGCAATACGAAGAAACAAATTGCTTTCCTTTATGAAAAGATTTAATCTTCACGTATGTGTACGAACACCTGCTCGTATCTTGCTGAAATAATTTATTTCTGCATGTTTAAACAAGGTCGTGCGCTTTTTATGCATAATTTGTCTTTTATATCCTCTAATAACATTTTAATTTATTCTTTTGCTCCTGTGTGGCAGGAAAGATTAATGAAGAATTGTTCTGTTAACTGAATGAAGTATTTCATGCATTTCAATTATTTTAATTAAAAGGTAGGAGAGTGTAATTGATTAGAGTTAAAATGCCTAATTATTCAATAGACAGCTAGTGCATTTTAATACACAACGATAGTTTGAAATTCATGGTAATATAATACTTGACTACTTGTGTATGTTTTACATTATTATCGAAATTGTTTTACATGGTAAGTAAAGAAAACAGACTTGGAAGCAATGTATAGCAAACAAGAAACCCTCTTCTGTTCCAGAACGTCTGTCATGTCTCGTGGAACATAGAAAAAACAAAATTTAAATCTACATGCCGTATACTTTCAATTTCTGAAATTTGCTTGTTGGCGTCAATCTTTGGACTCCACGATAAATTTCGTAATTGAAATATAATTTACAGTTGAATGATTATCGTCTTATAAAATTTCTTCGGCTGGGTTTAACAAATTGTGCTTCAAATTTCAAATGTTTGACCAAAGTTCTTAAATGAATATGTTACAATGTATCAATATGATTTGTTTGTTATATTTTACTTTTATCAATAAAATGGTGAAAAAGTATTTTGAAAAATTCCTATATTTATATTTTTCTATGTATTTCATATGGCGCTTAATATTTGTACCATTTAAATTAAATTAAAAATGATTTTATGTATTTAATAATATATCAATGTGGGGCGTAGAAGAAAATGCATACAATTGAAATGCTGTTATCTTCAACCCCTTCCGGTACGATTTAATAATGAAAAACTGTGCGTGAAGTAACCATTTATTTTTTATTTAAAAAACTTGTTTTATTTTACAATTCTTACATATTCTTAATTAAAATCCACTTTTTACATAGTGTTAAGTATCAGAAACGGTAAAATTAAGATAATAGTCTTCAAACTAGTGGTACTTTTCAAAACAAAGTGCAAAGGAATTCTGAATTGTTTACATCGCCAGGGAGTCTCACTTCTAATTTGATTCTTGTAACACACACGGCATTTCTTAGTAGGTTTTCTTTTATTCTGACTCATCAATTTGGCAGTGACTTGTACCAAGAAACTTTAAATAAACAATATGTAATAGTGACCTGGGATTTCCACAAGTAACAAAAGTGTTGCTAAATTCAGTACACTAGAAATTTTAAACTAAATTAATTATCATATTTATCAGTAGCTTTAGTCGCATGACGAGTGTAGCTCGTCATTGTGCGGTATGGAATGAAAAACCAATGACGAGCTTGACTCGTCATTTTAAAGGAAGGGGTTAACCTCACGCATGTCCACTGCTAGTATAACATGTGTTCAAATTCTACGTATTCAAATGAATATAGACATGGGAAGCCAGTAGAATATAATTAATAATTTCCTGAATTATTAAAATAAATACAATGCTCAAATATGGGACACAGTCCGTGAGTACATTCATAGCAAATGAAATTTCCTGTAGAAAAGTTATTCTTAAAAAATCACATTGACACGTGAATCAATTAGCTGAAACTTTGATAGCAATTTAAGTACCTTGTTTGAATCCTCCGCACTTAGCCATGCACTCGTCAAAGCTGAAGAATCTGTTGGCGTTGCCTTGACAACCTCCGTAAATGAAGGTGTCGCAGGTTTCTTTAGATGGGTTATAGTAATAAGATGGGAAGTATGCGAGGCACATTCCACTCGCCGGTGGTTGCAGACATTGAGGAATATTGTCGTAATTTGGTTGACTTACAAGTGGATCTGTTTAATGAAAGTTATACACATAAAACTTACTTTCTGAATATATAATGGCATTTGAATACAGATAATTGATTATAACAAAGATTTATAGATTAAAGTAAAATTGTATTTTACTTGTTACACATATAACAATCAATACTCACATAACTATTAGCTTAAAATTATGATCTTTATGAGGTCCGAGAAATTAAATCCTTACACATTTTTTATATTATATTCTTTTTACGTTCAACATTTATACTCAAATTTAATAATCCATTACAAAATGAAACTTTAAAATATATATAATATTCGACAGCAAATATTTTCATCATTTCTTTTGTATATTTTAATTAATCTATCATACTTGTTTTATGCACGACGTAAAATTTCAGATTTTAATAAGGTTCGAGAACTTAAATTCATGTATATTTTTTATATAATATTATTTTCACGATCACCATTTGTACTTAAGTTTATTAACTAATCCATCCCAAAATGAAATTTTATGTTAAATATTGAACAGAATTTAAAACTGCAAAATACTTTCATCATTCCTTTTTTATAATTTTTATAAATCTATCATATTTATTTTATTCACCACGTAATATTTCTAACCTTAATGAGGTCCGTGAAATTAAATCTTTACATATTTTTTATATTATATTATTTTCACGATCACCATTTGTACTTAAGTTTATTAATTAATCCATCTCAAAATGAAACTTTAAAATTTATTAAATGTCCGACAGCATTTAAAACTGAAAAATAACTTCATCATTCCTTTTTTATATTTTAATTAAGCTATCATATTTATTTTATGCTCCACGTAAAATTTCAGATCTTTATGAGGTCCGAGAAGTTAAATTCATGTATATTTTTTATATTATATTCTTTTCACGATCACTGTACTTCAGTTTATTAATTAATCCATCTCAAAATAAAACTTTAAAATAAATTAAATATTCGACAGCATTTAAAACTAACTACAATATATTTTCATCATTCCTTTTTTAAATTTTAATTAATCTATCATATTTATTTTATGCACCATGCAAAGTTTCTGATCTTAATAAAGTCCGAGAAATTAAATCCTTACATATTTTTATATTATATTATTTTCACGATCACCATTTGTACTTAAGTTTATCAATTAATTCATCTTAAGATGAAACGTTAAAATATATTTAATATTCGATAGCATTTAATACTACAAAATATTTTCATTATTAATTTTTCATACTTTAATGAATTATTTACATTTATTTTACGCACCACGTAAAATTTCTGATCTGAATGAGGTCCTAGAAATTAAATACTTACACATTTTTTATATTATATTCTTTTCACGATCACCATTTATATATAAGTTTAGCAATTAATCCATTACAAAATGAAACTTTACAATATATTTAATATTCGACAGTATTTAATACTGCAAAATATTTTCATTTTTCCTTTTTTATATTTTAATTAATCTATCATATTTATTTTATGCTCCACGTAAAATTTCTGATCTTAGTAAGGTCCAAGAAATTAAATCCTTACATATTTTTTATATTATATCCTTTTCACGATCACCATTTGTACTTAAGCTTATTAATTTATCCATCTTAAAATGAAACTTTGTAATATATTAAATATTCCACAGCATTTAAAATTGCAAAATATTTTCATCATTCTTTTTTATATTTTAATTAATCTATCATGTTTATTTTATGCACCACGGACAATTTCTGATCTTAATGAGGTCCGAGAAATTAAATCCTTACATGTTTTTTATAGTATATTCTCTTCACGATCATTATTTATTACTTAAGTTTATTAATTAATCCATCTCAAAATGAAACTTTAAAATATATTAAATATTCTACAGCATTTAAAACTCTGCAAAATATTTTCATCATTCATTTTTTGTATTTTAATGAATCTATCATATCTGCTTTATGAACGACGTAAAATTTCTGATCTTAATGAGGTCCGAGAAATTAAATCCTTACACATTTTTTTTACATTATATTCTTTTCACGATTACCATTTGTACTTAAGTTTATTAATTAATCCATCTCAAAATGAAACTTTAAAATATATTTAATATTCGACAGCATTTAATATTGCAAAATATTTTCATAATTTCTTTTTTATATTTTAATTAATCCATCATATTTGTTTTAAGCACCAAGTTAATTTCAGAGATTATATAAAGTAAATAACACCTTTATAAATATATTTGTATCTATTTGAAGTGAATGTTTTCTACCTTAGATGTCTAATTAAAGATTCAAAGCTTAAGTGAAAGAACTGTAACTAAGCTAAAATTTGTACTTCAACTGATGAAGATATAAGATACTTTGACCATAAAATAATTTTATTTGAAAAAAATGAAATTTATACAGATATTTTTAAAAATATATTTTATATTACAATAAAACTTTTTAAAAAGAAAAGCGATTGCGTTACTAACAAAAGATAAAAAAAAAAATTACGGACTCACAATAAAAACAAAAATTAGGAATTAATGAGTAATAAATAATTCATTTATATTCCATAATTAGATAGACAATGCAAATATCAATGCTTGTTCTTAAATGCGAGGATTTAAAGTAAAAAGAAAAAATATTTCGCAATATGACTGGCCAGAAAAAGATGAGGAAATCTAACAACTGGCAAGCACTTCTGATTTTCCAAAAAGCAGTACAATACATTACGCATGTAAAAGAAATTCTTTTTCATCTTTTTCAGTGTTTCTAGGAAAATTGCTACACTTATTTGCGCAGTTGATTTCATGATTGTTTTGAAGCTCATTTAAACTTTTTAAAAGAATATTCCATACCTTTAAAGATATATTGTCATGCCATTTTCTAAGCTTTACACTGACTGCGGATTTTCAAAACTAATTTATCAGTTTATTTTCAATCAAACTTTTTGAAAATTTAGTTTTATATTAGTAATATACGCAAATAAACGTGGTTAAAGTTACAAATTAAATTATTAACTATTTAAAACTATAAATTAGTAGTTTTCAAAAAAGTAGCTCTATTAAAGTGTTTCATTGTATTACCTTTTATGCATAATATGATCATATTTATTTGTACGATACCTTTCAGGCATTACAATAAAACTTAGTTGCAATCATAAGAACTCAGGAAAAATATTAAAAGAAAATAAATAATAAAAATTATAATAATTATTATTTATTTCAGAAAAAATTTTGATATTTAGGGTACAAAATGTTTTTAAATGTACTTTCATGTACAAAACGAATAATATTTGTATTTCGAAAAGTATAAATTATAACTAATTTAGTTTTATATGCTGTAAAATAGATAGTGTATAAATTTAGAAGGTTTAATTTAGAGCTTTATGGTCTACAATTTTTGCATGACGAGAGCTAAAGAGACCGGGACCTACTGCTTAAAGCCGATTCCGAACAGCTACGAACTGCCACAGCGGGACTCAAATTCCCGAACTCCGAAAAATCAGATCGCTAACTATTGGGCCATCGTTCGGCAAATTTAGAAGGAAAAGTGCAGTTATAAATTCGTATGACGTGTTTCTAAACCTTTAGAAAAAAAAGTAAAATAAAATTTTTTGAAAACTTTATTAATATTAATTATTAATAAAAAGTTATTAAGAGTAATATTTGCGGTGTATTTTCTGGTAATAATTATATTTTTAAATAAGATATAGTGAAACTAATTTTGCCTCTCATTCTTATTTTTTTTTACAATTGACTTAAATAGAATTGTTGAACTTTCAGTCAAATTTCGCTCAGCTGAAAGGCCAATGTCGCCTTAATTAAAGTTAATGCCATCCTAACTCTTAGATTCATTAACAGTATTTTGTGCTTTATTGAATTACATAAAACTAGTATGTGATTATAAATAGCAACATTGTTTTCATATGAATTCCTGTTTATCAAATGATACCCTTTATTCGATTCGAAAAAGACAGGATTTCCGCGTCTGACACGGTTTTGGATAATCTCTTTTCTCGTTTATTATCCTTGAGATAATAGATAAATCGATTAAGTAGAAGTAGAACTCTTTGATTTCAGCATTTCAGATCCTCTAAGTAAACTAAATATTTGCGTAATTAATTTGTTTGAGTAAAACCATATGAGTTATTTAGACTGTCATAGGTTTTACGTACTATACATACATATATATATATATACATATATACATACATATATATATATATATATATATATATATATATATATATATATATATATATATACATATACATATATATATATATATATATATATATATATATATATATATATATATATATATATATATATATATATATATATATATATATATATATATATATATATATATATATATATATATATATATATATATATATATATATATATATTAATGACTAGAAAAAAAATGTTATTCTCAAAGTGCCCGAAAATTTCTCAAATAAGACAATCAAATGTGTAATTGATAAGTAATTAAATCATTGATAAAACTGCCAAAAGTCTACTAAACCGGTCTACAAAACTGTAATGGTGGGAATTTAAATAGAATTCTTTAACGTGCAGTAATAGATGATTAATTGATACACACAGTCAAAATATTTCTGATCAATGATTTATATCAATCTTATCTTCTTATCAGTTCTTCTTTCAGCAGTGTAACTTAGAAAACCCAGGAATTAACAGAAATTGCGGTTATTCTTTTGTATTGGGGTGTGTATTACTTTGAGAAAATCTAAAAAAAATGTATTTATAATATAATTACAAAAACAAATGTTGATTGTAAATCACAATTAGGTTGGTAAATCAGAAATTTATTCTTACTTGAGAGAGCAAGTCCGATTGAAGACGCAACCAGCAACATCATCAAAATGTTTCCTTCCATTTTAAACTGTAAATTTGATCTAAAACAAAATGAATAATTAATACCTTCTGAAAGCTAAATTAGCTATGCTATTTGTATATACTAACATTTTTTTAATATTTCATTATACTAAATATAAATCCTTACTTGTTTATAAAGTTTTTATAATTTTAATTTGAAAACAGCTTTGTGTTAAGATGTTACATTTGATATTTTTCGATTTGTTTTGGTAGATGGTTAATTTTTTGTAACACATGAACTAAAAATACTCCTAATGCTTAAAATCGATTAAAATAATGCTGAAAATCCATGTAAACGGTCTGACACTTTGAAAGGAGTAGTCTTATTAGTTTGATCTACTCCCATTTCAAACATTCTTAAAATATTCAATTAACTATTTATAACTAGGCAAGTTTACCATCGTAAAGTTAAGGATTTCTAAAAATTTTAGAATAGATAAGGGAAACAGACTGAAAATCTTAACAATATAAATTTATATCTATCATTATTTATCGGCAGAACTTGTGTTTTAATAAAAATTTTGATATTTAATACATTTTATGGGAAACTTTGTTTTTTCATTTCAATCAGTTTCTTTCTGCAACAATTTAAAGAACTATAAGGTAATAACTATGAGGTAAGAAGATAAAGTAATAAAATTATTTGCAGATAGTGAATATGGAGTTAAATAATGCGAACTTGGGTAATTCGATGTTTTGGATGATTTTGACAGTACAAAGTATCTTTGATTGGTTTGGTTTAGTTCGGCTTCGCTATGGTCTGCTCTTTTGCAAAGCAAGGGCTAATGAGACCGGGATCTACTGTTTAAAGCTAATTTCGAATGGCTACGAACATATATGTCACTGTAGGATTCGAATCCACGAACTCATGGACTGACGATCAGCTACCTAACGTCGCCGTTACGGCTCATAATTTATTCTTCAATTTCCTGCATAAAAGAAGGTTATATGACGTGGTTAATTAAAAAAATTCAAGATTGTTGAAATTAAAATTTGGATAAGACTTAATTTATAAAAATATGCTCTTTTTTTAGATTTCTCGAATTTTTATTATAATTGCTCTTTTACTTTGTCCTAATCTGTCTGCAGTTCATGCTGGTAAGATATCCAAAGGATAAAAAAGACAGAAGATGATTGAACGTTTCCAATGTATTGTGCTCATCTCCTATTTGTTCCCTAGTTGCAAGTGATTGGATAGTTGTCCGGATTTTGGTTAGAACACTGGGACACAATAGGGATCGATGTCGCATTCGAATTATATTTAAATATTGATTGTAGACTATAGATTGACACATAAATTCTTGATAAAATAAAGAAAAATATATTACTTCATCTGTTTGAGAAAGATAAAATAATGGAAGAAAAAAATGCAATTATATCTACATTGAAAATTGATTATTCTGTTATAAAAAGACGATTTACTTAATCAGAAAAAAAATGTGAAACTATTTTACAGTCTGTAAATAAACACGAAGTAAAAAAAAAGAGGAACACATGAAAATTAAAGTTTTTTTTTAATAAATAACATTGCTGCATTGTTGTTTCTTAATTTTTTTAATTGTTTTTTAGAAAAGTAAAATAGTTTTTACATATTTTCAATGAAATCAGATAATTTGAATTTTGGGGAAAATGTAGATATTTTTTGTATTTCCCTTGAAATGCAATTTAACCATATTCGACTGCATATAATAATAAAATTCATACAGTTTTTACCTTGGTTTTCACTTCAACATCATCCCAGATTTATCGAAAAAGGTAGAAAAATGGAATTTTAAAAAGAGTTCACAAGTAATGCATTGTGTTTTTAACACACGAGTCAGAATGATTTCAAACTAGTTGCGTAATTTTCGACCTAAATGAACAACCCTGCAAATTGTTCTCAATAGTTCTGCGAGAATGTGTATTGGTTTTCCTAAAGTTATTTTAACTCTGACGCTTTCCTAGTCACGTATTCCATTTTAATGATATCATGGAATTCAATATTATTTAACTTGCCAAACTTTGGTCCGATTTCTTTAACCTAGTTGTTCAATAAGCTATATAATAAAAAGGTATATCGATGAAGAAATTGAATAAAGTTTGGATACAAAGGAATACTTTGGTTTTTCCATACAACTTAAGTAAAAATAACTGCATCTTTAGGTTTTAGAGATATTTAAAACTTGTTTGATTTACCTCTACCCACGTTATAAAAAGGTGGGGTACCATTTAAAAAATTTAATATATGGATTTTCTGTTTTCCCTATATTATAATAATTTTAAACACCAGGATTTTAACACACAGCTATAAATTCCTATGACAAGGGATATTATATAAAAAAAATCTGTGTTTCTTAGCGAACTGGCAATAGTTAAAGATCTGCAGATTTCGTTTTTTGAAAATATGCGTTTGTATTCACTGCTCACATGGTATCTATAGAACGGTTAAAAAATAAGGAAAGTTTCTGCATATGTAAGTTACACATATAAGCACATATAAGCTTCACATATACTAGAAAATATGAAAAGCATACCTGTAAAGAAAAAATTGGTTAAACTTAAGTAAACGTTTCTTTTTTCTAAATGAAAAACTCATTAAATTTTAATTCAAGTAGTCATAGACCTTTCCGTGACTAAAAATAGTCTTTTATGATCTTTATCGTAAAGTAAAACAGTTTTCTATTTTAAAAGGGAATTTTTTAATTTGATAGTATGAGATTTATTTAGTCTTTTGTAGAATCATCACACATTAAACACATAAAAATATGCAATAATGAATTCTACGTACAAAATGTATTTTTAAATATACAAACTAAGAAATATGTAAAATTTCATATAAAATGGAAGTTAAATATATTTTTTATTCTGTAAATTAAAATTTTTAAAGATATCTGAGATTTCAATATTAAAAAATGAAGAGCTGAAGAGAAATAGCAAATTGAAAGAAAACTTCTATTTATTATGCTTTATATTTTACGAATTAATATAACTAAGATTTAAAAATATTTATCTATAATTTAGTTTAGAAATTCAATTTCTAATAAATGCATTTCTAAAGTTTTGGTTTGAAAGTTTTTTTTTCTCATTGATGTTTTATTTTATATTTGAAAATATTTTGAAATGACAAAAATAATTTTTTAAAGTTAAAATCTTATTAATAAACTTTTAAACTTTAGAATGTATTTTATACAATTAATCAGAAAATAACTTTCATACTAATGAAAAATTATCTCTCAAAAAGGTATTTATATAAATAAAAATAGCCCTGTATAAATGTGTAAATGATTTCATTAGTAAGTAAAAAACTTTTGCAAAATTCAGTTAAATGCAGTAAAATTAAATTTTAAAGGTATCTAAGATTTTAGTACTAATAAATTAAATAGTCACGAGAAATAGAAAATTAAAAGAGAAATTTTATTTATTATCCTTTATATTTTTCGAATTAATATAACTAAGTTTCAAAGATATTTATCTATAATTTAGTTCAGAAATATAATTGCTAGTAGATGAAGTTTAAAAGTTATTGTTTGAAACAATTTATTTTTCTTATTGATGTTTTATTTTATATTTGTAAATATTTTGAAATGACAAAAATAAATTTTTTAAAGTTATAAGCTTATTAATAAACTTTTAAACTTTAGAATATATTTTATGCAATTAATCAGAAAATAACTTTCATACTAATGAAGATTTATTTCTCAAAAAGGTACTTATATAATTTAAAATATCCCGGTATAGATGAATAAAAGAATTTCATTAATTAGTAAAAAGCTTTTGCAAAATTCAGTTAAATGCAGTAAAATTAAATTTTTAAAGGTATCTAAGATTTTAGTATTAAAAAATTAAGAACTTATGAGAAATAGAAAGTTAAAAGAGAATTTCTATTTATCATCCTTTATTTTTTTTGGAATTAATATAATTAAGATTCAAACATATTTATCTATAAATTAGTTCAGAAATTCACTTACTAGTAGATGCATTTTAAAAGTTATTGTTTGAAGGATTTTTATTCTTATTGATGTCTTATTTTATGTTTGAAAATATTTTGAAATGATAAAAATATTTTTTTAAGGTTAAAATCCGATTAATAAACTTTTAAACTTTAGATAGTTTTTTATACAATGAATCAGAAAATAACTCTCATACTAATGAAGATTTATCTCTGAACAGTTACTCATATAAATAAAAATAGCCCTGTATAAATAAGTAAAATAATTTCATTAATTAGCAAAAAACTTTTGCAAAATTCAGTTAAATGCAGTAAAATTAAATTTTTAAAGGTATCTAATATTTTAGTATTGAAAAATTAAGAAGTCATGATAAATAGAGAATTAAAAGAGAATTTTTATTAATTATCCTTTATATTTCTCGAATTAATATAACTAAGTTTCAAAGATATTTATCTATAATTTAGTTCAGAAATTCAATTACTAGTAGATGCATTTGAAAAGTTATTGTTTGAAGCAATTTATTTTTCTTATAAATGTTTTATTTTATATTTGTAAATATTTTGAAATGATAAAAATATTTTTTTAAGGTAAAATCCGATTAATAAACTTTTAAATTTTAGAAGATATTTCATATAATTAATCAGAAAATAATTTTATACTAATACAGATTTATCTCTCAAAAAGGTACTTATATAAATAAAAATAGCTCTGTATATAAATGAGTAAAATGATTTCATTAATTAGTAAAAAACTTTTGCAAAATTTCGGTAAATGCAGTAAAATTAAATTTTTAAAGGTATCTAAGATTTTAGTACTGAAAAATTAAAAACTTAAGAGAAATAGAAAATTAAAAGCGAATTTCTATATATCCTCCTTTATATTTTTCGAATTAATATAACTCAGATTCAAAGATATTTATTAATAATTTAGTTCAGAAATGCAATTCCTAAAAGATGCATTTCAAAAGTTTTTGTTTGAAGCAATTTATTTTTCTCATTGATGTTTTATTTTATATTTGAAAAAATTTTTAAATGATAAAAATAATTTAAGTTAAAATCCGATTAATAAACTTTTAAACTTTAGAAAGTTTTTTATACAATGAATCAGGAAATAACTTTCATACTAATGAAAATTTATATCTCAAAAAGGTACTTATATAAATAAAAATAGCTCTGTATAAATGAGTAAAAAGATTTCATTAATAAGTAAAAAGCTTTTGCAAAATTCAGTTAAATGAGTAAAATTAAATTTTTAAAGGTATCTAAGATTTTAGTATTCAAAAATTAAGAAGTCACGATAAATAGAAAATTAAAAGAGAATTGTTATTCATTATCCTTTATATTTTTTGAATTAATATAACTAAGTTTCAAAGATATTTATCTATAATTTAGTTCAGAAATGTAACTACTAGTAGATGTATTTTAAAATTTATTGTTTGAAGGACTTTTTCTCCTCATTGATGTTTTATTTTACATTTGAAACTATTTTGAAATGACATAAATAAATTTTTTAAAGTTAAAAACTTATTAATAAACTTTTAAACTTTAGAATATATTTTATCCAATTAATCAGAAAATAACTGTCATACTAATGAAGATTTATCTCTTAAAAAGACACTTCTATAAATAAAAATAGCCATGTGTAAATGAATAAAAGTATTTCATTAATTAGTAAAAAGCTTTTTCAGTATTCAGTTAAATGTAGTAAAATTAAATTTTTAATGGTATCTAAAATTTTAGTAATTAAAATTAAGAAGTCACGATAAATAGAAAATTAAAAGAGAATTTTTATTTATTATTCTTTATATTTTTTGAAATAATATAACTAAATTTCAAAGATATTTATCTATAATTTAGTTCAGAAATGTAATTACTAGTAGATGCATTTCAAAAGATATTGTTTGAAGCAATTTATTTTTCTCATTGATGTTTTACTTTATATTTGAAAATATTTTGAAAAGATAAAAATAATTTTTTAAGGTAAAATCCAATTAATAAACGTTTAAACTTTAGAATGTATTTCATACAATGTATCAGAAAATAACTTTCATACTAATGAAGATTTATCTGTCAAAAAGGTACATATATAAATAAAAATAGCCCTGTATAAATTAATAAAATGATTTCATTAATAAGTTAAAAGTTCTTGCAAAATTCAGTTAAGTTTAGTTTTGAATAGGCGAGTTAATTTTAGGAATAAGATAATAATTTCCTATAAAAATTGCCTTTTTTTCCCCACTACAAATAGATTTTATGCAATTCAAAAATGTTTCACATGAAGCACAGTAATACAGGTTACTTCCAGAAAATCTCCTAAGCTTTTTTTTCATGATACATTATAAAATATTTTACACCCATCCTAGAACCAGTTTTGCACTCCTATAACAATCTGAGCTCTTATTGATAGGTGATTACCTGTGACATTTATTGCACAACTGTCTTTGAATTACAAAGCAATCCTGTGACAGGTTTTCAGCTACTGACAGGAGACCCTGCTTACGCAATTGTACAAACCCCTGTTTTAGTTCGGAAGCAGTTTAATGTCCTTAGATCTGGAAAGAAAAAACTTTTCTTTCTGTTGTCACTCTCACTCGTAATAAATACTCATACGTGACTCGGGTCATAATTGTCGATGGTGTAGACAGTGTCACATCAATTGAAATTTAGAGCTGACGTTTATTTTAAGATGAAATCTATTTCCAACGCATCTCTTTTGAAAAGGGTGGTGGACATTGCAAAATAATGTCATAAATTATAAACTTAGAGTTATAAATCTTTGCACACATATTCATTGAAGTATAACTCAATAAATCATACATAAAAAACTCTGGAAATCTTAAAAGTTTTTTTTTGGAAATTGAGTTTTTGAAATAGCTTTTTAATCTTTCGCTCCTAACATATTAATTTTCAAAATTTTCCTTCTATTTATTTCTTTCTTATTACTAAATCTGTAGGTTAAAATTTCTTTAAAAACTAAGACTTTTCTAAATTTAAGCTGAGTTCCAATTAAATAAATGAAGTTATTTGAATTTTCTTTATAAACTCTGTCTTTTGTAGTTTTAAATTTAACTTTAACCATCTAATTGAAAACGAAATTTATATTGGTTCTCTATATTTTAATGTATCATGCTTTGCAAATGTTTAGTATGAATCTATGAAAGCAAAGACATATGAAAGCAGAAAAAAATGATGTATTTAGATATAAATTTTGTGATTCTACTAACATTTTACAGTTTTATAAATGGTGTTTTAAATTTATATTAGTGAAGTGTCAAGAATCAAACACAACGTTTTGTTTGGTTTTCACTTCTTCAATAAATATAAGATATCAGATTTTGAACCATGTGCTATTAAATTTAATTGATAACTAATTATGATTAGATATTAGATATAAAAATGTTTTATAAATGCAAAATATCAATGAAAAAATAATTTGAAACTATTTTATTACTCAAATAAAAATAGTTTCTTAAAGTAATAGTAAATAAAAATAGTATCTTAAAGAATCTCTTATGAGGTTTCTGTGAGAGGGTTAAACAAGTGATTTGGTTTGACTACAATATAGTGATATTATAGGCAAATAAACCTTAAAATGATTACAAAGACAGTTAAAAAATTTGGAAGGGTGTGTTTGATTAAAGAAAAATCCTCTAATTAATTATTTACATGTTAGCATTTTAACGTTCCATGAAGTTTGCTAAGATTTTATCGTTCACCAAGTTCTTGAAAGTTTCGAATATGAAATGGCAACATAATAAATAAAAAAAACCCCCCTAGATTACTTATTGTCTGATATTATTATCTATGTATCACCGTTAATATCGTTATTGTGATAACGAATTATCTCAATGGAAACCTAAAGTCGTTTTCTTTCATATAACTGTATTAGATTTGCTAGAATATTGTTGATTGGTAATTAATATATTCTGAGAATAACTCAATGAAGAAAAAGCATTCTGAATAATATATTTTTACCTTTTTATCGATACTTACATAAACATAATGTCTTTTAAAAGCCTGGAAGTCAATTGTTTAAAAGTATATAGAAAAAATACATAATCCCGCGCTCAAGTATCAATCATCAAAAACGTACTAGTACGTGTCCTGCATACAACTTGATAATTTAAGGCTTCTAGAGTATGATTTTTGTATAATGATAAAAGTATTTCTCATAGGCTCAATATTATCTCTACAAATTTAAAGAATAAACATATATCAGGTATTTTAACATTTATTATATTACAAAAACTAGTAACAAAATATTTGATGAAAACAATATAATATTTGTTTTATGCACCACTTAAAATTTCTGATTTTAATGAGGTCCGAGAAATTAAATCCTTACACATTTTGTATATTATATTCTTTTCACGATCACTATTTGTACTTAAGTTCATTAATTAATCCATCTCAAAATGAATTAAATATTCGACAGCATTTAAAACTAACTGCAATATATTTTCATCCTTCCTTTTTTATTTTAATAAATCTATCATATTTATTTTATGCACCACGTAAAATTTCTGATCATAATGAGGTCCTAGAAATTAAATCCTTACATATTTTTTATGTTATATTCTTTTCACGATCACCATTTGTACTTAAATTTCTTTATTAATCCATCTCAAAATGAAACTTTAAAATATATTAAATATTCGGCAGCATTTAAAACTCTGCAAAATATTTTCATTTTTCCTTTTTTATATTTTAATTAATCTATCATATTTATTTTATGCACCATGCAAAGTTTCTGATCTGAATGAGGTCCGAGAAATTAAATCCTTACATATTTTTATATTATATTATTTTCACGATCACCATTTGTACTAAGGTTTATCAATTAATTCATCTTAAGATGAAATTTTATAATATATTTAATATTAGACAGCATTTAATACTACAAAATATTTTCATTATTTTTATTTTCATTATTCCTTTTTTATATTTTAATGAATCATTTATATTTATTTTACTCACCACGTAAAATTTATGATCTTAATGAGGTCCTAGAAATTAAATCCTTACATATTTTTTATGTTATATTCTTTTCACGATCACCATTTGTACTTAAATTTCTTTATTAATCCATCTCAAAATGAAACTTTAAAATATATTAAATATTCGACAGCATTTAAAACTCTGCAAAATATTTTCACCATTCCTCTTTTATATTTTAATTAATCTATCATATTTATTTTAATGCACCTCTTGAATTTCTGAGGTTATATACATTAAAGTAAATAAAACTTTTATAAATATATTTACTTCTGTTTGAAGTAAATGTTTTCAACCCTAGATGATTAATTAAAGATTTAAAGCTTAAGTGAAAGAACTGTAACTAAGATGAAGTTTTTACTTCAACTGATCAAGATACAAGATATTTAAAAGAACATGAAATAATTTTATTAGAAAATGAAAATGAAAGTTATACAGATACTTATATATATATATATATATATATATATATATATATATATATATATATATATATATATATATATATATATATATATATATATATATATATATATATATATATATATATATATATATATATATATATATATATATATATATATATATATATATATATAAATATTAGACTACAAGAAAACTTTTAAAGAGAAAAAAAAATATTTTTAAAAATACTTTTAGAGATTGCATTACTTTCAAAATATAAAATAAAATTTTTACGGACTCACAATAATATTTTCATCATTCTTTTTTTATATTTTAATTAATCTATTATATTTATTTTATGCACCAAGTAAAATTTCTGATCTTAATGAGGCCCGAGAAATTAAATCCTTATATATTTTTTATATTATATCCTTTTCACGATCCCCATTTGTACTTAAGTTTATTAATTTATCCAGCTCAAAATGAAACTTTAAAGTATATTTAATATTCAACAGCATTTAAAACTTTGCAAAATATTTTCATTTTTTTATATTTTAATTAATCTATCATTTATTTTATGCATCACGTAACATTTCTGATCTTAATGAGGTCCGAGAAATTAAATCCTTACATATTTTTTATATTATATTCTTTTCACGATCACCATTTGTACTTAAGTTTATTAATTAATCCATCTGAAGATAAAACTTTAAAATAT
>CM063510.1:73226743-73229243 GCA_032207245.1 Pardosa pseudoannulata
ATATTATACAGTAGTATAACTAAAGTTTGGTTTTATAAAGTATTATAACTAAAATCAAATAAAGATGAAGAGTACATTGTATATGTGTAATTAACTTAATTCTTATTTTCAAACTCAATAAATATGACCTTAAATTATTTTCATATAAAATACAAAAAAGAAATATTTTAATCTTACATTATATTTAAGAACACTACATAAAAAGTTAATGGAAGTAAAATGATAATGAAAGTTAATAGTTCGCTAAATTGCATGAAAAAAAAAACATAATGACAGCTGGATAAAAAAAATTCTGGGGAGTACGTTTTATAATGACAACAAATTTTCAATTGTTCAGCTCTAGATTATTACTGGAAATTGTTTCTTCGGTTAATCATATAATTTTTACCCTTTGTTAATTTTTATTGTCCTTTCATAACACAATACATAGAATTTTTAACTTTGGAGTTCGTGGTAGTCTTAAGTATCCGGGACATCCGAGACACTGGTTAGGTCCCTACAAGAGGGAGTACCTACAAGAGGGAGTCCGAACCTCCTCAGAAATTTGAACAGGCAATAATAGTGGCAATAAATTTTAGCCATATTGAAAGGAGGTTGCAACATTTTCGTTACACATTTTATTTCTCAGTCTACGTGACGTCTCTCACGTTACCACTCTTCTGAAGGTAACTGTACATCCGTAATATTAAATTCCTTGAACTACATGATGACCTTTGAGGAAAATTGTTCAACTTCTGAGTGTTTGGCACTTTCTTCTAAATCTTTCTTTAAACACATTATAGAGCGTGACAGAATGAGATTTTGTTGTTAAAATCCAATTGTTCACTTTCAAAGAAGACTGTATAAAAACTTTTCACAATAAAACATGTTTTGCTAATGGTATTTTAAGTTTAATCATACATATGTTGGAAAAATTTCCCCATCTATTACATAGAAAAATGTTTAAAAGTAGAAGAGTTTTCTTTTTAGATTACTTCTCAAGAGATATTCATTATAGATTTAACATAGTCAACTTAGCAAAAGATGCATTGTTAATGATGCCACTTCGCATTCCTACTATCAGTGCTACTAAGGAATTCGACGGAAAGAACACAAATTAAAGCTTATGCATCAATATAAGTATTACGGACACCAATTATTCAATAATTATTTTTAACAGTTACTTATTACTTTCAGTTGATTACGTGTTGTATAATTAATTGATATGTACTATTTATATACACAGCTATGTTAATTTTCATGATTACAGTTAAGAAGTAAAAAGCATGATCCTTTACTTCATACCTACCGCACTGAATTAAATGTGAAACATTAAAAACTTCTAGAAGTGGGAAGAAAAAATTAATGTAAAACAAAAATTAATGTACAATTAATGTAAAATTAAGACAAAGGGAATTTTAGACATTCTAAGCTACAATTTAAAAAAAAACGAACAACTATTATCATATCCCCTTAGTCAAGATGAAAAAAAGTATTAAAATTTTTTATTTTGTGTAAAATTTCTGAAAGTTTAAACCTTTATAAACTATCTTAACTCTAAACGGCCAAGAAAACTTCAAGATAATATAATTTCAAATAAAAATTGAAATTTATTTTTTTTTGTGAAAATGTCAAGATAAGCATACTCTTTGCAATCGAATCATATATACGAAATGAGTATGTTTTTCATTAAAATCTTTTTTAGTACAATCTTAGTTTCAAAACTAAAAATTATTGTTTAATTTCTTCGTATTGGTGACTTCAAAATCCTTCCGGTGCATTATTCATTTCTCCCTCTTTTCCAAATTTATGAACATTATATATCATAAAACTGGTTTACTTTAAAAAAATATCCAGTATTTTTTCAAATTACAGAGGAATAAAACGATAAAAGAACACAGCATAATGCTGAAAGATTGAACAAGTTTAAATAATTGTGGATATAAACAATATTTAATATGAGAGAAAATTGATAATCAGGTTTGTTTCTATGTAAATGTTAACTATTATAAAAATGAAATTATTTGATATTTAGGCAATACAATTGGGACATTTTTAACAAATGATACCTTATTATAAAAATTGTTTAATATTTTAAACAAAAATTAATTTCTTGTAGATTCCAATGTCATATATTTTATATCAAGGTGCTACTGATGTACCTTGATATAAAATATATGACATTGGTATGTAAATGTTAACCATATGTGCATTATAAAAATGAAGGTAATTTATATCTATGCAATACAATTGGGACATTTTTAACAAATATTACCTTTTTATAAAAATTGTTTAATATTTTAAACAAAAATTATTTTCGTGTAGGTTTTAATGTCATATATTTTATATCAAGGTACTACTCATGTAACTTGACATAAAATATATGACATTGGTATGTAAATGTTAGCTATACGTACATTATAAAAATTAAATTATTTGATATATATGCAATACAATTGAGGCATTTTTAACAATTGTTACCTTCTCATAAAAATTGTTTAATATTTTAAACAAACCTTAA